>JADIIZ010000021.1:0-157806 GCA_027604345.1 Boothiomyces sp. JEL0866
ATTTCACTGATTCGCATTGGACTAAATTCGCATTGGACAAACCAAAATACGGTATTGCAATAATTTTAATAGGGATTGGAAACAGGATATTCACTGGCTCCTACTCTCTTTAGGAAACTTCGAGCAATAGTCGTTCCAAAAGATCTAGCGGAAGTCCAACGATCGAGTCTTCGTCACCTTCTCTTGATTTTAAATAAGGTGTGAAAAGGGCTACGTTAGCAACACATTACGGTCATCAACAAGGAAACCACCAGCAGATTTCATCACGTTTCCTTCTTTGATTGCTTGTTCAATTACATCTGATGGGATTGGGTGAAAGTACTGTTTGGCAATGTCAACTCCAGAGGCACTCTTACCACTCGCGGTATTGACTACAACAACCGCAGAGTGCGTTTCAGCAGGGTATGCAGCATAACTTTCCAAATACGTCCTAGCTTCCTATAGTCAGTATGATATTACCTGCTCATCAACTGGTTTTTCCCTGATTTTTCCATTGCAAACAACAACTTGATCACAAGTGATTAATATGCTATGTTCTTTGACGGTTTCTAATAGTGCCGTAGCTTTAGCTCGAGCTACTTCAAGAACCAGCAAATCAGCCTTGTTTGCTCTTCGATGATGCGCACCAATGACTTTCTCATCAATGTCAGGAGATTTTTGAGTGAATGTCAGTCCTCTTGATTTCAATAATCCTGCTCTAAATGACGAGGAGGATCCCAAGACAATCGGTAGCATGTTGCTTTTTCAGTAATATATGGAAAAGATTTTTGCACCGACTACGGATCCAATTTGATTACTGGAGGGAATTATATTCACAGCAAAGGACTAGAGCTCTCAAAAACACTTTAAATCTATTTTCTTTCTTCAGAAATAATACCAGAAACCGTACAGAGGATCAGTGGGTTTCCTTGCTCACTGTTACTCACCGATTACTCACAGGGTGTAATTTCGGCGATTTGGAAATGGAACAAAATGGAAAGATTATGCACATTTGGATCTCCAACTGGACAAAAGAACACAGTCCGGCAGAAAATAGTGCTCAGAACCAATTGTAGGATCAATACGGTCATATTTGCTCTTGCATTTCAGAGCCCTCTTAAACTAAATAGAATATGATGTAGGTCGTATTATAATGTGAGAGCACCTTTGGCAAATTTAAAAAGTCGTCATGTGTTATTTGGCTTTGGAGAGATGAAGATGGAAAATGACCATGTGAGGGATTAGCTCAGTTTTTTTCTAAAAGAGTTCACTCCGATCATTTTCTGTATTGTTTCTATTGTCTGAATGGAAGGTACGTCAATGCGAAAGAGAAAGTCGTCCGCCGATGTATACCCACCTGTAGCAAAATTCCCAGCATCTTGCAGATTTATCGAAGAAAAACAGTCAACCAACAATGGAACTGTAAATGCGGTAGAAGTTGCAACTTTTCTCAAGTCGAGCGGATTATTGCCTGATGATCCTCGCCTAAAGTCATTCTTTAATAAGCTGATGACCGCTGACCATGAATACCGAAAAGATATCACTCCAGAATTATTTGCTCAAATGCTATCGGATGTGGAGTATTCTACTTTGATCGAACGCGCATTCAAAGGAAACCTTGTTGTTCCGGATTTTAAAGATTTCTGTAGTCGACTACAGACACTTTTCAATGAAGTAAAATCAACTGTCAGTCATACTGCAGGAAAGAACGCCGATTATATTCCAAAGTTGGCACAAATCAATCCTGAATATTTTGGAATGTCAGTTTGCACGATCGATGGACAAAGGTTTCAATTAGGAGATGCAAACATTGAGTTTTCAGTCCAATCTTGTTGCAAGCCATTAACATACTGTCTCGCTTTGGAAGAGCATGGAACTGAAAAGGTTCATGAACACATTGGCAGGGAGCCAAGTGGTGTCGCATTTAATTCGCTTTGTTTAAATTCAAAAAACCGCCCCCACAACCCAATGATTAATGCTGGTAAATAAGAATTTACAAAGGTGCGATAATGGCATGTTCATTGATAAAGCCAGATGAACCAATCTATGAAAAATTTCAATATGTTAATGAGCAGTTATGTAAGATGAGCGGCGGATTGAAATGGGGCTTCTCGAATATTGTATATCTTTCAGAAAAGATGCATGCGGATAGCAACTTTTGTTTGGGGTGAGAATAGTTAACATAGGTATATGATGCAGGGGAAAAAGGCATTTCCCCCTAATACAGACCTGAACGAAACTCTGGATTTTTATTTCCAATGCTGTTCGCTCGAAACTGACTGCAATAAACTGGCTATTGCAGGTGCGACATTAGCAAATATGGGCGAATGTCCCACGACTGGCGTGAAAGTTTTGAAATCAAGAACTTGCAGAGACTGTCTCTCATTGATGTATTCCTGCGGTCTATATGATTACTCTGGCGAATGGGCGTTTAAAGGTACTTTTTAGTTCACAGCAGTGGGTATCCCAGCCAAATCAGGGGTGTCAGGAAGCATATATGCTGTAATTCCTGATTTTGGATGTATTTGTATCTATTCTCCGCCATTGGATTCGATTGGAAACTCTGTTAGGGGAGTTGAATTTTTTACAAGACTGGTGGATGAGTTTATATTCCACAACTTTGATTCTTTGAAACAAACTGCAACTCGGATTAGAATTAATCCAAGGTTAAACAAAGTTGCTACAGAGAGAGAAGGTAAAATGGCTGCTTTGAACGCTGCAGCAGAAGGTGATTTGATGGAACTTTTAAGGTTGATTAGAGGTGGAGTATCTCCTGCTTCGCTTGACTATGATGGAAGAACACTTTTACATTTAGCGACTTGTAGTGGAAAAATAGAAATGGTTAGATGCCTGTTAAAGTATCCTGAGGTAGATGTAAATGCAAAGGACAGGTGGGGAGGAACAGGTACAAAGATATTGATCCTAGCATACACGGACGCAGTCAAGTACAGTCATAAAGCAATCCTCGAGCTTTTAGAAGAGCACACGGGAACATACAGGACTGACTAATGTTGAAAAGTTGAATACAAAACAATTGTGAATACAATAAAGTTATAATGAGTTTATTTGTCTATCAACTTACAAAGCCAAAGCAACCAAGGCAGCAGCGGCAACACCAGCAACGGAGTAAGATGCAGCTCCGGAGAGGATAGGAACAACCTTTGGAACAACGGTGTGAACAGTGATGACAACTGGGACGTCGGTAACGTGTCCATTGATAACGGTTTCAGAGAAGGTAGAAACCAAGATATCAGTAGAGACCAATTCAGTAGAGAAACCAATAGTAGTCTCAACCTTTCCATTGGTAGTAGTTACGGCTGGTGCAGCACTGGTGATGATTGGTGGGAGTCCTTGAGTGCTGGTGATTTCAACTTTTCCGGCAGAGGAGGTAGTGGTTGGAACAGCAGTTGGTTTGCTGTCTCCAGTGGTAGTAGTGGTTGCTTTAACACCAATGTCACTACCAGTAGGGTTTGCATCAAGACCTCCTGGGTGTGAAGCGAAAACAGCTGCAATGAAAACGGCGAATTTAGTGAATTGCATTTGAAATGATAAAGAAAACCCCGCTCAAAGCTTTATATAGGAGCACTTGTTTTTTTTTGGAAGTCGCACCGCCGAAAAAAACCATCGCAAAGAGAAATTGCGAGTGCACAAATCAATTGAAAAGCCATAAGCTGGAGCCACTAAATTATGTTGATATAAAGAAATCAAAGTATTCGCTGTGACTACCAATACGCTTGGAGGATAACTGTGCTCTTTATTGCGGAGTGATTTTTTCTATGGTTCCCGAGTTTTGTTCCTTTCATGGTGGCCGAGAAATGTAGATGGAAACATAGACATTTTGAATTGAAATTCCCAAAGATTAGATTGAAAGAAAACTTCCGAGCGGTATCACTTTCAACCAAATTGTGAAATTCATTACGATCGTTGAACCCTTTCCGTGTGTTTGGAGGCTCCTTGCTAAACCGATGTGTCATTTAACGCAATTACCGAGCACAATATAACGAATACAATTGAAAATAATTTATTATAAGCAAAGTAATTAACCTGACCGACGAGATGTTGGGATTTTGGTATGCTCTTTGGCAGCATTCTTTTTCCTTCGCTTCTCCAAAACCTTTTCCAGATTGGCACCTTTACCAATTGATTTGTACTTGTCAATTAGTTCTTTCTTTTTCAATTCGGCTATCATTAGAATATGTTACATTTCTTTAGGAAATAAGGAGTTTTGCCGTCCTTTACTAGCGCTTGTTCCTTCTTTTTATATTCCCGCTTAGTTTGTTCCTGCTTATCCTTTAGTTTCTGTGCATTGATTTTAGAAGTAAGTCTCGATAACGTTTTCTTTAACTCCTCTTTCCTTTCCGGATCCTTTTCTTTCTGGATGTCGTTCTTTAACATTTCTAGTTCCGATTCTTGGTATTCTCTAATAAAACCATAGGATCGTTTGAATAATCCTTCATTCAATTTGCCCGCTAGGGGCTCGAATCGTGGATCTCTGAATTTTGGAGCCAAAGATACTTCTACAATTGTTCTCTTCCTAGATACCGGTTTCTTTGAAGTAATTTCCACTGGCATATTTTTGTCTGCTCTCTTTATTTTCTTGGGTCTTTGTTTCACGTCCTTTTCGGAGGTTTCGTTGTATACAGTATTAAATGCCTTGGTCCCTACCGCTTGTTTTACCTCTAGTAGGTCTCCAAAGGACAAATCCTTCAAATCCTGTTTTGACACTTGCATTTCTCTGTTTTTTCTTTTTTTTTGAAGATTTCAAAAACCTGCCAAATACTGTCACCCACAGCATTCCTGCCTTCCTTTGGTGTTTGCGTTACTCTCAACGCTGCAAATATCGTGGCAATCCAATTGGTTAAATGTGCCACCTTGTATCACGCAACCAAAGACAACACTTTTGTTTGCATTATTCGTCATTCCATGCTCTTAACGGAACCATGCCAATTATATGCGAATTAGAAAAGCTAATATTTTCTATTAGATAAATCCATGCGATGACGCACAAGCTCTTTAGTTGCCGAATGTAAATTATGAAACAGGGACTCTGGTGTCTGTGTTTCAACTTGGACACACTTATTTGGTTCGTATTTGTACGGCGAGTGGGAAAAAATACCATTATTCGCCTGGCAACTTGCTCAATGCCCAACGAAAGCAAATTACCTCACCAGTATGATTATCTTTATGAAAATATTGCAAAAAGATGGCACACCTTATTGATTATTGGTGAGCCCCTTGTGTAAGATCCCTCTTAGTTGAGCCACTGTTTGATTTATAAATGGCGACCAAACAGTAGCATCCCTCAAAATACATATAGAAATTATGAAGCTCACTACATTCCTTGCTTTCGTTGCTGCTGTAAATGCGAAATTCCCTTCTGGAAAGATTTTTGCCCCTTATGCTCTCTATGAAAACGATTCAGCGGATATTGTGAATTCAGTCAAAGCTACTGGTGTCAAATTTTACCGCCTTGCCTTTGTTGACATTACCAAAAGCAATGGTGCGATTGTTTTCAACCATGAAGCTCTCAACTCAAAAGTTGCTCAAGTCAAAGAAATTCGTGATAATGGTGGCGATATAATTATTTCATTTGGAGGAGCTTTACCAGATTCTACTCAGGATGAAATTGCTGGTCAAATCGCAGATGTTAACGATTTAGTTAAAGCTTACCAAAGTGTTATTGATTTGTATAACCCACCTTCCATTGACTTTGACATCGAAGCTGGAACTGTAACTGATGAAGTTATGAAGCGCAGAAACGATGCTATTAAAATCTTGAAGCAAAACAACAAAGATTTGCATATTTCCTTGACTGTAGCCGTTGGCACCAATGGATTGGTTGAAGGAACAACTGGTATCACTGCAGTTCGTGCTGCAGCCTCCCAAAATGTCCCAATCGATGTTGTTAATATCATGGCTATGGATTATGGTGCATCTACTCCTAATGGCGATACCAAGATGGGAGACTATGCTATTTCAGCTGCAAAAGGTACCCACGATCAACTTCAAGCCCTCAACTTCCCTGCTAGCATTGGTATCACTCCTATGATTGGAAAGAATGATCAGCAAAATCTTATTTTCACTCTTGACAATGCAAAGCAAGTTGTTGACTTTGCAAACTCTGTAAACTTTGTTTCAATGCTTTCTTTCTGGGGGTTGCAAAGGGATGTAAATTTTGCTGCCAATGATAACTGCAATTTGCCTGGATCGTCTTGCATTGTTCAAAAAGACTTGGATTTCACCAAGATTTTCAACCAATTCAACTGCGCTGATGGTATCGTTTCTCAAGGATCTGGTGGTAAGGTGAAAGTTACTTCAAGTGTATCTCCATCAACAACCACTAACGCTGCTACTACTACTAACGCTGCTACTACCACTGCTGCCGCTACCGCTACTACCACTGCTATCACCACCACAACCAAGCAATCTAGTGTCCAAACAACCGATAATTCCAAAGCCACTACAAAAAGTAACCCACCAACTACCACATCAAGCGGATCAACCGCCAACTTTGGATATAACTCAATCAAAATCCCTCAAGTTACTACCAACCTTCTAAAAGTTACCGGGACTGGTTATGGAGGTTCTGTTCCAAAACCTGCTTATGACGCTTCCGCACCGCAAGTAACTGGGGATATTGGCTATGGAAATGTTGCGCCTCAAGTATCTGACTTGCCAAAAGTCGACACACAAGCTTGCGATGAATCTCAAACCACTGCTTCTGCGGACTTGGCAGTGGCTACTGGATATGGTAACATTGTGTCTGGAGCTTCCTCCGCACAGCTTCTTGCCATACCGTTCATTGTTTTGTCTATCTTATTGGTGTAATAAAATACTTTTCATTCTGATTATATTAGTTTTGCAACCTGATAGAAGAATCTTGATTCCTATTGTGATCGTGCCCTCAACGAATAACAGCGGGAATCACTGGGGATGAATCAATATCTATATTTCATGTTAAACGGTCACGTGCATAGTATCTATCTGATTGGTTGATATTTTAAATTCAAAGTGTACACGAGCAATCTTGTCTAGGAAATATGGAAGGAGAAAGTAAAGTGAAAAAAGCACTGGACATTGGAGATTTAATGGATTCTGAAAATTCATCTCCAAAAGCAGCTACACCAAAGAGGGAAGATTCCAAAGATGCGTTATGGGGACCAGATATCAATCTGGAGGGGAAAGAAGAGGAAAACCCATTTCAAACACAGGAACAGCAAATTCCTCAAGAAAACAAACCGTCGTTTCAAAATATGGCGTCAGAAAATTCGTTGGATATTGATAATGAACCTGACCAGCTTGCTCGATTGCCGACCATTCAGCTTCCCGTTAATGTTTCACCAGTGAAAACAGAAAACTTATCTGCGGCTTCAAGCATTAAATCAGCCATTCCTAAATCCCGATTAACGCCGTTACCAGCAGTGATTGATCCTATTCACTACAAACTTCCAACTCGTAGGTGGATAGACCCTCTTAATTTTTGTGATATTCCAAGTTTGGATCCTCTAAGTGATACAATATCAAAAACATTTGGGAATGTTCATTCAACGCAACGTCCAAATCGTATTAAAATGACATTGGAACAGGCACTGGAATTTGAAGACCCTTATGATCCATTAACTAAATCATTCAATTGGAGACAAATTGCGTTGTTGGCAAGAAACGATTTAATTTCCACCCATCCGGCGGAGGTTAGAGATATAATGCATTTCTGGTATATCAGGTGGTCTGCCATGATTAGACTGAAACTGTTTGATCTGATACAATCGGAAATAGACAAACTGAAAGCAAATGATCTACAGGAAATGATGTACGAGCTATATCCAGATGTTTTCCCGGATCAATCAGGACAAATGATCAGTTTCGACATTCTTTCATTAATTGCTCACTTGCCATCATTGAAAGGTAATCACCACGAAAGCATTCATAGAATTTACAAATTAATATATCCGCAAAGGCCGTGGGACTTTAGACCTGACAATACGCAACACTATCGGCTTGTACTGTATATTGTTTGTTTGTTGATTCAAATTTCAGATTTAGTCCTCGCAGCTAGTGTGTTGAATGAACTTTTAATTGAAAATGAAAGCGACCCACACATGTGGTCCATGCTTGGCAGACTTTATCTTCAAACTGGAGATTTAGAATCGGCAAAAAGCACATTTTTCAAAGTCGAGACTATGCTTGGAATGGCAACAAGTACTGAGTTCCAGAAACTACCGGATTATCCCCAGCCTGAATTAGTTTTGTCGCAACGAGGATTTTATTACTTTGCAGTCGGCGATTATAATGAAGCACTGAACCAGTTTACACAGTTACTCACTATATGTCCTGATTATGATGCTGCAAAGAATAATGTAGCTATTTGTCAACTATATGCTGGAAATGTCAGCCAGGCTTCCAGGTAATTATTTCTAACTCAGCTACTTGGAAAGTTTTATAATATCCAACCCTTCACTAGCCGGACTGCATCCAGAAATGCTATTTAATCTTTGTTCAATGTTTGACTTGACAGATTCATCGCTACAAAAGAAGAAAGCGTTGCTCAAAGTACTTGTGAATGGATGCGGTGATGATTTTGACCCAAACAATTTGAAATTATGACTATTGCTGAATCGCTAAATTTTTTATTAAACTTACTTTTTTCCAAATGCTTTGCTAGTAATAGATTTTCCGGCATTGAGTGAATCTTCCTTTTTTGCTTTGGCAGCCTTTTCAGCTTCTTCTCTCTTCAATTTTGCTTCTTCTCTTTGCTTTCTAATCATAGCTAATCTGGCCAAGTCTGCTCTTGCTTGGTCAGTCTTTCCTTCCATTTGTAATTTGAAATAATTTTCCTTCTTTTGTTCCTTTTCCAAAGCTTCACTATATTAACGTTTCCTTACCGCTCTCTTCTGGTCAATTGCGGTTGTTCTGCCTCTTCATCGTCATTGATCGACAAATCTTTGAGTTTCATTGGCTTTGAAGTTTGCTTATTTGGATTTGAAATTTCGATCACTGCAGCAGCAGGGTTAGCAACTTTACGTTCAACTGGTTCGTTATCGCTTTCGTCTTCTGACTCTGAAGGCATATCTCTTCGCTTAAATTGCTGTGCCTGTGCTTGCAATTCAGTTTCAGAAGTGAATTGTCTTTCGACTCCTCTTTGGGTTTTATTGAATTTCCCTCCTTTTTTCCCTCCAACTACCATTATAATTAGCTTTTTTACAAGATTTTTTTTATAGGTTTTACGAAGGGAGTCATTTGAGGCTTTGCTAGGTGTCATCTAATTACGAACAACGAAAATAAATGTAAAATGCAACGGTATACTGCAACGCATACTTTGTGCGATTCATAATTTCACACTATTTCAAAATCCCAGCTGTAAAAAGACTTTATTCATTCCAGGTAGAGACCGTGATGAAGCGAATCAAAGAAATCTGCCGCATTTCAATTAAACCTGTTTGAAATCTTTTTGTCCTAAATGTATCCATGCCGAGTTTAGTACATGTGGCTGCTACGTTGAAACATTTCAAGTTTTACTTTTACAAACAATGAGACGACGGATTATTTTCGTTGGGAATGAAGCAGTAGGGAAAACTGCCATGTTAACGGTGATGCAAGGATTACCTTTTCCCAGGGACCATTTGCCAACCATTGAAGATACGTATACCTTGGAGCAGTATAATGATTTGAAATTTATCGACACAGCAGGATCAAACGCATTTGATAGACTGCGACCATATTCATATGACGGAATCACACAAGTAGTTATTTGTTTTTCGCTTAATGATCCTGATTCATTTCACCAAATACAAGAGAAATGGTACCCTGAAGTAAATTATTACGCCAAATCCAAACCCATTATTTTGCTAGGATTAAAAAAGGACTTGGAAAATCTGATAGATTTACAACAAGTAATAGAGATTAATATAGATTACAAAATGTAAGGAGGCGATAGGTGCACAGGCTTATTTTCAATGCTGCAGCGCTGACAAATTAAATGTGGAAGATACTATAGATAGCATACTTGGATTATTTAAAGAGGAGCGAGTAAAGTCGGATGTTTTGTCTCATGTAACAGATTCAGATGACGAGGAAATTGTAATTAACGAGCAGGAGACTGCAGGAACAGTCGAACCCTCAACATCCTTACCAAGCCCACCAAAGTCTGCACCATCGGTATCAGTCCCATCATCCAATCCAGTTCAATCGCAATCTCCACCAAAGAAACCTCTTGAAAAAGAAAATATTCTAAAGGAACAATATTACAAGGAAGTTCAAAAGGAATACAACAAGGAACGGTTCTATTTACCCAAAGCGGATATCCAGAAGCGAAGACCAATGTCCGAACTGGGTATGTATGATTTTGAACCAACTTCTCCACAAGAACCAAGTTTCCCACCACTGAATAACAAAACATCCACGACTACTATGCTTGGACATTCATTAAACTCCAAAGTATCCATGACGACGATGGTTGGCGATTCTCATCCACCATTGCGTAAAAAAGCTAGTGAGTCCCATATTAAGCCTGTTTATTCCCAGCCATCAAGATCTAATTCTACATCTACCAAACGCAAAAGTGGTGGAGTATGGCAAAAGCTATTTAAAAAGAAAGAACCAAGTTTAGGAACAATCCAAGAAAAAAAAGATATACAAGTTAATTACTCTCAATTAAAAACACAGACAGTTGATAGACAACCCAAGCGCACACCGCTCGCATCAAGCAATACGACTGTCAAACCAGAAAAGAAATCCATTTGGAAGAGAATCTTTAAATAAATTCAACTCGCGTATTTTTTTTTGTTTTGATGGGAGAGAAGAGAAAGGCAGACGACGAACAAGTTATGAATTCTAATATAGAAGAAGGAGAAAAAAGAAAAGAAGGAGAAAAAGGAAAAGAAAGACAAGAAAGCAAAGAAGGAAAAGAAAGATAAACTTGAAAAACAAGATAAACCAGAGACACAAGTCGAGCAAGCTAAACCAGAGAAACAAGTCGAGCAAGCTAAACCAGAGAAACAAGTCGAGCTAGCTAAACCAATTCAAAAAGAAACGGAAAAGCCAACCGCATGGAATGATTGGACTAAAGCTAATTTTGATGGAGATGCGGAACGTAAAAACGTACATTTGACCTGATAATAGAAATTCCTTCGATTGCTGGGTGGAAAGAAACCAGAAAACGAGACACTAAAAAGCAATAATAATCAATCAGCCATTACAAATGAAAAGCGAGTCAACAAGCAACTAGAAAAGGAATTCGAAAGCGCTCATTCAACTCATAGACAATTAAAGAAACGTAAGGTCGGTCTTGGTTTCCAATAAATTTGAAATTGAAATTCAAACACGTATCGAAAATCTTTTTTAAATTTTTGTGAAAAAGCTGAATAATGTGGTTGTCGGATACACAGAGTAAAGATTAAACTAACAAGAAATTGGAGTTGGCTTGACTGGATTCGGAGTGTTTTTCATGTTGCTGGGAATTATAATGTTTTTTGATGGAGGTTTTTTAGCAATCGGAAACGTATTTTTTGTTAATACAGATTTTGTTTCTAGGAGGAATAACTCTGATTATTGGATTCCAAAAAACCATTGTATTTTTCGCTAGGAAGGAAAAGATCAGGGGAACAGCTTGTTTCTTTTTTGGAGTTTTGTTGGTGTTTCTCAAGTGGCCATTCTTTGGAGTGCTGGTGGAAGCGTTTGGATTTATAAACCTGTTTGGGTACGATATGCTAACGCTAGGGATTTCTTGCCCGTCGTAGTCGGATTCCTGAGGCGAGTGCCTGTAATTGGAAATCTTTTGAGTCTACCTGGGATTTCTTTAATTGTAGACAAGCTCACTGGAGCAAAGTTACCAGTTTAATATCATAATAAAAGTAATTATTAAACATTACTTCAAGCTGACACGGCTGGCAACATCACTCAATAAAACTCTCATTGGAAACTGAAGCATTACGACAAGCGGTATAATCGCTTTCAGCACGCATCCTGGCCTCAAACTAGAATCACTCCCCTTCCAAAAATATCCCATGAAACTTAAAATCCAATAATCCAATTTAAACATTCGTAAATCATATATTTGTTCCTTGTTATTGATTACTGGGAATATTTAACCAGATTTTCCAGGTGGGTTTTGGTTCATGCGACGTTTTCCGAATGATGCAACGGCGTTAACGAAACGACGAGTGTACAACAATCTCTTCTTTGCACGACCAGTAACCTTCTTTTTCTTTTCTTGTGGTTCGACTTTAGGAGTGTGTGACTTTACTTTACCAGCACGAGCGAGGGAACCGTGAACTTTACCCTAGCATTAGTAACTGTCTATTTTCCATCCTGAATTTATTCTCTGAATACTGAATGGCTGTATTTTCAACTTACCATTTTGAAGTGTAAAAGTTTTGCCCTTGATTTTTTTTCCTTGAAGGGATTTTAGAAATTTATAGCCAATTAAATTCTCCGATAAGCCACAAATAATTACAAAGTTAAATCCAGAAATAGCACTAGCGTTGATTCGTTGCAGAACTCCATTCCAACACAAGCTCCAAATTCGCATCATAGATCCGGCTTAAATTCAAGAATTGCTTCACTCTGGGCAATCTAATTACAAAATTGCTATGATATCAAATGAAACAAAATAGCGCTGATTAACAGCAACAGCTGCGTAAGAATCAAAAATTATTTATTTTGCATACTGAGCAGTCCATTGTTTAGCTAGATTAGCGTAAAATATACCCATGGCAATGGCTTCAGGTTCATTATCTTTCCAATGTTGAGCAACATCATTAGCTAACGGATCATCTTTACTTAGCGCATAAATTACCTGGGTTTGGTGCAGAGAGCAATGCTTGTATCGACAATAAGACTGTGCGGATTTGCAGCGCTGGTGACCATTTATCTACGTTATCGTAAATTACCTTTCAAAATATCAAGGCAAATACGTCCGAGTTTATCGATATTTGGATGGTAAATCTTTGTCAAGAAACGTACTTTAGGAGGTTCCATTGGATATGAATCTGGAAGGAATAGTTCTAGCTTAAAGTTTCCGTCAAATTGTTAGTGTAATCTACCTGCAAATGGAGTTGATGCTGGACCAGAAATTACTACATCGAAATAACGGAGGTTATCTTCGTGAGGGGTTGCTTGAATCCCCGGTGCCGGTTCAGCTAATAGTCTTTCTGTTTCCTAATGTTGGCAAGTGTGAACCTTTATAATTCTCTTTGGTAATGCAGCCATTCAGATTTAGTCAAAATTTTCCAATGATCGTGGATGGGTCGATCACACCTTCAAACGGAACGACTAATAGAATGAATGGTCAAAAATGCTTTGTTAGTGACTAAACGCAAACTATTTTTATTTTCGACGGTGTTGCTTTGATTTGGATCGGTCATCGCGTTCTTCTTCACGATTACGCTTACGGTTATCGTGCTAATATTAATTAAATTTACTTGTTCAGCTTTACGCTCTAGCTCATCCCAATCTTCACCACTTTCATCTTCTTCTTCACTTCCGCTTCCAGAGTAATCAGACTCATCATCAACTGAAGATTCTTCAGTTTCTGTTTCTTCTTCCGAAACTTCGCTCTCCACCTCAAATTCAGAAGCGGAATCTTCAACGTCAGATACGTCAGACCCATCTTGTTTCAAGAACGACCATCCACCAGCTTCTTCAAAGAATGACTTTGGATCATCATTAATTGTTTTCATAATTTGTGGCCAAGAGAGGGAAACAGGACCTTCAGTAAATGGTATATCAACAGAGTCTAGCCATTCTTTGACGTTTTCCAGTTGATTCATAGGAATGGTGTTAATGTGGACAACTGGTCTGGAGAAATCCTTGAATACAAACACTAAATCAAAGTTTTTCAATCCAAACTACATAAGCAATTGATTACTTGGACACGCTCCAAATGTGCAATTTCCACATCATTTAAAGTAATGATGAGGAATGGAGTATCAGACAGGTGAACCAAACACTCTGTTGTTGGTTGTAAGGCTACCAATTGACGACTTGGAACACCATTGAATGCAAGTTCCCTCAGCGGAACATCAACTTCAACCAATTTTTTGCTCTACAGTTAGACGATTGATTACAGCATCAGAAATCTTTTCACTGAATTGCTGGAATTCTCTGTTGAGAATTTGGCGATGACGACGCTCTTCTTGCTCTTGGGCAAGTTCATCTTCGTCACCATAATTAGCTCTTCTCCTGCGGTTTCCTGTTTCATCAAAAGATGCATCTTGAACATCTCTAAAGAATTGCACATCTTTAGTTTTTCTCTTTCCAATCATAATTGGATCAACCAAGTGTATGTGAATAAGAATGATCAATTCGCCATCACAAGGTTGGAAGAAAAGATGCTTAATATTGGAGAACAAGATATCAATTTTTTGATCGCTTTTCACTGATGATTGATATCTCAAACCGTTCAAATGAATTTCAAGGTCACCAGCAAATCTTTTTCCTTCCAAACCTGGCCGGACATAAACATCCGGTAATCGAATTGGACGACGGCCTTTAATTTCCATTAAATCGCCCTGTTCGACTAAACCTGCCTTTTCAATTCTTTCCAGCTCCCGTTTGTGGATTTCCTTCTTTAATTCGGTAATTTCACGAGAAATTTCAGAGAATCTGGCAACATCATTGCTTCTATAACTGAGGGATCTAATAAAAGTCGAATCAACATCTTCAAACGCCTGTAGTTAATGAAAAATTACATGGACTTCTTTCTTTCCAGTAGCTTGTCCAGGAGTTATAAAATTAAATCTAAGCAGAACATGGTCCCCTTCATCACTTTTGGAGACATTTTTTAGCGTTGAAACATGGAAAGGTACAGCCTGGCCATAAATCGGAAGAATAATTGTTTCTGCTTTTCTGTCTACAATAATTCTCAAATCCGACGTAGATTTTGGAATTAGGGTTTCCTTTCTGTAACTCTCAAACTTTTTGAAAGTAACTTCTTGTTTTTCTTTAGCGCCATCCTTTTCCCCAGAAAATCGTGTCAAGCCTTCTTGGTGTCTCTTCTCTGCTAATGCTTTTTGATGAGCAGCTCTTTTATTCAACGACTCTTCTCTACTTTCATTCTTACGCAGCTGCGAGTCCAAAATAGCTCCTCTTTTAGTTGTAACTTCAACAATTTTGGTTTCCTCATCATCCTCTTCGCCAAAGGTATAAGAGATAACAGATAGATCCTTGTCAACTTCGGTGAGCACAATTGGCTCGTCATCAGTGACTTGAACTGTGTCCCCCAACAATAGAGAATATACTTTGTTCTTTGGGTCGGAGCTTTTGTTTTCAAGATTTTGGAATCCAACTACGAAATTCAGTATCATTCCTGCTTTGAGAGGTTTGTTATTCTTAGGACCCAATAAATAGTTGGATTCACGGAATTCAATTCCAGTACCAAATCCACAGTTCTTTACAAAAAACTCTTTCAATTCTGGCTTTTTCTTTTCAATATATTCAATTGCTGCATTGTACACGTCGGAACAGAGAGCTCCATCCCTGATGATGTTGAACAGATGCTTTTGCAGTTCGAGTAAAAACTCATAGTTTTCTTCCTTGTGCTTTTCAGGGTTGATCAAAAAGGTTCGTCCAATATTTGAACAGTAAGATTTGTAACGAGCCCCAAAAGAACACAAGATAGTCCCTGCATGCAAGTTTTGATCATTAGACTGAGCACTAGGTTTCAAGTCATACTTTCCACCAGACTGGATAATTGGCGGATAACACCATTCCACTAGCTTCCAGTTGACTTCATCAGGAACTTTAAGTTTTGCTCGTTTACGTTCATCCGTATGAGTTCTTTCCAAAGAATCTGCAAGCAGCTCATGCTTAACCTTTTTCCCTTGATCAATTAGGTTAATCATATAGTCGATAAAATAATTTTTCATTGTCAATGAAGTAATTTGAGCAGCAGCTTTAGTGGCAGCCTAAACGTTATACATTGATTACGATTTCATCCTCATCTTTGATTGCAAATAGCGATGCCATCGCACCGGTAACATCTACTGTATCAAAGGTTTTTCCTGAGGCAGCTAGTGCGTTTTTGAATTCGGTAACTAATTTACCAGTTGGGTTTTCCTTTGGAATAACACCTTGTTTGCCCTTGGATTAGATCAAAGCTACATTTGGAATCAAATCAATGAATTTTTTAAAAGTTGCAGCATTCTGGGCTTCATCCTTGGTTTTAGTGAAGATTTCAAAGTCGACCACCTTTTCCCCGTTCCTTAAGGTTTCCAAGATTGCACCTAGAATTAATCAAACAAACCTTTCTTGACTGAGGTAAGAAAGATTATTTTATCTTTCAATACGAGCGTAATTGTTTCTGGAAACTCGTATCCGATCCACCAGTTTTGAAGTGCAATTGATTTCTGGTATGAGAGTTCACCATCTGAACTTCCAACAATAAACAACAATGACTGCGCATCTTCGAATTCACTGTTCTTGTTGAATTGCTTTAGAAGCAACAATGCCCGCTTGTTGAATATTTTATGATCCAATTGAATGGACATTTTTAGGGGAAAAATTAACCAACCGTTTCTTTTAGCGATCAAAGTGTGACCAATCAAAAACGGTGACTAACCTTAAAAAATTTGAAAAGAATTTTTAATCTCAATGGCACAAGTATTGGAAGCAGTCGCTCGTTGGGCATTACCAGTTACAATCGCATTCAGTGCGGCATCGTATTCAATGTATAATGTCCAAGCCGGACACAGGGCAGTTATTTTTGATAGAATCAACGGTAATATTATTTAATCCTAGGTGTTCTTCCAAAAACCATCGATGAAGGCACCCACTTTTTGATTCCGTGGCTACAACGGGCAATTACTTACGATGTTCGTATTAAGCCAAGAAACATCTCCACCACCACTGGATCAAAGGACATGCAAACTGTCTCCCTGACACTCAGAGTACTACATAAACCGGAATTAGCAAAGTTGAGTGTAATTTATTCCAAATTAGGTTTGGACTATGAAGGTACCAAATGGTTAATGTAGAACGTGTTCTTCCATCTATCGGAAATGAAGTTTTGAAGGCAGTTGTTGCACAATTTGACGCCAGTGAACTTATCACCCAGCGTGAACAAGTATCTAACAGAATTAGATCAGAACTAGTTAAAAGAGCTGGAGAATTCAACATTGAACTAGAGGATGTTTCAATTGTAACAATATACTGATTTAGACCCACCTAACCTTTGGAAAAGAATTTACAGATGCTGTGGAACAGAAAGTTATTGCACAGCAAGAAGCCGAACGTGCAAGATTTGTTGTGGAAAGGGCAGAACAAGAAAAGTTGGCAGGGATTATTCGCGCAGAAGGTGAATCTCAAGCTGCTCAGTTACTTTCAGACGCTTACAAGAAGAGCGGTCAAGCACACTTGGAGTTGAGAAGAATTGAAACTTCAAAGGATATTGCAGCTACTTTAAGTGCAAGCAAGAATGTTACTTACTTGCCAAGCAGCGGATCTAATATTTTGTTGAATTTGAAAGAATAAATTATCTCTTGCATTATGTTTGTAAAAGTAAAAAAGACTAGATTGAAAATGAAATAATGACATTATAATGCATCTTCTACTGCTCGAACAACTTCACCAGCACGATAAGCACCTCCTACCTCTGGAACATCAAACCAAGATTTTTCTTGTTCGCAGGTCTTTTTGATATTTTGGAACCTGATATTTGCAGAGAGTGGTAACATACCAATTGGTAATTCAATTTGAATAGGGAATCCATCAGGCATACTTTGATCAATGAAACTGGTAAATGAACGCAAATGCTCATTGCCTAATCCAACAAGTTCAAGGATTGGAGAAAGAATAGAGAAGTTGATGGGGATAGTTTCCAAATCTGTATTCGGATCACCTATTGGTTTGTAGATCCACAACTTTCCAGAAAAGTTTCTTTCTTTAACGTCCAATTCAAAAGGACGGCCCAGGTGAACAGAATCACTTCTAGCAAAGTAATCTTCTAAAGCAATTTGAGACGAAGATGGCGGATCCAAAGTTCCTCTGAATGCAGCCAGTTCTGAAAATGCTCTTTTTGCGGCTTTTAGCTCTTCATCATCTTCATCAACACCATCTGGAATGTTGCGATAACCAGCTTTATAGTTTCTAATCTTTTCTTCTTCTTCCTTTTCTTTTTTCAAGTACTCGTCGTCAGAGTCTGTGTCAGATTTGTCTGGATTAGCAATCACAAATTTTGATTTCGGTTTGCTTGCCGCTTCCTTTGCCTTTTGCTCTCTAGCTGCTTTCTTTGCTGCGATTTTGTTTTCAATAATTTTGAATTGAGGTAAAGGATTGGCATTCAAATGTTCAGTTCTCGTAGGGAACGAAACCGTGAAAGAATCAATATTCCAAACGCTGGTAGGATATCCTTCAATGTTTTCATTGCGGTTATACTTTGTTAATATTGTGCTACCTTGAATAAAAACCCGCTTTTGGCTCGTGAAATGTTGAAAGATTGCCAATGAAAATCAGGAGATTTGTTCTACATCAATCAAAGGATTACGATAGGGGTATTTAATGCTACTGAAATATCTTCTTCAATTGCATCATCTGTCAATGAGAAATCCCTTGGCCAAACTTGCTGCACAGTCTTTGTATCATGATCGACAATGACAAGCTTAGGATCTACATTAAGTAAAGATACCTGGCCCATCTCCGTTGAATATTATTGAGATATTTCCTCTGATCCAGTTCAGTCTTTCAAACCCAACCAAAGTAGTGTCGATTCGGACGCAGTTGCCTTTCTTGGTGATCTACAGTTAAATATAAATACAGTATAAGTATCAGAAGGACACAACGAGCTGACAAACGGAATGAATGAAGTAAAGCTCCAGTGCATTTCAGCGCTGAAATCTTGTAAATCCTATGGTCATGTAAAGGTACCAGTGAAAGTTCTTTTAAAATCCTCTTTCCCTTTTCATCTACCCATTTGGAGTATTCCTTTCTTTTTGCAAGATATACCATCTTCATAATATCCCTATTTCCATACGAAGTAGCCTCTTGAAATGGCATCCATCCGAACTCATTAGGAACCAGAGTGGAGCAGCCAAAATCCAACAAGGCTTTAACACACTCTTTATAACCCAAAGTTATTGCCAGAGTAAGAGGCGTCTGTCCTCTGTGCAGCGAATTGACGTCCTTGGCTTGACCAAGTGCCTTCTGCAATTCAGCAGCGTCGTTTTTGTATACCAATCTGTGCAATAAATCCTCCTGAGTCATTTTGAAAGCAAAATTTGATTCAAGGTCTTGTGCAACTTTGATGAAACAGAAACGCCGCGCTGAAACTTGGTGAATCAAAAATATCAAAATATGTATATTTAATTAAAATTAAGATGGAATTAAGATACAAGAACGACCACGCTGAACAGTTACCACACCGCAGAGAATGTGTCTATCCCCGCGTACTCTGACTTTCCGCGATCTCCTCTTGCATGCTCCACTACATTCAAGATCTTTTGACTAACTTCCGCTACAGACCATAATCCAAATTCTTTCAATCTCTTTGCTTGCTCTTGCTCGTCATTCACCAAGTCTGCCACAGCCCTACCCATTTCTTCGGACAAAACATCAACTAACCCTGCAGAATAAATATCCCAAGCCCCATTAAAGTTTTCCTATAGTCAGAAATAAAATACCACATCCATTTGCGCGCTAAGGGAAAAAGGTATCAAAATCTTGTTGGAATTCAAATATCCTACCACCGGCCTTATTAAAGCAGAGGACATATAGCTCAGCGATTCATTCACGATTGGCACATTTGCTTTAATATCCTTCACCTTAATCTTTCCAAGCATAATCATATTTGATGAGGGTTTTACTGATAACAGTGGATCATTAGGTTCTTCAACTTCTGTATTAGGTTCATTTCGGGAATATTTGAGGCCATACTGTCTCATTTCTTTTAGAGAGATTTTTTTCTGTACTTCCTCAGTTTTGCGGTCATTTGGTGCCATGAAAGCTTCAAACTTGTGCAGTGCTTCGTATCTTAAACCATCAACTTCATCCAAAATCTTGTCAAAAAGATCTTCATCCTGCTGTGTATGTGGTACCAGTATATGTAGATCAAGATCGATCGTTCCTTTTGTAATCCAAGAAAGCGGACCTTTTGCACTGTTATTCAAATGCGCTATTGGCAAACCATACATTTTCATATTTGACTATGTTAATAACGCATACCAATTTGGACCAATTCGCTCGCAGTTCATTTTGAATACGAAGATCTTTGGTTTGTGGTTTATGTACACTAAATAGGCAATCTTCCAAAGTACCAACTATTGAATCGGCACACAGCCAACTATTGTAAAATACAAAATCACTCGTATAGCAGCCATTGCTTTCTGAAGGTTGGCAATTTGGCATTGAAGATTGCCAATGTAATGGGTCTTTGTCTTGGATTACAAATTGTAACTAGAGCATCTTCAATAATTAATGAATCCAATTCAAAATCGCCGAATTGGGGTGACCTTCTCGTTGGAACCCAATTATCCCACGTTATGTGAGTTCTCTCACAAACACCACGGACACCTTTAATAATGGCATCTTTGACCACCCCGCGACCTTTAATTAATAATAATTAACCATCTAACCATCTCCATAAAGAAAGAGTGACATCAATGCTTTCAACGGTCGCATCCCAGTAAGCAAAGTTTGTATTTACTGCCCCAGGATTATACTCGACTCCATCTCTGTATGCAATTTTCTTTTGAAGTGTCTTCCATGTTTCTTCGTTGCATACAATCTTGACATTCTCCAGTCTAATAGTGCCAAGTCGCCACGGAACTGAAGCTGACTCAAAAGTGATATTGTAGCCAGTCCAGAATGTGAGTAATTCGCTAATATAATCCGCAAAATAATCTATTATTATATGACGAGAACCTTGTATATTGAATGAATTTGTAACTACAATCATTACCGAAACAAATGTCGTTGTTCCAACTAAAATGAATATAGAGTGGCCCAAGAAGAACCAGGACATTATCGCTAGTGCATCGTCCATTTTCATTGGTCTAACTTGACCCATTAGGAATAACCGCAGGCGTAATCGTTGTCTGGGAAAGAAGCCATCAACATTATTAATCAATGCCTGACGAGCAGATCGTAGAGCTTGCTGACCTTGTTCCGGTGTTAATGGAGATACGAAATTCCTAATGTGAAATCGATTGGGTCGAAATATTCGAAAGGTCCTAGAGAAATGTTTATACATTTTCAATTTTTTTGAAATTTTTTCTAAATGCGACCAGACCAAAGAACAAATACATCGGTTAGAACAATGGGTAGTGGCCTAGGATATCTTTCCAGGTCCGACGGTTCAGCAAAATTCCAGTTTGGTACTTGTTCAATAATCAAGGTAAATCATCAGTGCTCTGTGCAGTAAATGGACCAATGCCAGTGAAGCAAAGAGACGAATTAATGGACAAGGCATTTATATCAGTATCATTCACTCCACTAGCAGGAAAAGGAAGTAAAATATATTTAATGTCTAGCGACTTTGGATAGATTATATGAGAGAATATTGGAAAAAATCGCTACCTCTGTGATTATTGATGCTCTACATCCAAGGACGATGATTAGAATTAGTTTTCAAGTGCTTGCGGACGATGGATCCATTCTTACAACCGCAGTTAATGCCATGGTGCTCAGTCTACTTGATGCCGGAGTACCACTAAACAGCACCTTTGCCGGAGTAACAACAATGATACATAACGACGGAAGGCTATTGCTAGATCCAACTCTTATTGAATTGGCAGAAGCACAATCTGTGCACAACTTTGTTTTTGATGCGATAACCTTCAACTGTATCGCGACCAATTCTACAGGAGTTTACACCAAAGAGGAGGTATCTCATAATTAACCTAGTTTGATGGATCATATGAACTTGGAAGTTTAGCTTGTCAATCGATCCACGGGTTTTTTAAAGCCGCGATGAAGCACAAGATAGAAAAAGAGCAAGGTAAAGAATAAGCATAATTTAATAAAAAAGTTGAATCCAGTGTAATATTGTGCTGTTTATCAGCCACATGTTTTTTTCGCGTCGTTTGAAAGTTTAACAAAAATGTCCTTCTTGACTGAACTAAAATCTGGAAAGCTCAGTATCTACGGCCAATGGATGGGATGGCTATCCGCACTCTGTACTCTAAACTAACTCAGTATGTATTATTTTTGGAATTTCCTCAATCTTTTCAAGTATGATCATCTGGGCTGTAATCTGCCTGTAATATTAGATTAACCTAGTGCTGAAGGTGCAGTTGTTACTTTGATTGAATTTACGTTTTTAGCAAAGTGTATTCGAGGAACCGACAGAATTATTGCAATGTCTGAAAACATGAAATTCAAGGCGTTAGCATACGTAATGTAAGTATACATCTTAATTTAGATTCGCAGTTGCATTGTGGTGCTCTCTTATTCAAAGCGGATCAGGTTTGATTGTTCCTGCTATTACATTATCTCTATCTGGATTAGCTTACGGTAATAATTTTTAATCTAGGTGGTGCTGTAGTGAGAGGAGAAGAGCATGCAAAGAGCAATGTAGTGACTCAAGAAGGTATCGCTCGCACAGTTATCAGTAGCCGAGTTTAACAAGCTATCAGTTTAATAAAGTTTTTCAAAAAATTGAAAATGTTGGCAGCAAAGAAAGCCTTTCGCAAAGAAATGAAAGCAGTGCTAAAGAAAGTACCGCAGCAGGTGATAGATTTAGAGAGTAAGAGTATTACCATGAAATTACTGTCTCACCCAGTATACCTCGCAGCCAAATCAGTTTCAGTCTTTTTGAACATGCCTGGAGAAGTAGAAACAATCGGAATACTCCAGGATATCTTTGCAAGAGGCAAAGATTGCTTTGTTCCAATGTGTTCAGAAAAGATGGATATGGTACAATTGAAATCCATGGATGATTTCAATTCGCTGCAAAAAAACTCTTGGGGAATCCCAGAACCTCTACCAGCAGAAAACAGGTTGAATGTAGAAGAATACAAGGAAGGATTGCACCTAGTTATCATGCCAGGTCTGGCGTTTGATAAACAAGGCAGTAGGATTGGTTATGGTAAGGGCTACTATGACAAGTTCTTGTCCAGAAGTTTTGACCTAGCTAGCCAAAAAGGCTTGCCAAAGCCAAACACCATTGCAATATGCCTGTCCGCACAAATGGTTGATTTGGTACCTACTGCGGATTATGATATCAAGCCAGACTTTATTATCACACCATAATAAAATCATCAGCCTTTATTTTCGATGGCTATGTCTGATTAAGTTTTTGAGGGGGGAACAAAGGACAGCAGTCTTTGACCCACAAAAAACTTTCTGAAAAATGTCGATTTGGAGCAATTTCGTTGAAGAAGTAAAATCAGGAAGATGTGCAATTTACGGACAGTGGACAGGATGGCTTAGTGGAATCTGTAATTATTGTTAATTCAGTTTTAATTATTTTCGGCATTGGGAGTATTCTTCATGTGCCAATTTTCTCCATCATTGCCTTGTAATATTTACCTTATTATAGCTGCGAAGGTGTTTTCATTATCCTCTTGGAAGTGCCATTCATCGCTAAATGTCTCCGCAACACCGATCGTATTATCGCCATTTCAAATGACAACAGAATCAAATGTGGTATTTATACAATTTTTGCCACACTTATTTGGTTATCACTTATACAAAGTGCGGAAACTATTATCATTGCCGCTATTTCGCAAACCCTTGCTGCAATCTTTTACGGTAATATTTTCTAACATTAGGAATTGCAGTTTTCAAAGGAGAGAGTGGTGCTGGAAGTAGTGCAATTAATAGCGAATCAGTCGCTGCCGCAGCATTAAACAGAGTTTAAAAAGTTCTTAATATAATTGCATTTGCATTTCAAGTATTGGTCAAATATGGTATAGACTGTAAATTTCAACTCCGCGGGACTGTATTTGAGTTCCATCGCATATATTTCTGTTGATAGCCAATAATTAAAACACTGAAATTGGACTGTCTCTGTAATGATGGATTCCATAAGCTATTATAACCCAAGACAAGATTCCCGATTGAACGAATCTGTCAACCAACCGCAATCAACAAAGCTTTGGCTGGTTATCAAAATACGAGAGTTGTCCTTATTAATTTATCATTGCTTATTCAAAAATCGCGTAAACAACTACAACACCAATGACAACAAACAGGAAAAACAAGACACTCTCACGGTCAAGAAAGGCTCTATTGAAACAATTGGAATCACAGCAAATCAAGGTGATTTTGGTTAATTTAGGCGGCAATAGTAACCGATTGGTCAAGATATCAAGACTTTGTTCCTGAAAAACGCAATCCAGAACAGATAAAGCTTGGCAAGCAATACCAGAAATCAAAGGAGCTTTCACACTCCAATTTGCGATACGAAGCAAAGATTCACCAAGAAAATATATTTATGCAGATTAAAAGGAAACTCAAGTCCTGGATAAAGAATTATTCCAATAATATAATACGCGGTTAAATGCTGCTATATACGATTAACACTTTTGATATTAGAAAACCCGGTTTATTCAAATATAAACATCAGCTCTTTTCACCATACAGCAAGAAAACAAAGAATAGAATAGTAACCGTGGCCCCGTATATTCGTTCGATTTTTTAAAGACCAACATCTGCATATGTTTTCGCAACTCACTATTTATAACACTTGTGGCTTTTCACACCTAACATCCATCCATCGCAAATAGGATCCATGCTAGCAACATTACTGGGCACTCTCACAATTCTTCGTATAATTTAAACTGAGGGCAATCGTTTCAATGATTCTTGTTTGACTTTTTATAAAGCTAAAGTGGAAAAACCTAGTTTTCATAAAAAATGAAATCTGTCGAAATTTTGATTTTGGGGTATGGCTGGCAAGGTAAGTATGTTGACCAAATATGTAGAGAAAGTGGAATAAATGTAGCCGCAACTACAACCTCTGGTAGAGAGGCAACTATACCATTTAAATTTGATCCCGTAAACACTGATCCGCAACAGTACACCAAATTACCTAGCGCCAAAACGGTATTAATTACCTTTCCATTACCTACAATTGAATCTGCTGGAATACTTATGGGACTGTACAAAGCAGCGCAAGGAGACAAATCGAAATGGATTTTATTGGGTTCAACTAGAGCATTCGTAGGAAAGCCTTGGGCAGATAGGCATGGACCTGTACAACCAGATGCGAGATACAACGCTGAAGAAGCATTTTTAAAATTGGGAGGGTGCGTGCTAAATTTAGCTGGATTGTATGGTGGAAGTAGGCAGCCACAAGGATGGATTGCTAGAGTCGCTCCAACAAAAGAAGCATTAAAATTGAAAACCTCTCTTCATATAATTCATGGCTTGGATGTGGCTAGGTTAATAGTTAAAGTGTCAAACAATTTCACCGCAGGGCAGAGATGGATTGTTACTGATCTCCGAGTTTACGACTGGTGGGAATTGGTTTTAGGATACGAAACTGGTGAAAGATTGGACTGGGTGAAGGAGTTGATTCTAGAAAGTGGATGTAAAGCTGTTCCTCGTCCTGCTGATATGTTGGACAGAGCGTTAGATTCAAAGGACGTGTGGAAACAATTTGACATGAAACCATTAGAAAGTCTATTTCATCCCAAATAAATGGACCATTACATTAAGAATTTCTTTTTGCTGGTGGATAATTTCAGTGCTTTGGTAATTCTGAAGTAGTTGTTCTGCCACACAGTTAACTAGTAACCCCCAGGCAAAGCAGGCGCAATGGAGCGGTTCAATTAGGAAAATGCATCGACGATTATTTTTTCGGATTGGACTTGGATGGAGTCAGAGCTGTAAGAAAGGGTGAGGAAATGAAAGGCAAATTCAAAATAACTGCCAGTTTGGGTGATTACCGACATTGTACAAGCTCTTATATTATTTCGAAACAAGGTGTCCTTCTAATGTTCAAGTCTCTCCCATTGATGTTTCCTGTTGACTATCAATTTAGTGGTTCTATGCCGTTCGCCAAAACTCAAAATGGACGTATAGATCACCCTGACCTGGGGATCTATAGCATCTGGCCAGCTGTATTTGATCCAAGTGAAGATATTAATGCCAAGAGTAAGACTGGCATAAGGCAAAAATAAACTCTGAATTTTTTATCCATTTTCATTGGAATATTTTTTAATGGCAGTAGTAAAAGGAATAGGCATCGCTATTGCTGCAAAGTACAGGTCAGTCTAACAGCTAGCACCCTCATAGGAACTGGCCAAGTACTTCAGAAATATGGAATCAGTGTATCCGAAGGTAAATCCAAGTTATTAAGCCGGCTTTACAATATATTTTGGATCATTGGAATATTATTAAACTATTTAGGAGAATTTGGAAATTGGTTGGCATTATCGCAAACCTCTCCAGCAGTTATTACTCCTATTGGCATTATTTCAGTGATGATCAATTTAGTAGGAGCAAATTACTTGTTAAAAGAATCACTGACGTCGAACCAAATTCGGGGATATATTACAATCTTATTTGGAGTGTTTGGAATATTGTATATAGCGCCAAAGGATGAACCAGTTCCAGAAACCACGGTGCAAGTTTTCACAGGGCTGACAAAGTTTTCAAACATTGCCTTGTTTGGAGGGATAATTGCGGCCCTTTCTATTCTGGTGATTTATTCTAGAAAGCCTAGAGCGTTAAGGTTGTATATTTATGTATTGATCTGTGCAATGTTTGGAACGCTGTCAGTTTCCTTTGGCAAAATGATTGCAATGTTCCATCAAGCTACAGATAGTAAAGGATTTTCACCTGCGGAAATGGTTCTACTGTCATTCATTGTTTTTACTACTGTTTCCCAGGAAATATTCAAGCAAAAGACTCTAGCGGCATACCCAGTGTCTAAATTTATCCCGTTGCTATACGCTAGTTTCAATGGACGGTAAATTATGCTAACAGTAGTGTAGTATTGACTAGCGTTCTAGCATTTTCAAATAACATGACATTATATCAAGGATTCTTCTTCATTTCCGTTTTTGGCTTAGGGATGACAGTAATTGGTATTGGCGTCTCCGATTTACTAAGCGATACACTCAATGAGTCTACAAATCTGTTTAATATCAAAAAGACGGGTGAAATGTAATATATTATATACGTGAATTAGTTTGATTGATTGGAAAGTTAAAGTGCTCCAAGGCTGATATATCTTGGAACATGCGCTCGAGAATTTGACTGTTATTCGTACCAAATAATCTTTCCCGAGCAGCACCCATTGTATCTATACTGTCTACCACCAATGCAGTAGATGGTGTTTGTAGTTCAATCTCAATTATAGAAAAGTCTACGATTGATATTGCTATAGAAGCATTTTCTTTAGATAACTCAAGCGATTCGTCTTCTACTTGAACTTGTGTGCTTACTTTTCCGTGTGATATGAATTTAGGGTGCTCTGGCCTCAGCCCCCAAACTATCGATATAAGATGTATAAACGACCTTATTAGATAGCCATAAGTAAGAAAGTCAGTGATCGCTGCAAACCCCGCAAACGCATTAATAATCATCAGACTGAATATAATCGTCCATACAGTGGCCAATGTTAAGGTGAAAAACGTAATGAACCGTCCGATAATATCCAATACTTTCTTCTTTTCCACTACTTTTAACGTCTTACTTTCAATTCGTTTGACTGCGTCCCCAACTTTCTTGTATGTGATTATCAGTATCATTACTTCAAAAGGTATCAAAATACAATATTCTATCAAATCTACAATTGGAAATAGCAGTGTTGCTGCCCAAGCGGACCCTCCCATTAACAAACAGCACAATGCGGAAGTGAACCAAAAGTACTTTATCGATTTTCCATTGCACACGGTATCAATTGTTGAAATGCATATAGATATTTCCATCAAGGAAACCACCTTGTTAATAAGGTCAATTAGGTACATTGGGTATTTAGCTGACTGCGCATCTACATCAATGGTCATCAGTATCAGAAAACTGGCTAGTACGTCAAACGCTAAAAGTATGAATAGAGAGAGCCAGTATGATTTTGACCTCCATGTTGGTGTGAATAGTACTGCGAACTGGATTGACAGCAAAGCTACCGCAAAGAGAGCTATGATCATAAAGAAAAAGAAATATCAGAGCAATCAATTGTCTTTCTTGTACCGCATGGGTTACACAATCATAGGGTTCACAAGCGTTTTGTGTAACAACTATGTACCTGTTAAAATTGGAAATTGATGGATATTAAATCGCAACGAATATCTACCGCTGAGCATATCAACAATTAAAGAATAAAATTACTTGCCAGGCTGTATCCAACTCCAACTCTTACTTTTTCCATGCACACAAAACACCGAGACCCCCGATAAAAGACCGAACTCTGGTCACAACGCAGAATAGATTAAGAAAAGCACAAGGATGTTTAAAACACAAGGAGCAGTAGTTTATTTTTTAGTTTTCTGTTTCTTTGTCTTTGGTTTAGATTCAATCTGCTTCACCATTCCTTGGATTGAAGGTTCAATCAATTCCAAACATAATTTACTGCGCTGGCCCGCTTCACCTGCTTCATTGACAGTAATTTGTACTTTGACTTTGTTGAATAAACCAATCCTAATATCACCGCTACTCAAAATATTTTCTTCTGCGTTAAAAGCGAGAACTGCAGGCTCATCTGGGTTTGGAGAGGAATAAATAATACCTTCAACGCCATATCTACCATTATGTAAGACTTACTTTGGTATGAGAACCACAAAACCATTCTTTAATACTCTAATCACATATGCTTCTTCTTGTAAAGTTTTACCTTTGAAAAACAAGTGTGTGTAAAGTTCCACAGAGGATCTAGCAGCTTGCTGTGCCATTCGATGTCTGTAATTCAACACTAAATTAACGAATATTACCATCACACATTTCTTTAACCTTAGTTTTGTCTACTAAATCTGAAGAATAGTCCTTTTCATATCCAATACAAGCGGCCAATAACCGATGCACTTGTAAATCAGAATATCTTCTAATAGGGGAAGTGAAATGAGTATAAATCGGAGAAGCCAGACCATAATGCCAAAAGTCAGGCTCTGATAGTGTCCCAGAACAGAAATATACGGCCTGCATCATACACCTGGTGGTCATAATTCTGATAAGCTTGTTAAAGTATGGATCAGACTGTAAAACTGCTTTGTCAAGTGAGTCGGAAAGTGTTTTTGAAGTGCTTGGATCAATTTCGATTCCTAATGGCGAAACTGCTTTAATTAGGGCTTCAAAGTTATTTGCTGGAGGTTTAGGGTGTCTACGCAGTAACGAACTGTCAGGGAAAGTTTCAAATATTTTCTTTGCGACATAAATATTCGCTAAAAGCATAAATTCTTCCACGAGCGCATTAGTATCCTTCAATTCTTTCATTTCTACGTCAACGGGATCTTGAGAATCATTTTCCATTCTAAAGCGCACTTCTGGTGAAGCTAGAGTAAGTGCACCGGCGTCCATACGCTTCTTCCGTAACTGTTTTGCAATCATATTTAGGGCTTTGATACCAAGAGATACAGGATCATTCATATTTGGATCGTCCAATCTTGCCTGCGCTTCGTCATAAGTAAAGGAATTCTTTGATCTAATTACAGACTTGGTGTATTCGCATGAAATGATTTCTGCTGCAGGGGTGATTTCCCAAATACATGAAAACGCCAATCGATCAACATTTGACCTTAACGAACACAAATTTGTTCCTAATAATCCAGGCAACATATCAATTCTTTTATCCACCAAATATACTGTCGTTCCTCTTCGCTGAGCTTCCAAGTCCATTGCATTTTCCGGCTTGACAAAGTGAGAAACATCTGCGATATCTATGGTAAACAAAATCATTACGAACTCCAACTTGGTAATTTCCGTTTGGCAATAGTTTAGCATGCAAAGCGTCATCAATATCAGTACATCCCGGTGGATCGATACTACAGATATCCCATCCTCTAAAGTCTCTCCTATTTTCTAAATGCTTGTCCTGCACTATCCAATTTTCACCTTCTTCTGGAAGGAATGAAAGCACCAAAGGTGAAAATGGCGCAAATGGAACATCATGCTCTAATAGCAAAACCTCGGTTTCAGTCTGCTTATCTCCAACTTCCCCAAGGACACGAACAAAATGGCCAGCTGGGTATCTTGAATTTTTATCCCATCCATCAATAGCAACAATAATTCGTTTTCCAATCAACTCCTTTGCCTGTCTAGTTTTGATTCTAATTTTTGGAATTCTCTTATCCATTGACCAAAAGAATACTGATTGCACAGCAGACAAGGTTGAAGTTTGTTGAACAGATGAAGCATCGATTGTGCCGCAGTACGGTCTCCAATTTCTTTTAATAACCCCAACTACTTTTCCCGTAGGTACAAGATCGACTTTTTCTTTGTCCTCCACCAAGTCTTCTGCTACTTCTTCTTCCACAATTGCCGATATACTGGATTTCCACTCTGATTCTGGTAAAATCTGAATGGCTACAACATCGCCTTGGATACCCCGATTCAAATGCTCTCTTCCAACTATATGAATGGTTTTTTCTTCATTATTGTGTTTTATAATAGTCGTTGCTTCTAAAAAGTTGTGTGCACTGATACCTAACACTCCTTGATGGAACGCTCCTGATTTTAATCCGGCAGATATTTGAATTTGCGACAAATGTTCTGGATAAGCAAAGGAGTTTTGTGCATCCAGTACATCATCATGACTGGCAACCAAATCCAGAATATCCTTAAATGGCAATGATTCAACATATTCCCTCACTGATTTGGCTACTAATCCTTGTTTAATAGCTTTCTGGCGATTATCCCTGTCGTCAGTAACAAGAATAAAGTCATTCCTGTTCGTATGGGCGATATACCACTCTGTGGCTCTTCTAATAGCACGATCATTCCTATCATTCGGACTTTCTCCAACTTCAGTCTTTACAAAGGTTTCTCTGTGGTGTTCGTTGCAAAAGACATAAATTTGTTTCTTTGGAACCAAGTTTCTAATTCGTTGATAAATCGGTAAGCTTTTGTGCTTCAATTCTTGTAAAACGGTTTGTAGTATAATGATATTCTGCATTCCTTCATGCTCCATCAAGTCAATCTGGTGATAGAGCATATTTGTATCGGGGATAATGTAAGGCCCATCAGTTAGCTGAGATTCGGTTTTACAGTGCGTGCAAGATGGAATTCCACAGTCGATATCATCCCTTAAATAATGTTCTTTGACGATTTTTATAACTGCACCCTTCTTTGTCTTTTTTATAAACGACTTTGAAAAGAGCATTTGCAAGATTTTAAAAAAAGAAAAAATACCAGACGATATTAATAGCCACTGGACTCGCTTAATCCCTTTAACCATAGATAATAGAACGCAAGCGAGATGCGGTGCAGTTCGAACCATTTTACTTTAGCGATATCAAAACCATACCGCTGGACAAGGCATTTTATAATTTCAAGACAAGAGCAGTTACACCGCATTTATTGGCTTTTTATTAGTCAACTATTAATATACCAAAAGCCAAAGCAAGCAATACAAAATAAACAATGGTATAAAACAATAGAGTTGAATGTGCATTATGATTAGGACTAGGTCAGTCGAATATTACTTGATTTCGTTTAGTGTGAATAATAGTACAATTGAACATAGTGATAACAGCAAAGCCCACCGTTTCGTGATGAATAGGATACCGCTTGGCGTTGTGTCAATTACAGTTGGATCTAATACTACAGTTGTACCGTCTTGCAAAAGAGCAGCAACTGAATCTTCAAGTTTAGTTAAAAACGTAATATGCTGATCTCCTTGCCACATTCCTACTAAATTGAATATCGTTTTCTCTATTGGAAAGTCGATCTGTGAAATATCTATGGTTTCCTCTTGCAGATATTTGTCGATAATCGACAGCAGATATACTCCAACCATTTCTACGAAAATACCGGGAGATTCAATGTAGAACCAAATGTATTTTGACAGCTTTGAGAAAACGTTTTGCTTAATCAACTTGTCTGTAAAAATAAAGATTTTCTGGTTTTCTGATACTAGGGAAATGTATATTGCATCTGTCTTAATTATGCTTATTAAATCAATATCGAAATCGGACCCATACATTCCCATTACTGGTTGGGTTTTTAATACATATCCGTGCAGATTATTCTTGTTCTGGAATGATAGAGTAAACATTTGTTCAATAAACACAAATACCACCATTTCGCCATTAGACAAAGTGCCAAGAATTGGATTGGTCAAGAAATACAAGTAATCTACGCTGTCAGAGTCAATTAAACTAGTATAAAGAATCACTTACTCTTCTCCTAATCCAGCTAATTCTGTCTGCCACAGCACATCCTTGTACCATGAACCATCCGAAAACGTATAGATGGATACCATTATCTTGAAAAACACTGATTTTTCATAAGGAAGGTATTGAACTACTAGTATTGAATGGGTATGAGGTTTAGATTTTAAATAGGTATAACATAGAATTCTCCCTGGATGGTTCTTTTGTAATGGTCCAGCAATCTCTGTGTTCCACTGTTTTCCTCCAATCCTATTGGATCCTAAATTATCCAAAAAATTATTTCCTGGTGTTTGATCAGACAACAGAATTCTAAATAACCTTGAATCATCTTTTCTACTGTACAACAAATGATTATTATATGTCATTACTGAGTTAGAAATAAATACTGATTCTGGATATTTTCAAACTTCCCGGAAGCCTTTGATTTCCTTGTATATAGTCAATTCCATAGTACACATCTTGTTCAACAATCAACTGATACACAAACCCAACTTGATACTCATTGTATATCGTATACAACAACTTTCCATCGAATTGATATTCGCCAGCATGAACAGAATTGTTTTTATACATCTGAATTACAGTCTTGTTGTCCCGTGTGGTCGATTTTATCTGAGTTAAATTGAATAGTAGTGGTGCATTTGGAGTATAATATAAGGAGCTGGTCTGCAAAAGTGTGGGATGCTGAGGTTTGGCTGCATATATTATTAGGCCAATGAATATTGAACCAATAGAGAATACAAGCGGCACCTGGATTCTCATGGAAAAGATTTGAAATTTCAAAATCAACAAATATTTTTATCTTTGAAATAATCAAGCAGCTCTCTTTGAAACTCTAGCTTATCCAGTATCACATCAATTTCGCTCTGTACTAATTCATTATAATCCAATTCTAGAATCTACGTAAGTTTAGTTTACCTTTGTTGAGATATTCTGGTACTCTTTGTTTGTCACCAGATTATTGAGCACGTTTCGATATTGATGTTCTCTGTAAGCGAACAGCTTCTGTTTATTTTCAATCTGCGATATTTTGGATTTGTATTGCGATCTTAGATCTGCAATGGTTTGCTTGTTCGTTTCTAAAATTGATTTCAGGTTCTTGATTTCAGATTGACATTCAAACAACCTTTTCCTTGTTTTAGTGTCTGTCTCTTTGATTTGCTTGACAATAGTTACTGGCTCTTTAGATTTCATTGATTTCAAACTTTTTATAATTTCAGTTTTGGTGTTGATTAGAGATTGATTTGACTTGAATTTATGATCTAGTTCATCAATTCTCTCTTGGCAGTTTTCTAGTCTGATTTTCTGTCCGTTAATAATTGATTCCTTGTGCTTAAGATTTGCGCGCAGATCCTCAATGCTCTTTAGCAACTTTTTGTTCTCTACTGTTTTGCATTTTATGATATTCTGTTGCTTATTTATTATTTGCTTGTTTTCAATCATTGTTTCAATTTGATTTTGCAGTTCTTTTTCTAATTTATCTATCAAATCAGTATTATTAGAATTGTTGGCCATCAATAGATAGTATTCATTTGCATCAATCTTTTCATTTTTCAGTTCTTTATTTTCCCTTTCTAGAATTTCTACTGTTTGTCGTAACAGGTTGATTTGGTTTTTGAATTTGTCCTTATCTTGGTCAATAATCTTTTCTAGTATAGGAATTGTTTCGAGAGTTGACTGGGATTTAATGTTGATCAATTCTATCTGATGATTTGTTTTCTCCAAAGTTTCCTTTTCTTTTTGCAGTAAATACAGCGAAGTCTTTAGTTTTTTGGCAATAGATACAAGCTCTTGATTCTTTGATAGTAAGTCTTCATTCTTGTTTTGTAAAGTTTGATAGTTGTTGGTAATCAACTGATTGGATGAAAATACAATTTCTGCATCGTTAGAAAGTTTGGTGTAATTCGTTTCTAGCACTTTAATTTCATTTTTCAGTTGTTCAATTTCTGAATATAGAGTTTGATTAATATCCTTTTCCATCTGGTACTTGTTCATGTACTCGTTGAGTTGTAACTCAGCATTGCAGTTATTTTCAATTTCCGTGAAATCTTCAGTTTGAACCTGCTGATTTTCATACTGAATCTTTTGAAAAAGAACTGATGGGCTTATAGAATCTAAATCTAATGTTTCCGTATTGTTAATTTGATGAACTAGCGTTTGATATCCAAGGGTCTTTAATTTATCTTTAAACAACAGATTCTCTCTCCTCAACAGCGAATTCTGTTGCAACAGATCAGTGTTCAAGTTTGATAGCCCTCGTAGAGATTCTTTGGTTTCATCATCGCTCTTGTTCAGATTTTTGACATTTTCCAGTTCCTAAATTAGCTCTGAATACTATGTTCTTTTTTTGTAGTTCAAGAATATACTGTTCCAAGCTCTTGATTTTGAGATTCAGTTCGTGCGATTTAGCATCAGAGGTTTTCATTATATCCATTATTTTTTGGTTCTCATTTGATTTCAGAATACTTTTCAGTGAGTGAGTGTGAATATCTGAAGAGCTGTATTTGTAGGAATCATCGTCTGTGTCTGTATAAGAGTACATTACGCGTGTTCCAGAAGCTTTCTGTCTTTTTTAAAGTAAAAATATTGTCAGGTGACCAGAAAGGTTAACCTTATTTTCATTAAAACATCTACAAACGCAAGAACCAGATCTCTCACTCAAGGTCTTTGAAATGTGGAATCGGACATGCATAAAAACGACCGAAATTTATTTGTCACTTCTTGCTGACAGAATTCGAAAGGACGGCACTAGTTGAAAACTTCATTCTCCAACTGTGGAAATACTTGTCCCAACTCTTTGCAGATTCTTCATTTTCAAAATTGATTTCATATACGTGATAATCAATGAAAATTTTCTAGAGACCTTTGAAGTTGATTCAATGCTGAATTGTTTGATGGTCGAGATGTTCCAGCAATCGCCCAACCCTCTTCTGGTTGAATTGGTGTCTTCAAGGGTAAGTTTTGAGAAACGATAAAAACACACTAGATCTTGAGATTCAGAAATCAAAATTCGAGGAGAAGCTTGGGCAAACATGCCTCCACTCTTTAAGGATATTGAAGTGCCAGTAATTTTAGGTTTTGGTTCTGTGACTTTATCATCTTTCGATTTAGCTGTAGCGCCTTGTCCTGCTGAAGGTCTAGTAATGCTGCCAGCTGCACCACCTGCGCGGAAAGAATAAACAATCTTGGAAATCCCGGTTTTAATTTTCGCGACTCAAAGCCACACTTCAGATATTGCAAACTCAAACATCAATTTGGAAACTGTGCGAAATTCTTGGCAAAAGAATATTTGGATTCAACTCAAAGGGCACTTGTTACCAGCGTAAGATTCGCCGATAGTTTTAGGACGGAAGAATCAAATTGAAGCGCAATTTAAAACTAAGCATGAATTCTCAATTTATTGCAGGAAATTCAATTGTGAAACTGATTATGAGAATGCGGTTTAGTTGGATCACGTTCTTTACGATTTTGATAACGATAGAGTATAGGTAATCTGTGGCTATTTTGAAGTTAAATTATTCCAACATTATATTTGTGAGCGAAACTGGCAATGATGAGCAAATGAGAGATACGGGCAAAAGCTCAGATTCAGCTTTAATTAGAACTATTTTAAAGTTGATACTCCTGGGACTGACCGACACTAGAACATAGAAACTCCTAGTGAAAAACTGGCAGTTGTCATAATCTCCATTCTCAATGTTAATATAGCCAGTTCTAAAAGTCACGATTGAAAACTAGAATTCCACAATGTAAATAAAGCATTCTATGGAGACAAGGAGAAATTTCTATTGAAACTGTTTTATCCAACTATTGAATAAGCAAACTAGATATATTTATTAAGCGGATTTCTTTTGCAACTGTCTCAACTGCTTCTTTTTCATTCTCTTCAATTTAGCAGCAGAAATCTTTTGCACGACTTCTGCCTTCTGTTCATTCTCCAATTTCCTCTTTTTCCTCTCTTCCAATTCCTTTTTTACTCTCTCTTTTTCCTCTTGCTTTTCCCTCTCTTTTTCTTTTACTAGCTGCTTTACAATTTGCTGTTTTTTCAACAATTCTTGACGAGCTTTGAATCCTACTTTGCTTGCATTGTTTTTTACCAGAGATCTTTTTGGGTCTTGGGCTGATTTCCAAGGTCTGCCAGATACATTCTTTCCTCTGACTGCACTGGTCATTTGAAAAAAAAAAGAAAAAAAATAAGCTTTGAAAGAGTATTGAATAAACAAATAAATCAAACAGATACAAGTTTGTATTCGGCATAATATTAACTGCTCTCTATTCGCGGATTATTAAGAGTTTTACAATCCTTAAGATTCAAGATTCAATCAACGAATCATAATCTAACGAATCGTCAAATACCTTTTCATTTATATCGCGAGCAGCCCTAGTTTCTCCAAGTATCAAGTAACAATCACTCATACCATCAATAAAATCAATCTTTTTAAAGCCTACATTAAATTAATTTACATTTCAAAGCTTCTTTGATTAACCAATCACTATCCTCAATCAACCCTTTGATATAAAAACAATATCCTTGCCATTTCAAATCAGCATTGGTTAGTACATCCAATTCTACTTTATCAATTATACTTTGTGCTTTGGTTTTTTGACCTAAGTGCAACAGTACTAGTGAAAATACCAGATTAGCAATACTGTTTAGTAACGATTTTGATTTTACTATGGCGTTGAGGATTGTTAATTGTGCCTTGATCACTTGATTATTCTCCAGTAATATCATTGATAAATAGATCAGCCCCCAAACACCGCATTCTTTTAATATCTCCAGTTTATCAAAGTCGCCGTATTCAAAGTATAGTAATCCTTGTCTTACTTTCCATTCATCTTCTTTTGCACCATTATCAGGAATTAATTCTTGTGCTCTTCTATATTGCTTTGTATTATAGTAATAATCAAATAAAACCACTCTTGAGGCTTTCCTGTAATCGCCCTTCTTTTTCATCAATAATGAAATACTAGTTTCTAGCTGTGAATTCAAAGCTAGTTGATTATTGCTATAATCACTATCCATCAATTCCAGTATTGCCAGATGCTTAATAGTCTTTCCATCTTTTTTATATTCATATGCCTTGTGAGAAAGATAATGGGGGTCAAATGGATCGCCATTAAATGTAAATTGAGGCTTTCCATCGAGCGCTTTACTCCAATTCAACAAAATCTCTAAAGCGTCTGTATCGTTTGCATCTCTAGCGTACATTAACCCAACTCGGAGGATCTCTTTAGCTTTTTCTTTATAATTCAGTTTGTAATATAGAGCAATCAAATCAATCAGAATTGACTGAATCTTTGTTTTTGAAATATTGTAGTCTGCAAATACCTGGAGTGATTTGATACTAGAATGCAGATTATAGTTTGACATGTTTGAGAGATACTCCAAGTAGTGTCTTGATTAGTAAGAAATACCGATCAGGAAGAACCAAGAATTTCTTTATCCGCTCCAGTTCTGGCTGTATATTTTTATAGTCACTTAGAGAATCAATCCAATTCAGAGTAGAACTTTGTTCCAGCCCTTGGTAACCAACTGTGCAAAATAGTTTGAAATTATTAAAGAATTGAATTGATTGTTCAAAAGACAAGGATGACCAATCAACCAAGAACTCTTGGATATATAGGTAAAATAGGGTATTCTTTTCAATCTAGTTAATAGAAATTTACTTTATCCAAGAGTAACTTCAAATCGTTAACAAACCAGTCCAGCAGTTCCTTTTCAGTGGATAATTTAATCAATTCGTTCTTGATAAACTCTTTGATTGGCTGATCCAGATCCAAGTCCAAGAGAAATTCATCGATATGCTTGATGACAAGTGTGCTGGAGCTCAAGTAATCCAGGATTCGCTCTTGTTCAATTTCAGTCCAGCTGTTTTCAAAATAGACGTTAATTAGGAATAATCTGGTTAATATGTTTTTTACTTTGGGATTGAGTTTACACTCATTGATTCTTTATCTGGACAAAAAAAGATTCAAGTGAGGTGTATAAAAGATTCACCATGTGGAGTGTACAACTAATGCGAGATGTATAAATAATGCGAGATGTATAAATGATGCGAGATGTATAAATGATGCGAGATGTATTAAAGATTCATAAAGGCTCGGCCCTAAGCATAATTCTACTAGAGCCATTCAGAAACAACAGTGGCTCTTACCAATTCCTGTACATCTAATGAAATAACTGCATTGAAAGGAAAGAATCACCCGGCCTGGTGATAAGATTTACTTTAAATTTCCAGAATAGACACCAGCCCTAACCCTTCAGAGAGTCTTGTCCTAAAATAATTCAAACTTCATTCGGACAATCTAATCTCGAATGGGAAAACTAAAGCAAATTAGTTTATTCAATTTCAAGTCTTACAAAGGGTAAACTGGATTAATATAGACTCCATACGATCGAATTTATCAATGATTTTACCTGTATTATCGGGCCCAACGGATCAGGTATTTCTTAATTTACAAGGCAAATCTAACTTGATGGATGCAATTTCATTCGTCTTGGGCATAAAAACAAATCAATTGAGATCGTCACAATTGCAAGAGCTTATTTACAATGATGGTATTCAAGATGAATGCTATGTTAGCTGTGTTTTGGAAGCTGAGGAAGGAGATTTAACTTTTAAGCGTATAGTTCAAGGTAATACAAACTAATTTCAGGTTGACGGATCATTAATATTAGGTTATTAACTATTAACCATAGGGAACTCTAGTGTGTATAAAATCAACGATAAAACAACTACTTTTGCTAATTATTTAAAAGTATTGGCAGATCAAGATATTCTAGTTAAAGCTAGAAACTTTTTGGTATTTCAGGGTGACATTGAACAAGTACTTTTTGCTAATCAAGATCTCTTCCCAATCCCCAAAAGATTTGACCAGGCTAATCGAGCAAATCAGTGGATCTTTGGAATACAAGCAAGAATATGAGCAATTGAAACAAGAGATGCAAAAATCATTGGAAAATACTAATTTGAACTACAACAAAAAGAAGAATATCAACATTCAACTAAAGCAATACAAGGAACAAGAGCGGGAACTCAAAAAATATCAAAACCTGATTTCGAAAAAACAAGATCAAGTACTAAATGTTAATCAAGATTGTTCTGCTTCATTTGTGGAAGTTGTATCATTTGGAACAGAGGCTGCAGCAAAATACTGAAGCTCTGGAAAAAGAAATTGAAACTAGGGAAACACTTCAGAGTCAATTTACTAATACAAAAAAGAAGGAATTGACTCAACAACAGGCAAAATATCAAAAGCAAGTTCTTTTATATGAAAAGAAGATTAACACTGCCAACCAAGAACTAAAACAATTATCAATGGTCAACCTTATTCAAGAGCAAAAACATCTACATTCTTTAATTTCAAAGTCGAAACAATCTTTATCTGATTTACTAGGCAATCAAAAATCAAAGCAACAAGATTTGAATCAACTTTTAAAAGATTTGGATAATATCAAAAAGAAAATGGATGAGCTGGAAGCGGATGAAATACAGCTGAGTCCAGAACAGCTAGCTGAATATCAACAAAAAAAGAAGGAAATTGAATCAAATTTAGCCTTGGAGTATCTTAAAGCAAAAAATATCAGAGCTAGGCTAAAGGTATTGAAGGAAAATGAAAAACCAATTGATTTTTCAGTATTGAATGACGAAAAAAGACTCTTGGAAAAGAATATTGCCAAAGTTTCTAAAGGTAGATTGTTTTAATATAGTGTTGAATGAGAATCAAGAATTACTGAATGAAAAACAACAAGAAAAAAGCAATCATGAGCTAGAAAGGAAAAAGTTGATTCAATTGGAAATTCAACTTCATGAAAAGCTCGAAGTAGTGCAGAATAAACTCTTGCAAGCAAAACAAGAAGAAAAGTCGACCAGACATAAAAAGAAACTGAAGGAAGCAATTGATTCTCTAAAAACTTTATTCCCTGGGTTCAAAGGGAAGATTATAGACTTGTGTAAGCCAAGCCAGCGCAAATATGATCAAGCAGTATCTGTAATAATGGGGAAACAGATGGATTCTGTAGTAGTAGATACTGAAAAGACTGCCATTGAATGTATCAATTATCTTAAAGAACAACGATTAGAAAAACTGACATTCATCCCGCTAGACACTATTTCTACAAAGCCAATCAACGAAAAATACAGAAACTATAATGGAGCAAAATTAGCGATTGACGTTCTTCAATATCTACCTGTATTTGAAAAAGCAATCAAGTATGTAGTTGGAAATACTATGATTAGTGAAGATTTAAGTATTGCAAAACATTTAGCGTTTGACAAGTCTGTAAAAGTTGTATTACTCGATGGGACTGTTTTTCATAAAACCGGTATGATCACGGGTGGAAGCGGAGATGCTAATTCATCTAAGCGATGGCAGGAAAAAGAAGTTGAAGGTAGCAGTTACTAACATAGAACTACTAGGCAAGAAACTGCAATATATTGATGATCTTCAAGACATTCATTCTAGAAAACGAAAATTGCAGGATGATTTTTCATTTGATACCGAAGGGCTTTTAAGAAAGATTGAATCATTCCAGGAAGAAATGTTGATTCTCACTTCAAAACTTGGTGATAAGACTAAAGAATTAGAAGAGCTGCAAAGACGCCAGGAAGAGTATGAAAAAGATCAGCAAATCAAACAAAAGACGATTCTCGATCTACAAATTGAATTGAACGAAATTGATGAATACATCAAAGCTCAAGAAGTACTAGTGTTTAAAGAGTTTTGCCAAGACACCGGTATCGAAAATATACGGGCATACCATCAAATATACAATGCTTCGCTCCAAAAAACAGTGGAAACTAGACTGGAATATCAAACTGCAAAGATCAAGCTTGAAAATATGATTTTGTTTGATGAAAAGCGCTTGCAAGATTTGGATCATCGTATCAAGCACACTCAAGAAACCGTATCATCTCTTGAATCACGACTAGATCGAGTAGAGTCTGATATTTCCAAATTTGAAGAAAAAATTAATGGAATCCAAGGGAAAATTGAAGGCTTTAATCAAGATTTGAAAGTAGCCAAGTCAGAATTAAGTTCCATCGTCTCAGAGATGGAATCATTCAAGCAAAAGAATTCTGACTTGGAAACCGAGATCCAAGGCGTGAACAAGAATATTAGTAAACGGGAAGCCCAAATGGAGTTGCTCAAAGCTGAAAAAATTGCCATTTTACGAAACGGTAAACTTCAAGAGATCGAAATTCCTCTAGTCGATTCTAGTTTGAATGACCTGGCCCTTGCAGAATTTAATCCGGCTTTTGACAATGATGTAGATATGCAGGAAATCATTGTGGATTACTCTGAATTGTCAAAAGACTATAAAAAAGTAATTATTGTTAATATCAGGATGGGTCAGAGGAGTTTCTTGAACAAATCGAAGAAGGGTTAAAGGAAATTCAAGATGAAATTGAAAGGCTCGCACCAAGTATTCGAACTTCGGAAAAGTACATTTATGCTAATTCAGAATGGACGAAATTAATCACAAACTAAAAGAAACTAATCTTGAGTTTGAAGAAGCCCGTAATGAAGCTAAAGAAGCAAAAGAAAAGTTTGAAGAAATTAAAAAACAAAGGTAATTCAGGCTAATTCAGGTATGATCTATTCCACAGATGCTACACCCATATCGCGGATACCATTGATGATATCTACAAAGAGCTTACAAAATCAGCCAATGTTCCTGTTGGTGGCACAGCGTACCTATCACTTGAAGATTCTGATGAACCGTATAATGACGGAATCAAGTACCATGCAATGCCTCCAATGAAGCGATTTAGAGAAATGGAGTTGTTATCTGGCGGTGAAAAAACTATAGTATCATTGGCGCTTTTATTTGCAATTCATTCATACCAACCGTCACCGTTCTTTATTCTTGATGAAGTGGATGCTGCGTTAGATAACACCAATGTTCAAAAAGTATTGAACTACATCAAGAAACAAAAAGGGCCTTCATTCCAGTTTATTGTTATTAGTTTGAAAAGTGGGTTCTACCAGGATTCAGATAGTTTAGTTGGAATCTACAAGGATCTTGAAGAGGTCACGAGCAACACCATGACTTTGGATTTGACAAAGTTTGAAAATTGATTAATAATTTGCTTTTATTGATATTTTAAATACTTTTTGTTATTGTTGATCTTTTGCTGCTCGTGCAAGCGCGAGTAAACCTGATTGCGCTTCTGCTCCCATTTCATTCACCATACGTGCAAACCAGGCTGAAGGATCTGTCAATGACTTGTTTAGCAGGTCCCATGGTGCACCATACTCTACAATTTCTCCAGCTTCCAGTACGAGAATTTTATCATAATCAATCACTGTATTGAGACGATGAGCAATAGTTAGTACAGTTGCGCATGAAAACAATCCACCTTTCTGTCTAATAGCTTTTTGGATGAGTTTATCTGTATGGATATCTACACTTGAAGTAGCTTCATCCATAACAATTAGTCGAGTATTCTTCAAGATTGCTCTGGCTAAACAAATAAGCTGCCGTTCTCCGACGGACCAGTTGGCTAAATTAATTTCAATTTACCTCCATTTTCGGTTACAGGACTGTCCAACTTTTCCGCCATTCCTTCCAGGGTTGATTTCAACTCTACTGCTTCCAGTGCGCTCCACAGTTTTTCGTCGCTAAATTGATCAAACGGATCAAGGTTAAATCTAATGGTTCCTTTGAAACAGAACGGCTCTTGAGGAATAATTGAAATCTTTGAACGCAAATCAGTCAATCCGAGATCTGAAGTCGCAATACCATCAATGACGATACTTTTTTCTGGAGTAGGTTCGACTAATCTGAATAATGCTTGTAAGAATGAACTTTTTCCAGCACCAGTTCTACCTACAATTCCAACCTTGGTTCCAGCTTCAATATGAATATTCAAACCTTTCAATACTGGGTGGGGTGGTAGAGATGGATCTACCAAATTCGGATAAGCAAGTGTCATATTCTTAATATCAAGATCACCGGCAGTTGGCCAATTGGTTGGAGATTTGAATTCCAACTCATCAGCTGCTTCAGGAGGGAGCTGAGTGTATTCATACACTCTTTCGGTCGATACCATCATATTCTCAACTTCTGAAGATTGACGAACAGCCCATTGCAGCAATCCAGTAAGTTGCATCATGTAGGAGAGAAGCAACCCCAGACTTACCGCAGATACGCCAAGCGGGCCTCTTAAATAGATACAACCAAAAGTGAGTAGAGCGGTTAAAAACGCTGAACTTAAATCCAATCTTAATCCAAGCCATCTGCCAGTTGAGAGATATGTGAAAAACATGCGGGTGTTGGTATTTTGGTCATGGAAAAACATTGATTTGAACCGCTCCTCAGCTGAAAATGCTCTGATAACAGATAACCCCTCGAGAGTTGTTGAAAAACTTGAATACACAGGAGACCTAGTAGTGGCTTCAATTCTTTTAACTTGACGAGAAGTGGTAATGTAGTACTTTCTCAAATAGTAAAAGAAAACAGCAATGAACGGTAGTAGGATCATTACATAAGGCATTACTACGGAGGCCACTATAAAGATAGAGAGAGATGCGAATATACACTGACAAAAATCAAAGAAAGTCTGTGGCAAGTTTTCGTCCATTAAATTCAAGTCTTTGGCAAAGCGGCTAAGGTTAATAAGAATTTACTTTAATAATCGCCCGTGGGGAACAGCCTGGAAAAAGGACATTGGACTTCTGAAAACTGCAGCAAGCATATCTCTGAATGATCTGTAACTTGATCGGTAGCCAATGAAAAAGAACAAGATAGCTCTTCCAATACCGACACCAACTGCACCGATTCCAATAATAACGAAGGCGATAAGATAGATAGTCTTCCGCTGTGATTCTGCATCTAACGAAGACCATCTTGCAAGCCAAAGATCTACTGCGAGAGTTAAAATCTGTCCAAAAACAAGGAGGAAAACTAATAAGGTAAATAATCCAGCTCCAGAGCCGTTGCGGAGATATCTGACATACGCACTGAATGGGACATTTCCTATAGCAGATTCTTCTTTTCTAAATTCTTTCTTTTCCACATCAGATGAATCCCGATTTTCATTTTGTATTTGCGGTAATTCTGTAATTTCTTCTTCGTGATCGACAACCTCTGCTTCATCTGGTTTAGAAACAAATTCTCTAATGACCTTTGAAAATTGTGATTTACTATTTTGCAAAGCTGCTATCGAACCAGAATCTATGAGTCTACCTTCTTCCAAGATGATGATTCTTGAACATCTTTGAACAAATTGAAGTTGATGGGTGACAAGAATTACGGTTTTTGATGCTAATGCTCCACAGATACAGTCTTCAAACAGTATCCTTGCAACTTTAGTGTCGACAGCAGAGAGCGGGTCGTCAAGTATGTAGAGATCTGCATCATAGTAGATGGCTCTTGCCAAAGCTACTCTGGCCTTCTGGCCACCGCTTAGTGTAACACCACGCTCCCCAATAATTGTATCAGCACCATTTTCAAATAGAGAAAAATCACGTTCCAAACTGCATACTTTTACAACATTGAAAAATCGTTTTTCATCGTAAGCTTGGCCAAATAGAATGTTGTCTCTGATTGTCCCAGATAGAATCCATGGGGTTTGTGACACATACGCGATTCTTTTTACATCATTGTAAACTCTTCCGCTTGTAAAGTTCATGTCACCAAGAATTGCATGCAAGAAAGATGATTTGCCTGCTCCCACAAATCCACATACAGCCACCAATTCTTTTTTCCTTAAAGTAAAGTTGATATTCTTCAAGACTTCTACTTGTTCAGTTTTCCCTTTTTCTATCGCAGCTTTTTCCCAAGAGAATGAAGCATTATCCATAGCCAGTAATACACTAGAATCATCCAATTCATTGTATAATTCCTGGTTTCGCAATAATTCCTTTGAACTAGAAATCTCTGGAAGTAACATAAACTCTTGAATTCTTTGGATAGAGACATTACATTCCGCAATAAATTGCAATGCTAGCGGGAAAAAGTTGGACATTAGCAATTTTAAGAATGATATATAGGTAGTTACTGTGAAAACCCTAGCAGCAGTCAGTTCCCCTCCGGCTAAATAAAAAGTAGTAAAAGTAATGACACTATTCAACGAAGCAGCACCAAAAAACAAAGACAAGTTAATCGCTTTAAGAACGGATCCTTTCCAAATATTTAGCATTTCTGAATTCCTGTATTCATTAATCTTTTTCATGAACGGCTTTTCCCATCCGTACAACTATTGTTAGGAATAGAGTTACTTTAACGACCATTATTCCAGCAAGCATGTCAGAAATACTTTTAATCCTTTCATCCCTGAATTTTACTGTTACTTTACGCAATCTACCAAAAGTTCTGGCAAATGTGCCTTGTAATGGCACCAACATTAGTGTTACGATAGCTGTTGCAAGCATTGACCATCCAATTTCCAAGTACACAAAATACATTGAAGCTACAAACTGAAATGGGCCAACAACAAGAAACGGTAAAAAGGGAGAGGCATCTTCGAACCTTTGGACGTCATTTGATACCAAGTTGATTATAAATCCAGTAGATGAAGTATTTGCAATAGATAAATTCAAGGCTTTCCTATAAATAGATGCAATTAAACCAATTCTCATTTGCATTCCCACGCGCATCCCCATAAAGAATTCAACATGGTGTAGAAACGAATGAATGAATAACGCTATAGATAAGCCAATTGCGTTGAAATATGCCTAATATTAGTAACAATTACAGTATTTGCATCCACATTTGGCGTTTGGAACCACAGGAGCACCTGCCCAAGAAAGTAGCCTTCAAGCACTTGCATAACCGCTTCAACAAAGAATGGGATCAATGCAATTGCGTAACTTTGACCAAATACTTTTACCAGGACGGGAAATAGCTTTGTCCCTTGTCCAGTCACAGCGTAAGCCTTTTCCCATTCACCCAAAAATCTCTGCGACAAGTATTCGCAATTATCATCATCTTCCACGCTCTGATAGTCACCTTCCACCAATTCTCTTTTTAGCCCTCGATGAATAATTGGGTTCAAGTAACTAAACGTCCATTTACTAAAGATATTCGAATCCTGTCTCCGTTTTACTTTAGTTACGTTTAATTTTTCCATCAATGGTTGAGAAATGGTATGGAAAAATGCTTTTAAACTTTTTTCCCTTTTTATTACTGGGAAAACCTGGAGTGGCTTTGTGCGTAAGGTGTATTCCGCACAGTCGATTTCCTAAAGTGGGACCTAACCGTTAAATTTAATAAAAGACTAAGATGAGTCAGTTTACGGCCGATCGAAGGGATATATCATGAACTAATGGGATAACTCCGCGAATGCCCCAAAAAGCTATTGCTAAGCAAAAGTTCTATTTGATTCTCAAAGATTATTTTACTGATCGGTAACTCAAATCATTCTCCCTATTCGGTAAAGATTGAAAGAATTTCTGCATTCAGATAGCGTATCCCAATCTGCTTTTGGAATCACGAGCTTCAATGTTAAATTGCAAGGTTTACCGAACCAGAATATTAAAGCTACTAATGATATAGTGCTCTTGATTCAACTCTAATCCAGTATTTTACATCAGTTTGGAATTTATCTGTCTTGACGATGGAACAAATGCTTCCTTTTTACACTATTTTTGACCCTTTCAGTCTGGAATTTGGTTTGGATCACTCAGGAAGGTTCAAGAACAATCAAAATTTCATTTAAATACTCTTGAAAATCAGATCACAGAATGGTCACTCAACTAAACATTCGCGCTGCATTGCCTTCAGATATTCCATCGTTACGAGAACTAAATGGAGGCGAAGACATGAGCTTTGGATCAATGATGGCTCCAGATTTCAAGCAGCCAAAAAGCAAGCGAATCATAGTTGCAGAACTCGATAACAAACTCATCGGATACTTGATGGCAGGAAACGGATATCCATCATACTTTAATCCATGTGACTCTGCGCAAATCTACATTATGTTCATTAAAGTTCATGAAGACCATAGAAGATCGAAAATTGGAACCCGTATGATGGAATATCTACAACAAGAGTCATTAAAGTCTGGCATTCACTTGATTAGAACTGAGTGTGACGGTAGTAAAGAGTGGTTGGTAAAATGGTACCACAAACTGGGCTTCAAGACTGTGGAATACACTGGAAATAGAGAAGATTTTCTCGCCGCTGGTCAAGTTGTACTTTATCTAGACTTGGAATAAATAGTATTCAGATTAATAGTTTTTCTCGTTCAATGATGGCTTGCGATTACCATTGTTACGCAACAAGCCCTCGCATCTCTATAAACCCCATTTACTTTTTGCACCTGCGTTTGATGAAAATTAGTGGTCGCGATTGTAATATAATTCTAGTTATGGGACCTTAATGAACCATATCCATATTGGTGTATTGTGCGACATGAAAAGTTCATTTAGCTCCATAGCAAACCGGCAGGCTCGTTTCTACTCTTCACCCCTGTTTGATGGCGGTCAGGGTCCCCCCTCAAGTTTTAAAATAGTATAAAAGAAAAAAGAATTTCAAGAGCTCACTGTCTTAGAGTCTAAAATGAATTCGTTATTATCTCTTTTACTGTGTAACATTGTTGCTGGGTTTTCCGGGGATGCAACATTTTATGGACCTGTTCCTGGGAATCCTGCCATATCTTCACCAGGGCCATTTGGAATTGGAAGTTGTGGAAACGACCCAATTGATCACAACTACTTTGTTGCTGTAGGTACTGATGCTTATGATGGATCAAAATGCGGACAATGTGTACAAGTAAATTTCAACGGAAAAACTTCTGTAGGGTTATACGCTGACAAACTACCAAGTAGACCTGGAGTGGATCTTAGTTTTCAAATGTTTGTTGAATTGACTGGTGGTGTTCAGAACGCACTCGATAAAGGAAGAATTCAAGTTAGTTGGGACTTTGTTCCATGCCCGCCAGGTAAAGGAGCTGTAGGATCCTCGAACGCTGCACCAATTGCTAAACCGCAACCTCAAGCTCCGGTTCAACAATCTCCTCCTCAAGCACCTGCACCTGTAGCCCAACTCGCACCTGCTACTTGCGATGCTAACGGAGGGTGTGCTGCTGGGATGTGTTGCTCTGGCTATGGTTTCTGCGGTAGTGGTGCATCATATTGCGGTTCCGGCTGTAAATCTGGCGCTTGTTTTGGTCAGCAACCTGCTCCCCCAGCTACTCCAAAAGTAAACCCTGCTCCTCCAGCAGCTCCAATTATAAATCCTGCTCCCTCTGTTGCACCAAATAATCCACCTGCTGCAAACAACCCACCTGCACCTCAAAATCCTCCAGTTCAAACTACTACACAAGCTATTGAAACCGCTTCAAATTATGCTGCAACAACTACGGAGCAAGTTGCCGCAATAACTACTAATAATGTCCAAACTACTATGATGAATTACCCTGTAACAACTGCAGGGTACAATGTCAGTGTACCAGTGTATTCCCAACAACCATACAGCCCACCAGCTAAAACAGTTATAGTTAGCAGTGCAATTGGTGCACAGATCTCAAGTTTAGTATTCATAGTATTCATGATTTGTTAATATATTCTTTTTATTCACTGTGTCAATACAACCTTTTGCTTGTGACTGGCAATCTGCTATATCAACCGTAAGGAAAATGCCGCTAGAGCCAGGTACAACCTATCAGTGCAATTTTGAATAAGATCTATAAATAATACCCTCAACTAATACGAAAATTCATCCGAAAGTTCGAACATTCTCAATTACCTTTGGATTCAATTTGAGTGCAATTTATTAACATTAATCATCCAAGTCCAAATCATATTTCTTGTACATTTCCTTTACGGTTGTTCCATACTTTTCGGCACAGATTCCCAATAATTGTTGCCTGCATTAGCTCCACTTACCCAATATCCTTAATTTCATTATAGTCATGGAGCAATTCGATTCGTTGTTTTAAATAGGTTTCGATGTCCACCTGCGATTGCGTTTTGTATTCTTCAGTCAACTGTTCCAATTCTAGCTTCAACTTTTCGGATTCACTGCTGTCGGACATTTTTAAAAAAAGTAAGAGCTTGATAATTGAATAATGTAAAAATGAAAATACTGAACTCAATATGATCTATATTAAATAGAAATACCGGATTGTAATTCCGATGATTTGCTGCCACAGTATTTTGGTTTTATCTCAACCTTAAATAAATATAAAGCAAACTCCGCCAAATTAAATAAATTCCGCTCTTACCGTGTACTTATTTTACCATTATGGTTAATTAAAATAAAAGGTCGCGAGTTGTCCAAACTCCGCTAAATTAATATCTGTTATGGAATATATTTAAACAGTATAAATTCTACACTACGTATGCAGTTCAAATACTTGATATTGGCTCAAGCCTACTTGTCCTTTTCTGGCGAAGCTACTTATTACGGACCCAATCCGGTACCAGGCCAACCTTCTTCAGCTGGCCCGTTTGGAATAGGAAGTTGTGGGATGGACCCTATTAACCATAACTGTATTCTCTATTTAATTTAGATTTTGTTGCGGTTGGCACTGATGCCTATGATGGTACCAAATGTGGGAACTGCGTTCAAGTGAATTATAATGGCAAATCATCTATTGGACCATTTGTTGACAAGCTACCTACTAGACCTGGCTTGGATTTATCCTTTCAAATGTTTGTGGAATTGACTGGAAGTCCAACTAACGCCATCAATATCGGGAAAATCTTTGTTACTTGGGAATTTGTTGATTGTCCAGCTGGAGTAGGCGTAAAAGCTTCAAATCAACCTCAAATCAGCAAAAGTTGTACTGCTGCGGGTGGGTGTCCAGCTGGAAAGTGTTGCTCAAAGTATGGCTACTGCGGAATTGGATCTGACTATTGTGGTATTGGAAATTGCATTTCAGGAAACTGTATTGCAAATGTATTTACAACCAGCACTAGTGATCATGTACATACTCTCCCTCCATATCACACAACTACTGTCAATAGTATTCACACGCTACCTCCGTATCACACAACTACTGTTAATAGTATTCACACGCTACCTCCGTATCACACAACTACTGTCAATAGTATTCACACGCTACCTCCACAATATCAATCTTCTCAAAGCCCCACAAAATCAGAAAGTGTTGAGCCTACACCGGATCCTGGCTGCTCATCTGGCAAAAGAATGATTTGCAGTGGTAAATCATTTGTGATATGCACCTCACTGCATTCTTTCGTCAAACTGGCTTGTGCTGTTGGTACATCATGCCACCCAAACGGGGATTACATCTCCTGTCATTAATTTATACTTTTTTGAAATTCTGTTTCTGCTTATCGTGTATTTACATCATTTTAGTTGTTGCCTATCTTGTGTCTGTATTGCTTCTATATTGAACATTGTATTTAACTGTACCCTACTGTGCCTATTGAAACTTTTGTGCTTACTACTGCAAATATTGCTCATATTGTAATTGTATTTAATAAATCCTGTGCTGTACCTAAATCTTTGACAGGTCTTTTGCGAATTCAGATTTCAATAATACCTTCTGATTGAGCCAGCGCTTTTTGAATTCCCTGGTCGCTGATCAATGCTTTTAATATATTAGGTCACTGATCTGTATCCCTGATTCCGTTGGATGCAAAGGCTCTGTAGTTCACTACACAGGTGTTTCAAAGCAGCCAAAGTACCAGCACCGCGGATAAGCCCAAAAACCAGATATAAAACCTAGAAAAAATTAAATCTGGAAATGAAATTTTTATATTTATTGACTCTCGCATCTTGTTCACCTGTTCCTGGAAAAAGGGTGTTGGACCCAAACGCAGCAAAGAATGTTGTTTGCACAGACAAAGCAACCAAATTGAATGACCATCAAATCAATGTGGCTCTTCTTCAAATATGTGGAGGAATTGCTGGTAAGATTGAAAAATGCCAAGGTAATCCAACCTCTTCCACTGGTGCTTCTGGTAATGCCAAGTTTGAAATCAAACCTGTAAATGCAGGAGCTACAATCAATGTTAGTAAAGGCAGATGGGAAGCTGGCGTTTTTGCTGCCAGAGCAATCTGTGGGGACTCTCCATTCACTGCTACTTTCCCACTTGGTACATCTAATGGAGACCTGCAAGTTGCATTAGTAAAACAATAATAAATGCGCTTGATAATTTCACCCAATTCACACATAAAACTAATCACTTTATTTAATCCATTCTTGCTCTTAGAGTTCTGGAGATGATTTTCTCTGGTGTGATGACATGAACTAAAATACCCCAACCCGACGAAGCATCTCTATCAACAGCATTCAACATTGCTTGGGAAATCGTTTCAAACAAATCTTCTGGTTCCTAGCATTAGAGAAAATTACGAGATCCGGTTCCCACAAACTTTCACACATACCATACATCATTGAGGATGCAGTTCCAGCTACAACAAAATCTTTTGCAAAATTAATACATCCGATTAAATCTGTAGAGCAAATAAATGGAGTTCCATCTGGATTCAAACCTGCCACAACCGGATCAACGAAATAAGGCCCGAATCTATCTTAACAATCAAAAACCTCTTTTCGTATAGAGTCGAAGATACTAAATGTGCAAAAGTCTTTGGTGTGATTTCACGATCTTCATTTAGTTTGTACATGTTGACTTTAAATCTAAACTTTTCATGTCTGGATTAAATTTATGATTACAGTGTTTCTACATCGGTTGCTAATCCAGCCAATCCAATCATAAGCTTATCGTTGACTGGAAATATTTTGTCAAAGTCCATCCCAAGAGTAAGTGCTTGAACACCAAATCTTTTATCGCAAGCAATCGCTACGCAATTCTTTCCAACCATTGCCATTACACTTCCACCATTATATTCTGTGATACTCTGCTGTTAATCTTTCTTACCATTTTGTTTCGGATTAGAGAAAAATTGCCAGGGTGTTTTTTACTTTGAAAAAATGCGACTGAAAAAAATATTTGGCATTCAATTCAGGACGCATGTTACCAGATTCGCACCTAGCCCTACAGGATCACTTCATCTAGGCGGTCTCAGAACAGCTCTATTTAATTATCTTTTAGCGCACAAAAATGGAGGAAAGTTTCATTTAAGAATTGAAGATACGGATCAAACTAGGACAATTCCTGGAAGCAAAGAAGAAATAATGAATTTACTGGAGTGGAGTATGTTGAATTATGAACCGACTGTCTTGGTTCAATCGGAACGGAAAGAAATTTATCAGAAATATGCAAAAATATTGATTGATAACGGAGCTGCATATAAATGCTATTGCACACCTGAAAGGTTAGAGCACGTTCGGGCTATTCAAAAGAAAGCAAAGGGGTCTGGTTACGACAGACGGTGCTTGAATCTGACAAACGAAGAAAAACTTGAGTTAAAAGACCAACCATACACTGTGCGATTCAAAGTTCCACTAGAAAGAAAGTTTACAATCGTTGACGATATGGTTCATGGAAAAGTCAAAGTTGCTACGAAAACGTTGGACGATATGATATTGTTAAAGTCTGATGGCCTTCCAACCTATCATCTCGCAAATGTTGTTGACGACCATCTAATGGGAATCACACATGTCTTACGGGGAGATGAATGGATTCCATCCACACCTAAACATATATGCTTGTATGAAGCGTTTGGTTGGACTCCTCCCAAGTTTGCACACCTGCCACTATTAATGCGAAAAGATGGAAGCAAGCTTAGCAAAAGGCAGAATGATGTCCATGTTTCGTATTTTAAAGATAATGGATACTTGCCAGAAGCACTACTGAATTTTGTTGCACTGCTAGGATGGTCTCCAGGTACTACGAAGGAGTTTTTCACCCTACCAGAGTTAGTAGAAAACGTAATACCATTGTAACTCTAGTTTGACATGAGCAATATCAACAAAGGAAACTGCATGGTATCCTATGATAAATTGGATTATCTGAATAAGCTTCACATTGGAAGCAAGATTGAAAACGACTTGGAATTTGTTGAATCGATAAAGAAAGAGTTTTTTTTGAACAACGAATCAAAGTAACCAGACTTAATTTTAGAGTAATTGATAAGGACAAACTTGGCATAAAATCCTTCCAAAATCTACTTTCTACAGTGAAAAACAGAGCAAACAATCTTGCCCAGATACAGTCACTAATATATCCCTTATTGTGTCCACCAGACTATGCTACACCGCAGGCTGTGAAGGCAAAGGAGAAACTAGAAGCTACTAAACTGAGAGAAATACCAGCAACCTTATTTGATAAACTTGACATCGAGTGGTCGAGAGACGCCTTGCAGAAGGCTCTTAACGAGTATACGGCTGAACATTCATTAGCTTTTATGGAATTAATGAAGTATACTAGATACGTGATTTGTGGTACTAGTGTTGGTATTGACTTGATTACAACCATGTTGTATCTTGGGAAAGAAGAAACAAGAAATCGGCTGAAGTACCATCAATAAAAGAATATAATGTTATATAAAAGAGTAACATTAGTTTATTCAAAGTCTTGTTTCCATTGAGTCAAAAATTCTTCAAAGTGTTCAGGCAACGCAGCGCTATCCAATTCTAATACCTTTTCAAAAGTCTCAACAGCTTCAGCATAGTGCTTTTGTGATTCAGAGTTATCAGCTTCCTCATCGTCAATGTCTGTTAAATTACCCATATTCACCAGGCTTTCTCCCAAGAATAACAAAAGATTGATCTGAGTAGATTTTTCTAAATCGGTTTTTTTAGACTGAATTTGGACCGCTTCTTTAAATGCATTAATGGCTAATTAGGAATAAGGTACCTTTTTGGAGATACGGGACTACCTGCTCGTTCTTGACGTTTGCGGAATCTTCTTGTAACTGGATCAAATCATCAGCAAGACCAAGGAAACAATTTCCTAATCCAATAAAGCATTTTTCATTTTCCTGGTCCAATTTGACAACCTTTTGCCAATTCTTGGCGTTGAGCTCTGTCCATTTAATCTTCTCTTCAGGAGATTCAAGAATATCAGTGTAGCCATTAGATAACTGGAAAATTTCCAACATGTTTGGAATGTTCTTTGAAGCTAGTATTTGTTCCACATGTTTGTTGAACTCTTTTGGAATTGGTTCATTCTTCAAAATAGATTTTTGTAGAATTAGGCGACAAGCAGAATGGGGGATAGATTCATGCTTTTCAAGTTCTTCCGCTTGTTCCAATAATTCTAATCCGTGTTCCAATAACCCAATCTAAAGTTAAACCGTTCTTGATTTGACAGATTCAAAGAATCTTACCTTGTCTTTGTTTGAAATATCTTCAACTAGCGATAGATAATACAATCCATTAGCATATGTAACGTAGAAAGAATAAGGAAGAACTGGGCAGTTCTTGATTGATTCTTCAATGACAGCCTTTTCTTCATCAGTTGCGTCCGGAACCCCTTCCTTCCTGACTCTGAGCATCTTGTCACATTCATGAACGACTCCTCTAAATAGTAGCACAGCTTGTTCAGCGTTATCTTCATCTTTGTTAGCAAAACAAACCTAATTGCGCAAGTGCAGAGGTAAACAATTGTTCAAGCTCTTCCAAATCATTTTGTCCGTGGATTTCTAGGACAACAGTTTCTTCTTCTGTCTTTACCTTTTTCTGTGATTCCTTGGATTTCTTTAATCCTCTAGCTCGCTTCTCTCCCATTTGACAAAAACAAAAAAAAATAAAATCGTGACTAAACTTTACATTCACATTGCTGACATGGACTCAGTGCCATTACCGAGTAAGCTTATTGATGCGCATGTATAATTCCTTTATTAAGATTTTCTCTTGAATTCATAGTGGAATATATACCTGGATCTTTCCTTAATATCATTAGAAATTACAATTCCCTCTGGTGCACGCTCCCACTCCATATGTTCGCATAGACCATGACCAATTGGAATTATAAAGTTTTGGTAAAAAGTGCATTCAAACTTTTCTTCTGCCAGCTTAAAAAACTTTTCTACGGCATATATGCCTGAATGGAAGCCTGCTACTCCAATTACTGTCCCTTTAGGGGCTAAGTACTCATCCAAATCCTGAAGCAAGTTGTCATGTTGATGTGTCATCCAAAGCGTATCTGACATTATTATATAATCAAATTTCCCCTGCAATTCGTCGTTTCTAACACCCCATATGTGCCCTATCACTTTTATCTCAACATTGTTGTTTTTGACATTTTGATTTAGTTTTGCAATTATATCTGGATCAGGGTAGTCAGAGCTAACCACTTGAATTCCCCTTCTAGCAAGGACAATTGAAGGCAATCCGCATCCTGCTCCCAATTCCAATACCTTGCCTCCAATGTCTCTGTTTTGTAATATTTTTGATAATAAAACGGAACCTTTCCACACATGGTGAGCAAAAAGCTTCACATTTGACGGTTCAACATCTAGAATTACTCCAAAGTACCTGGGAGCATTAGGGATATTTTGGGTTCATTTGGTAATTGAACGGTTACCGTTTCTCCAACGTCCCCATAATTTACTTCTGGTTCATTGAACAGGGTTGATAATCCACTTTCAAACACATCCAAATCTTCCAAGGGCATCAATTATCTTGCGAAAAAATTCTGCGGAAAAATTCAAACACACCACCATCGAACAGTTTAGTAACCTCAGTCGTTCAATCAGGAACTTGGTGTATCCACTGTTAATAATTTTCCGGTGTTTCTCACTGGATTCGGCCTTTGTTTATGGGCAATTTTAGTAATTTGTTGGTCATCGTGAGACCTTAATGTACAATATTGGGCATTTTCCCCGCCTTTAAGATGATAGCATATTACAAAGAACTTTCTTACCACCTGGTAATGACGTCATACTATGGAAGGCGCCATCCCACAAATGGCTAGTGGCCTTATCGTGAAACCCAAGGATGTAATCATCATCCCCAACGACCAGCCTCCGCGATCGACGTCATGTTTCACCCAAGTATAAATAACTATTGATTTGCAGCAACAATTATATGATTTACTCTGTTTTGCTAACTTTGGTTCATGCCAATCTTCCTGCGGGAATTGTTGTCCCAGCCGGAAATGAACTGTCAATTAAACTGCAAGGGATGGGGACACAAAACTATGTGTGTAATTCTACATCTAGTACTTTTGCTCTTGATTCGGTTACTGCTACTTTGTTCAAGGAATCTACTGATTTTGCTCTTGCACCAACTGCATACTATATCTTTGTTGATGGTAAGCCAACTTGGATTTCCGCTGCAGACAATTCTACTATTACTGGTGCCCCTCAAGCGAAAATCCCAGCAGCCAATGCAACATTTAGTGTTCCGTATGTTTTATTGAAAGCTGTCGCAAACAATAATGTTCCTGGGCTATTTTCTGGCGTATCATATTTTGTTCGCATTAATACTAATGGAGGACAACCGCCATCTTCTTGTACTAATGGACAGACTGCGCAGGTAGATTACTCTGCAGATTATTGGTTCTACGTTCCAACTGGTTTCAATGCCCCTTCTGTTGCCAAACCTACTCCATACCAAGTCCCAACATTGACTGCAGCTCCAAATCCAATCACTACACAATATTCCATCCCATCTACATTGCCATTGCCTGCTGGAAATACCCTAAAATCACACTACCAAGGAATTGGTACCCAGAATTATGTCTGTGATGACAAATCTAGTACTTTTACTTTGAGTAATGTCACTGCAGTGCTGTTTAAGCAAGGGGCCGACTTTCAATTAACACCTTCTATTCAGTATGTGTTCGTCAATGGAGTGCCTACATGGATCTCAATCGCCGATAATAGTACCGTATCTGCCACACCCATAACCAAAGTTCCTGCACAAGATCCTGCAAATATCCCTTGGGTACTTTTAAAATCAAATACCACCAATACACCAAACGGTCTCCTGAACGACGTTACCTATCTAACCAGAGTAAATACCTTCCAAGGCGTTCCACCAAAGTCCTGTAAATCTGGTGAAGTTGCCTTTGTTGATTACACTGCCGATTATTACTTTTATATTGCTAGTGCCCCTGGAACCTCAGCTTCAAACAGTGTGCCAGCTGCCCCAACTTACTCTCCAAAAGTGGTTTCTTCTGCAGAATCCTTTTCCTTTACCTTGCTCTCCTATGTTTACTTTCTTTTAATATAGTATAATTGTAAAAAACTAGCAAATTTATTCTTCTTGTTCTTCGAATATTGCCTGGAAGGAGAATGGAAGGAACTGCGTACCAGTACCTCCATAGAACTTGCTTTGGAATTCGACCCAGTGCAAACGAAGGGCGTGTAAAAAGGCAGACATACCTTCCATACAAATTAAAATACCCACGGTCATGCTGAACCACATATAGAACCCAATAACGATTGCAATAGCATTTTCAGACGTCAAGGCTGGCAAAAGTACCATTTCCCACAAAACATCCGATAATTGAGCATGGGCAAGAGACAAAGCCCACAAACGCAAGTACGATGCAGTGTTGGAGATACCACTGAGTGTAAATTCAATAGTATGAATCATCTGGTGCATCATTAAATCTGAAAAGTCGAATTGCTATAATTAATTTAGGCTTACTCCTCCATGGCCGCCATGATCGTCCTCCTGACCCTCTTCATGCGCTTGTTCACCTTGCTCTGCCAAGATTGCAGCTTGTTCGTTACCACGAGAGGTAGGAGCATACCCAGCACCTACAGTTCTCTTGTGCTCTTGCAATTCATACAATGGTTTACCAAGCAGCATCCACGGGATAGATATAAATGCAATAAAGACCAAAAACACTTGAACAGGACCCTAATATTAAATTCAATTACTTGGCCAGGATATAGAGGCATGGCGATCGAACCAGGCGAGAGAACCATATAAATTAGAGTGTTCAGCAAACCAGGAGCTTCGGATGTATTTTCGTAATAAGTTAGCCATTTGAAAACAATAAGGAATACCAAGTACCCAAAGAGAGACATAAAGAACAAAATCTGCGGAACGAATTCGAGCACAATGTACATTGGTTTGCGGAAGTGCAAATGATTGAAAACTTGGAGGCACATACCAAATGACATGTGAATGACACCCAGAATAATCGACATTTTCATTTTGTAGGAATTGGCAAAGATCAAAAAGTTATCACTCGTTTGCCAAGCAGGGTCAACACCAAAACCATAAGTGTGAGTTTTGGAACCAATCCATTTTCCTACATCTTCTTGGAAGTTGAAAGTATATTCGGATGACATCAAGGTCATTGATTGTGAAAACATGTCGTTGTAAACCAAACCAGTAAAGATTGAAAAGATACCCATTAGCAAGATAATGTATCTGCCTCCAAAAATCATCACCCAAAACTCTCCCCATTTCTTTTTTGCCAGAGTTTTTTCGTTGGTGACCACCCAAATCGAAAATATAGTTACTAGAATACCATGACCAAAATCCCCAAACATAACTGCAAACAAAAATGGGAAAGTAATGACAGTAAACAATCCCGGATTAACCTCACCATACTTGGCCACACCGTACGCGTCAACAATAATTTGAAACGCATTAGTGATTTTGTTGACTCGTTGAGAAGTTGGAGGGGTTCGAGTGGTAGGCAATTCGTTCAATAACGGAGGAATAGTTGTTCCAGTGCGTTCCTAAAATTAGCTTCTCATTACAGTAACTGCACGTAGCGAGTATTGAATTGCACCAATGGAAGCTTTTGGACACCACCCTTCAGATATCAATGCCTTACGGTTGACATCATAACTCATTTTATTCATTTGATGATGAATAGCCTTCTCCTTTTCAATGATGACTGACCAGTGATTCAAATGTTCTGCAACTCTGCTAAGCTCTGCCCTTCTAGCAGCTTTAGTATTATCAAGAACATGACGAAGATCTTCAATTCTGGCCATAACTTCCAATGCGCTTTCGCGGCGCTTGTCTGGGTGTTCATCTACCGGATATAAAGTTGCACCCATACTTTCACTGATCTTTTTAATTTTGTTCAATAATTCTTTTCCGTGGGCAAAGACGATGAATACATTCTTTGTGACAGTTTCATCGGTCACAGGATCGATAATTGCCTCCTGAATTTCTGCGTGGTTCATAAACAAGTTTCCTCTAAGAGCTCTGAATAAAATCCTTTCAAAAATTCCCATCTTGCTTCTAGGAATGACACCTGCTACAAATCTATAGTTAGTAATTCTTTACCCAATACTAATTGTGTGTCCTCCAGAGGTACCAGGATCCAACGATTCTCTTTGTTGGTTTGCTAACAATCCAGCATCTTCCCTTGTGTTGCCTCCAATTGCGATTTCATCTGCTCTTGATTCAGCCTACCGTAAAAAAGTACGTACAATTTGGAAGAATACAGCAGTCTCTCTCAAAACATGCCTTAATTCAGTCAACTCCAAAAATCTCTTGTTCAAACTAACATGTGAAGTATTCATTTGCTCGATCCTCGCTTCCAATTCGCCTAATTGCGTATCCAATTGATCGATTTCCAATTGTGAGCGTGTTCTTGCATATGGAGTTAGAGGGTCGACAGGCTGAAGGGTCACTGCAGCCTTGTCAGCTTGTGCGATGAGAAAGCGCAATTTCCTTTCCAAATCATTTAATCGCTTGATTTCATTGACAAAGCTCCTCTGGAATTCGTTGACTTTTGGATTTAACTAGCATTAGATACTGTTACATCATTAAATTGCATCAAGCCGAGCTCTCCCAGCTCTGCAATAGTTTGAGGTGCGATTTCTAATGGAATGTACAGCTTCGATTAGTATAAGTTACTTGAGTGAGAGCCATTGGCTCTGACCTAAACAAACTGGTTTTTTCTTCACTCATTTTTGAGATTGAGAGGAAGTCGCGAAAATTTAATATTTTTCAAGGCCACAGGAAATAGGATGGACTTGCAAAAGGCACAAGAACTGGCAAAAAAGGAAGTAGCTCTACTAAATAGTGGCAATACCAAACTGCACTCGTTGATATTAGCAAAGATGAAGCAGTTCAACACCAACACTGACCAAGTTCTCCACAATCAATCACCAGAGCGATCAACAACCAGCCAGCCTCCTGTAAAGAAATCAAAAGTTATACCACGAAGCGAAAGCAAATCTCCTGAAAAGAGTATTGATACTCACAAAGAAGTAAAACCTCCTCATGCAAGTAAACAAGCAAAGGCTGCACTCCCGATTGAAAAACCGAAATCAAAGGAAGATCGTCCACCTTCCCTATCAGATATAAAGCAATTTATCCAGAACCAACGCCTAAAAGCAAAAGTAGAGAAAGAACGCCATGAAGATAAACTAGATAGCATAGAAAAACCACTTTTATTCGGCAAATCTTCTCCTGCTACAAAAAGGAAGGAGAAAAAAGAATTTGAAGTGCCAGCACCAGTGCGGGGTACAGTTAGCCGATCTGGGTTGGTGTCCAGGGAGAAAAATTATCGCACAGAGTTTGAAATTATGAGAGATGAGAGTGACTCAAGGTTGATGAATGCTATACGAAAACAGGTAGCCATATTTAATTATAGAGGCTGAAAGAGCTAAACGAAGTTCGACGACTCCGATCCGAATTGGAAAAGAAGTCTGTTGCTCGTAAATCGATTTATAGTGCAAGCATTAAATCTAAACCCGAATTACGGACGAAAGAAGTGGTTAAGTCGGCAAAGATTTCTAGCCCTCCTAAATCCGTTAACAAACCTACTTTTACCAAACAGAAAGTCGGAAGTAGTGTAAAGAAGGCCCCAGAAAGCCCTATTGGACACAAATTAAGCTCAAACAAGATCAATCAACTCGGCAAATCTCAAGCAGGCACGGATTCGCTATCAAAATCGAATATTTCTCTTCAATCGGTCAAGAGTTCATCCTCAAAGATACTAAATCCCGAGTCGAAAACCACAAAAACGAGGAGTGAAACGAAAGATGCTTCACCAAGCCATAGTCCTGAAATTACAAAGTCCGATAATCGTGAGATTATCAACCTTATTTTATCACAGATAAACTCGAAATTAGATCCAATGCTACAGTCAGTGCAAGAACATTACATAAAGACATCTAACATGATTGATCAAAAGCTTGCAAAGCACATTCTTCAAGCGAAAGAGGATGAAACGTTCACCATAGCAAAAGGAACTTTCAATCAAGAATCGCAGTCTGACGACCGAAAAAGTGGTTTGAAACCAGTATCTGTTGCGTCAAAGAACATTTTTGGACTATATAATGATTCCAAGGTTGAATCGAAGCAAGAATCGTTGGAGCTAACTGAATATGACCTGCTTTGCATTCCATCTCCTCACCCAAAGAGACAACCAGACTATGACCAAATAATCATTGAATCTATCGAGGATTCTTACCCTTCAATCGCCCGCGATGTACAGCAAATTAACGAAATGAAGCCAAAGTCTGCCTTTGATCTTCATGGTCCAAAAGAAATTGTCATTGAAAGCCATGTTGAATTTCAATCAAAAAAGAGTACCAAAACCGAGGGTACCAGTACGGAAACTGACAAGGAAAGAACAGTTAAAACAATAGTTCTACCAACGTACACTGTTGAAAAGATTATCAGCGACAAGGAAAAGAGGAGCAAGTGGTTGTCGGTATACTTTGACTACTCTGAACTGCAGCCACCTTGGGATGCGATTGAAAGGTATTTAAAAGTAACCCTAGTATATCCCAAGATATCATTAAAGACCTGGTTTTGAAAATTTCAATTGAGATTGAACAATTTTCCAATCAATACATAGACGGATTACTAGAGCAAGAACTTACTATAATATAATGTTTAATTTATTGTAAATGTTTTTGACTTTTTATGAACGCGGCGTTCAAACAGATGCCATCAACATTTGAATTGTTATCAAATGAAGAGTGCATCTACCTACTGAAACGCTTAGATATCCAAACCGGATCAAGATTATCGTGTACGTGCAAGAGACTTTATCTTATCTCGCAGCAACTTCAACTCTATCGACACCACGCCAGAGTGAGGTTCGGTGTTGACTTACCTTACCATGATATCCGGATGAAACATGAAACATTTGAAACTTGGAAGACCTTTTACGAGCGGTTGGATCAAGCTAGAACTGGATGGCGAGGGTATTGCATTGACCCTTTAACAAACAATTTTGAACCATATCCGATGGAGATGGTTTTGCAAAGCTGCCAAACTAATCAGCTTTACGGGTTAATGGCTGAAGTTGTTGGGTTGGAGTGTACCTCTGTGGGAAACTTGGGAAGGTTGAGTGTTGGAGAAATCAAAGGGTTTTGCAGATGGAAGACTTTGGATGACTCTTTGACCTCAGTAAATCCATACTGATTTAGGTTGTTGGCAATTTGGTTGATATATATAACCGATTTCCTACACGGTTTATTGTCAATGCTGTGACAAACAGACCTCTAATCAGACATATTGTTTTCAAGGAAGTGGAAATTATTCGAGGAATTGATATTGCTGTTCCAAACAAGTATTTTGGGCTCCTTGATGGATATATTGCGATTGGAATGTATAACCCAGGAGATGAAGCACATTGCGGAGTATTTTGCATTGTAATGGAAGAAGCAATCAGTGTCCCACAGCCAAGATTTAGATTCACCACTAGTGATAGATATACTGGATTATATTATATTGCTGTAGATTCAACTGAAGGAAGACAATGCCGGTTAATTGTTAACCAGACCCTTGAGCATGGGAATTTCATCAAGATCATTGGAACATTTTACATTGATAAAACCATGTGCAGCACTACTTGCCGAGAACCAGAAAAATATGAAGGAATATATTCCGCACACTTTGAAGGGTATCAGTATATCCATGCAGAAGATACTCTTTACGTACTAGAGAATGTTTCCTTGGTTTGCAACGGGTGTTCATTTATACCAGATCAACAATTCAGGATATATCAAAAAGGCAAGGTTTTGATTGGAATATTTCAATCTCCATTTGTTGGATGTTTCTATCTAGTGCTTGATTCGTAACAATGTCAAGATGACTTTGACATGTGAGTATAAATATCCCCAAATCATCAATAAAATAATGAAAAGCTGGTTCAAAATCTTCCAAAAGTCTTCTGTAAGGGATTCTGCAGTTGGTAGTTTGTCTCAGTGCAAGTACTGTTCGCCCAACCCAATAATGACGAAATTGAGGGAATTAGAACAGCGTATAATGCAGCACCAGCTGGATTTGACTCGCCAACATCGACAGGACACCAATTCTGAAATCAAAAAGATACATTGTCTAATCAATGATCTGTTTGTGGAGAATGTCAGACTCAAAGAAGTGGTAGCGTATTTAATTGAAAAAGGTAAATTTAACTAAGCTTGGAAAACAAAAATTCTTCAGAAAACTCTTAATAATAAATCCGGTTTCATCAGTCATTCATGTTTTATGTCATTGTTTATGCATTGTTGGTGCCCCAATAGGCGTGTGGTTTCATTGAGAAAGATTTTACCCAATAATTATGAAAGCAACCGTATATTGGGATTTTGAAAACAGTGCTCTACCATCCAATTTTAAGGTATGGAGTCGCTAACAAGGGCGATCAGCTTATTCCGCAACTTCAACTTTTAAACGTAAAAATTACAGCAATCAATGCAATTGGGAATACAAGCTACTTTTCTAAAATCAAATACAACAAAGTTAAAGATGCAGGTTCATAGGCATTAATGGCAGGGGTTACATTTAAGCACATAGCGGGTGGTAAGAACGCAGCAGATAACGAAATTATAGCTCAAATGATCCAACTGACACAAACGATTAAACCACCAGTATTAATTCACTGATTCTAGTATACTATCGTGCTTATATCTAGCGATAGGTACTCTATTCTTATGTTAGTGATTTTAGCCATGCGCTTGGGAAACTGAAGGCATTAGGTTATACTGTTGTGCTATTACATTTAGGAAATATCTCTCACACTTTACGCCATTCTTGTACTAATATAGTGAAATGGAACGACGTGCTACGACAGCCATTGACCATCAAATTCAAAACTGGTGTGTACCATACTGCCCCAATATCGTTTGATTTCAAAGAAGCAAAATCCTATAGCGACATTCGATACCTCCCAATACTGCGTGCTGTACAAGGAGGAAGAACTCCTACTCTGGAGCACTTCAAGCTATACGGCTTTGAATCCATTGCTTCTTACCAATCTACAGCTTTACGAAAAGGAATAATTGAATTAGCAACAAATTCGCTGACAGACAAAGGCCAAAGAATACTCGGACTGTTTAATTATGTAAAAAACCAAAATGTATCATTTCAGGCTGATTACTATGAATGCACAGAAGAAATTATGCACCCACTGTTAACTGCTATTTTCCATGTACATCGATCAAAGAATATGCCGATTGTGATTGACTACCAGCGTCTAAAAAGCGTCTTTGAAGTAATACTAAATAACCTTAGCAAGTCTCCCCAGGTTATCCAAATTCACAAAGGCTTGAGGTTCTGATGCAAAAGGCTGTACAAAGGAAATTAGTTTCCATTAATTGGAATGAATCTCTTATGAGACTCACCGTAGCTGAAATATCTCATTTCAAGGCATACTCTGCGAATACCACGTCAAAATTAAATCCACTTGTAACAGTGCAACCCAAGATTCGTCGCAAGACTTTCTATTAATAAATAGCATATCACTGCGTGAATTACAGGTCACTTGTTTTTGAGTCTTGTGCTCCTCAATTAGGAAAGGACCCATCACTTTGTGCTGCCAAGAAGAATTTAGAATATTAGAGTAAAATGGAAAAGAAGCAAGACTTTCAACCAGCAGAAAAGTTTGCATTTTCTTGGTCAAATGTGAGCTTCACTATAACCAGCGGGAAAGAAACTAAGCAAGTCCTGCACAACATGTCTGGAGAAGTGCTTTCAGGTCAAGTGTTGGGAATAATGGGAGGATCTGGTATTTGCAAAACTTATTATAGGTGCTGGAAAATCGACATTATTAAATGTTCTTGCTGGTAGAATTGGTCCTGGAGAACTAACTGGAGACATTCTGTTCAAGGGAAGGCCAAGAAACCCAACTACATGGAAAACAGATTGCGCATATGTGGAGCAAGCTGATTTAATGTTTGCCAACCTTACCGTACAAGAAACTTTGGATTATTCAGCTAGATTTCGTTTGCCGCATTACTTTTCAAAGGACGAGAGAGTAAATGAAATTATTATGGACCTTGGATTGAACAACTGTCGAAATACCGTTATTGGAGATGAAAATGTGCGGGGAATTTCTGGCGGGGAACGAAAACGAGTATCTATTGGAGTAGAAATTGTAACAACCCCGGATATTATTTTCTTGGATGAACCAACTAGTGGTTTGGATTCTTTTAATGCGTTTAACTTGGTCGAAATGGTAAAGAAACTGGCTCTCAAACAAAACAAGATGGTGGTAATGACTGTCCATCAACCTAGAACAGACATTATTGAACTTTTTGACAATATCTTGTTACTTAGTGCTGGCGAAACATTGTGGTTAGGATCTACATCTGATGCACTTGAGCATTTCGGAAAATTGGGCTATTCAATTCCTGCAAAAACGAATCCATCAGATTTCTTTTTGGATATAACAACATTAGATCAAAGATCGGCAGAATTAAAACAAAAATCAGAAGAGCGAATTCTACAATTCAAACAAGAATGGGAAAAGGAAAGTAAAGCTAAATATGCACATATTAAGGTTGCATCACAGATTGACGTATGCGAAGAGGAAGGCAATAGCTCATCTTGGATTAATGATTTCATTTCGTTGTTTGGTAGAAGTGCCAAAATGGTTGTTCGAGATAAACCCGCGTTCATCGCAAAAGTAGCCCAAACTGTCATTATGCTGCTCATGCTGGGAACACTGTTTTGGCAATCTCCAATGGACGCTGGAGGTATTCAGAACAGAGTGGGTGTACTCTTCTTTTTATGTATCAACCTTTCGTTTGCGACAGTGATGCCTATTATTGCAACGCTCCCAAAAGAACGTGCTGTTATTCGGAGAGAACGAAGTGCTGGAGCTTATAGCTCTTCGGCCGCATTCTTGGCAAGTTTCATCACTTATATTCCATCGGCTGTATTTGTTTGTTTTTTGCTGACTGTACCCATGTATTGGATGATTGGATTTCAAAATTCGATGGAAAAATACGGGATTTACTTGATGATTGGATTAGCTCACACAATTACTTCAGTTTCTATTGGTATTCTTGTTGCTTCGGCAATTCCTTCTATTCAAGTTGGCCAGATTGTTGGCCCATTAGTAATAACAGTTTTTATGCTGTTTGGAGGTCCAATTCTTAATCTCGACTCTGCAAGCCCGGCATTTAAATGGTAAATTCACCTAATGATAGGATGCAGTACATATCTGTAATCTCCTATTCGAACAAAGCGTACGTTCAAAATGAATTCATTGGGGCAAAGATTGACTGTTCAGACCCAAAAAAGATTTGCTACAGAGACGGACAAATGATTGTAGACACATTTGCTTTGGGTAATCCAAAGATTTTCGCGGATATCTGGTGCAACATTTTTCTATGTATCGGCTTTGTCTTGATTGCAGGCGTGGTCTTTGAGCGAACCAGCAGACCAATCTTGCGATTAAAATAGAATAAAATTCGAAATATGAAAACTTATTTATATTTGAAGTACCGACTAATTAATTTCCCTGTTCATTTGAATTGGAGAACAACAAATTGGCAAGCATTTCTTTCTGTGTAGAACTCATTTCTGCAGCATTTCCGAATATTGGTCCCAAGATAGCCTTGACTTTGGTAATATTTTGTTGCAATTGATCATTATCATTCATAGTTACATCTCCATCAGACATCATCGATGAGAGCTTAATTAGTGACTCGTATAATTCATTTGCATTATCTGCGTGTACTTCAGGTTCTGGCTCAGAGGGTGCCGACTGTACCGTTGCATGTCTATCAAGATTCATTGGCATATTGCTGTGATTTTCAGGTGTTGATGGGGAAATAATTCGCTCCAACACAGTTGTAGCAGGTCTTTCCGATCCAGGTATATTCATTGGAGAAGATTGCTGTTCAGCAGCTGGGGCGACAATTTCTTCGCCACCAGAGTTTCCGGCTGAAACAGAATTACAATCATCATCTTCAACCAACATTTCCTCGTCCTGATCATCTTGAACACTTGCCTCTAAATTTGCAACCTGTCTACATAGTGGACATTGAAACATGAATCCAGCCCCCAAAAGAGATGTTACACACTTGTAATGGAAACAGTGCGAGCAAGGGGCCAAGAATAGTGCTTGGAACGGTGCCATAGTATTGATGCAAATACAACAATCAATCGGGCCGTTATCATCTCCAGCTTGCGAATTTGGATTCATTGCTGATAACAACAATCTCATCGCTTTGTTCAACCTATCGTTAGATCCACCATACTTTTGTTTGTTTGCGACTTTTGCAGGTCCCTTTTTAGAATTTATAAACACTTTTATCATCACGGCTTTGTATATTTCTGGCGTAAGATAAATTTACCTTCTTGGCGGCCTTGATAGTCTACACCCAACTGAATAATATCACCTGATTTTAGCGGATATGGCCTGCTTTCTTTTCCGCTAGGGGACAAACGAAGACGGTTCAAGAAGCTTCCCGATGAACTACCAACATCTCTAAAGTACAGCTACGGTTATATATATCTTACTTGCTCATCCTTGCCAACCCAAATTTCGGCATGATGTCTGCTAACTACTTTACTCCTGAAGGCTACACAATCATAGTTTGTTTTTCCATCCTTATCGGAAGACATGTGGTTGTAATCAGTTGAAACATTCTGCGCAGCTCTGTCCTCCCTTGTAGTCCCTCTGTGGGTGTCTTTTGATCTATCAATTTTTCTACCAATTTGCACTATATTTCCATATACAACCTTCTTTTCAACTGGTGTGAACAAAAATGGCCTATTTTGGTCTTGACGATGTAGTGGAGTTTCTGAGTGCGGAAAGAGTTGAATTTCAAGCGAAATCACTGGGGTATCTCCCACATTATTCTGTTCGACTGACATTTGTATTGGAGGAAGAATTTCTCAAATGCGACTAAAGGGAGAAAACATAACGCCACTTGTCACAAGTGTGACTTGTAACAGCAACGATTGATCGTCGAGTTTCAGAAAGTTTTAGCCTTGATTTTTAATTGAAAAAGGAAAATCTGGAACCGCCTTTGGTTTTGAAGCATACCCGTCTTTTTATTATTCAACTATTTTCTATTTCAGCATTTTTGATTTTCACCAAAGCCAAATTGTGTAACTATTTGTTTTTCTTTAAAATTCCTATCAAATCTTCAACCAGTCGATTGTGCCGATCGTATAAATTCATGTTATGTTCTAGACTGGCTAAATTCATGTAATACGAAGCCATGATTTCCTTATTTCTATGTTAAGATAGATTACTTCCAAGGTAAGTCGCCAGAGTAGTAGTTGTCGATGCCCATTTGGTGCTCAGAGTTTGTGCTTATCTTTGATTTGTTTCTTCTCTGCGATTAGCCTTTATTACCATTTTCTTTAGAAAATCTGACTGGACATTCTCTTCCTGTTTCTTGGCATTAGCAACTATCGTCAATCGCTTGCGAAGAAGCGTCAAGTTATCGACAATTACAGCTGTTAGAAGGCTGTGTTAGTATAAAGTACTTGAATAAAACAAATGATTGAATTACGATAAAGGTTGCTAGTACAAAGAACATGTCGGGCGCCTGCGATTTGCTTTTCATATAGATATTTGACCACAAATCCAGTGATGCAACTTGAACAAATACCATTGCTGAATTCCCGACAGATCCAAAATTGTACGGGTCAATTGATCCATACAAAAACACGGCAATCAAAGTGTACATGTCTAGCTTTAAATGAATCTTACATCCTATAAGTAGTGTCAGTAAAAAGATATTGGACATTGCAATCAGAGACTGGTTTAGCGTTTCTAGAATAATTTGAATAGATTTGACAGCATTAACGTGTCTCAAAGTTCTCACTGAACGAATCAATCGAAAAGTTCTCGTCATTCGAAGTAAATCCAGTAATGACGATTGTTGAATTGTCAATACTACATTTGGGATGATTGTGACACATAGGGATAATAGCACCATTACCAAATCTCGTTAGGATGCTTTTACCAAAAATCAGCCAACTACTTTGAAAAAACTTCCATCTCCATACATACAGTCGGAGTAATACTTCGTACATAAAGATACCTATAATGACTGAATCTGCGATTGATAGGTAATATCCATAATCGTTATTAACTGACTCTGTGATCTGAAAACCAATCACAACTATGTTGATCATGATCACCAAAAATACTCCAAAGTTGAAATATTGGCTTTCAACCACGCCGTGCATCTTTTCTTGAGTTTTGGATGTAATTTCAATCTCAATGTTATCACTGCGGGATGATATACTACAATTAGATTAATGAACCTGACTCGCTTTTCCTCCTTGACTGATTGCTGAGAAGAGTTTACACTCCAAAATGATACTGTTGTATTCATAATTATAAACGCGAAAAATAACAAATAAAAATCAAGCAAAACAAGGATTCATTCAAACAATTTAAGCGGTTGCAGCAACAGTTTGGTTTGGATGAACCAAATCTGATGAGCGAACCAATTGATCAACATGAGTGCTTCCAATACCAAGAGGAGAACCGGCTTTGGCCCAATCTTCGACATACTTCAAACCACGCTCTTCCCAAATAGTTTCAAGAGCACCAACCAAGTGTTGCATATGAGCTTCGTGATGTCCAGGGGTTGGAGTGATGCGCAAACGTTCTTCGCCAACATTAACGGTAGGATAGTTGATGGATTGAACGTAAATCTTGTACTTGTACAAGAGTTCGTCAGAAATAGACTTGGCAGTTTCAGCATCACCAACCATAACAGGAACAATATGAGATGGGTTTGGAACAACAGGAATACCTTTGGCTTGCAAAGTTGATTTCAAAGCACGAGTGTTCAATTGCTGGCCAGAGCGTTCAACCTGAGATTTTTTCAAGTGACGAATAGAAGTAAGAGCACCAGAGACAACAACAGGCGGTAATGAGGTGGTAAAGATAAATCCAGGAGCATAGGAACGAATCATATCTACAAAAGCAGCAGATCCAGCAATATATCCACCTACAACACCAAATGCCTTTCCAAGCGTACCAGTAATAATATCAATTCCAGCCATTGCTTCAACGTATTCTGCAACACCAGCACCAGTTTTACCATACATACCTACAGCGTGAACCTCATCACAGAAAGTGATGGCGTTGTACTTTTTAGCGAGAGCAGTAATTTCTTTGATTGGTCCTAAAGAACCGCACATTGAGTAAACTGATTCATAAGCAATAAGTTTTGGAGTGTTGATATCATATTGTTTCAATAAAGATTCCAAATGAGCAACATCATTATGACGGAAAATGTGTTTCTTGGCGCGGGAGTTGCGAATACCTTGAATCATGGAAGCATGATTTGAGGAATCAGAAAAGATTACACATCCAGGTAATTTGCTGGCCAAAGTGGAAATTGTCGCATCGTTAGCAACGAAGCATGAGGAAAATACGAGGGCTGCTTCCTTCTTGTGAAGATCAGCTAATTCCTTTTCCAAAGTCAAGTGTAACTGAGCATTTCCAGCAATGTTACGAGTTCCACCAGCACCGGCGCCATACTTGTCCAAAGTTTCCCTAATATTAGCTGAAAAAGTACTTCATAGCTTCAATAACTTCAGGATGTTTGCTCATCCCCAAGTAATCATTTGAGCACCAAACGGTAACATGATCTCCAGTACCGGTATGGGCGGTAGGATAGAGCTTTGCAAGTCTGTTGATGTTGTTGAAGTAGCGATAGCTGCGATCATTTTTCTTCTTTTCCAACTCTTGGTGGTAAAAAGTTTCATAATCAAATACTCCATTCTTTTGGTGCTGATTGAAAAGAGCATTGTTCAATTCTAGAGTAAAGTAAAAGTTACCATTTGCATTCTTGGATGCCAAAAACGAAGAGAGAGTGCCAGGTTTGCCTACTTCGACGATGGAATCGACCGTTGATGCGTAAGGACATTTGGAAGAGGTGGAAATGCCGGCTGATTGGCCCTTTAAAGCGTTCTTCATCATTGGGCATTTTGAAGCTTTAGCGTAAAGAGCGTTTGGCATACCAACACTGCGAATTGCAGGCATGGTTGACATTTTTCTGAGTTTGTTTACAGGTGTTCTTGCGAGGTACGGACATACTGCGATGGCAGCCTTTACGAATTTGAGGTCGAGCATCGTTTTTTGATTGAAATTTTTCTCAAACGGTTTTATATGGCTGGCTTAATTGTGGCGCTTATGATGTTATAATTTAAGCTCATTGGCTCGTACAAACACATGATGAAACAGTCTGTAATGTCCTCACTCATACCCGATTTAAATTATCTTTAAAAAATATCTTTTATATGAAAATAAAGTTCAAATCGGCAAAGGAAAATGTCTCACGTGATTGCTCATCATGCATCTAGTGGATTGGGGACTGAACGGTCCACGCAACGTCAATGGCAACGCACCAAAATGAAATTGTAGGCCGCGAGGCCAGCAATTATTGAGGGAACCACTTTCTTGCAAGTTATCTTATTATACCTTATCATGTAAACAAGGTGGCCATTGTTCTGGAAAAGCCATTAATAGGTCATCCATTAACCTCAAATAATCGATAAAGTCTATTCACTCTATATTACAGCGGGTTAATCTTCTTTGGCTTGTCAATTATAAAGAGAATAAAGAGAATGCGGTGAGCAGCTCGTTGTGCGGATTTGATAGTCCACAATGATAAGCGGGATTAGAATCCATCTCTAAACTCTGCCAATTGCGGTTGTTGGAGTTTGGTCCAGTGAGTGGATTTCAAGGATGGAAATTTCAAGAATTTTGCGGTTACAGCAGCTGGGCCATGAAAAGGATAAATGCAGTGATCAAAGTGGAAAAGGAAGGATCATTTTGTTTGCAAGTTACTATTTGGGAAAGGTACGAACCACGATTGTACCAGTTCATCCCAACGAATTCTTTCCAAATCGGGCTGATTGTTTCACTATTTACATTAAATAGAAAGAAAAAAAACAAAAGGCATGTTTGAGTGGACTGGCGATCATATAGTGGAATTTCTATCTGCAGGACTTGGTATCCTAGGTGTTGTGTTTGCGTTTTACTTTAACCGACTACCGAAAACTAATTTCGGCGTGCTCGTAAAGGTGCTCTTGGCCCTTGACCTTGTAATGGTTTGTAAGATTCAATTTAACATAGTTTTTCACTTTTGGAATGATATTGGGTATGATGTATTCACAGACAATAACATCAAGCACTACTTTGTTCAACCATGTGGCCTTTTGTATGGTTTCTCTTTTCGCCTCTCTGCGTTTCTAACCCTTGCGATTGCAGTGGTGGCTTACTATATTATAATGTCGGATTACAATGTGCCTTACAAGCTAATAGTTACAGGGGTAATTCCACCGCTTGGGTTCCTTTTTTACGATTGGTACAACTATATCATCAATGCAGACTACTTTGTATTCTGGACTGTGGAAATAGTTGTTCTCTGGTTGGTGTTTATCGCCATGGTGGCCTTGTATACGCGGTGTATTGTTGAACTTGCACCGCGGATTAAAAAGGATCACTCCAAAAAGGCCAAAGGCTTATTTGCAATGTACAGATTTATGCTTCTGTTCAATGTAGTAAATATCATCATTTGGTTACCCTTCCTACTGTCTGATACTTACTTTGTGTACATTGTACTTGGTACAAACAGCTTCCCTGGAAAATTCTATTTCACATATGTGCATCCATTCTTTTCAGCTTCAATTAACATGAAAGGATTTTTCCATGCTATTGTTATTTACTTTGGAGCCTTTGACCGATCAACAGGCAACACCGCTCAACCAAAAATAGAACCCCAAACAACTCATATGACTATCCAGATGCCCAAACTAGATGTATCGGGTGCAACTGCCCATGATAGTGGCCAAGGTCCTTCACTAGATATGATTTCTGTTGAATTTCAAGATCAAGAACAGAACGAACACCGTGTATATCTCGATTCCAGTGTGGATATTGTACACAGTGACAAACCAACATTGCATTCGCCTCAAATCACTTTGTTTGGATTACCTATAGGAAATTCTGTTGTAATACCAACAGTAGAACTTGGAGAATCAAATATTGCAAACATCGAACTTGGAGAATCAGTAGTAATTCAATCAAATATTCCAAACATCGAACTTGGAGAATCAGTGGTATTAAATTCTGATATTATTTAGTATATAATGAATAAAATATTAATTTAGAAAAAAGGTGCTCTATGGCTATTTATTTCAGGTTTGTTTTAAAAAATTCGGTTTATCATTAGTTGACATTGTTCCCAATAAAATACCCATCAGCTCTTCAAACGAAGAGTCCGAAGGGGTACCATTTGGAAGTTCCTTATATTGATTCGTGTTGTCTACTACTGGTTCAAGAAAAGCTTTATCTGAATCAGTATCAAAGTAAGGTACATAGTCATCAAACGTATCCATACATTTCAAATCATTGGATGAAAGAGGCTGCTGAACATTAGCAAAGTTTAGCAAATCAACATCCGAGGTCACTCTAAGCACATTCTGTGATTTAAAGCCAGCAGAATCAGTTACATCCGCTTCTACCTCCAACTGTTTCTTGTTTGCATTATCTCGAATTACATTTGCAGGGTTTGAATCAATCAAATTAGAGTCTTCCACCTGATTTCCACAAGCTTGTACATTTTTTCCCCTGCTATCAATGATGGGATTCCCTGAACTCAGATCAGCAGATTTGCCACTTTCCAATTTAATTTCTATATTATCAAGTGGTAGATCGTCGCATCCAAACAAATTCCTGTTTGCCTTCAAATTAGTTTCAAGTTGTTGAATTTCCACCTTCTTAGAAAGTATATTAAAATTATTAGTATTATCTGTAGTTTCCTTGGCCATTTCAGTTGATCTAATGTATTTATTTTCCTGCGGAAAAGTTTTCTTGTTGGGCGAATCTCTATTGTATTCAACTTTGGCAAGTTCCCCATTCCCATTCATAATTTTCTTTTCATTTTCTGTTTTTGGAGCTTCATTTGAGTATTTGTGGGTAGCGTTGTGTTTAACCTCTACCTTGGGATTTACAGGCACAAATTCATTAACTCCTTTTGCAATAATATCTCTAAAACTTTTCCTTTCTTCCTGAGCCTTCTCCTTTTCGTTTTCTGGGTTTGGGGCTAGAGTATTGTCTTTGGTTTCGATGTTTGGTTTAACTTCTACCTTGGAATTCACAGGCACAAACTCACTAATTCCTTTTGAAAAAATATCCTTAAAACTGTATTTTCCCTTCTTTTTCTCTGGAATCCTCTCCTCTTTGCCCGATATTTCATTTTCATCACTAGCTGAAAGTGGAGGTATATCTATCGGCATCTCTTTGTAACATTCCGTAGGTTCCAGGATATTTTGTACAGAGTCTCCAAAATTCTGTTCAAAATCCAATACCTTAAGTTTGGTAGAATTTGCACCTACACTACAATTTTTCAAACTTTTATCTGAAGAATCTATGTCACCAACCCGGCTAGTAATAGCTGGAAGAGTACTAATTACACTATTTGGCAGTTTGTGAATATTTTCAGTATTTTGGAGAGAATCGGACGTGATAGCCCCAGGAACAAACTCCTTAATTGATGCTACCCGGGTTGAGATTAAACTAACTAGGCTCTTTTTCCCAGTATTCAAATCAGTATCATTTACATCCACTCGTGCAGCTGATTTATATCCTTTACGATTCCGGTTATTATTCAGGTCTTCTGCCAGATTACTTTGTAATGTAGTAGATGACGGCGGAACAAATTCTTCAATAGAATCTATATTGCTAAACTTTAGCGATTTTCTAAGCACTTTTACTGGGAGTTCATTGAGTAGTGCATCATTTAAATTAGTGTGCAAAGCAGGTAGTTTAACTGGCAGAACCACGATAGGCAGAGTGTCAACTTCCTCTTGTGTAATCCTCAGTGATTTATCTACCTCACTTGGAATTACTTCAGGTTTTTTGATTGAAATTGGCTTGTACGGCGCCTTGATAATCACACCCTTTTTCACTGGTAAAACAACCTCTACTTCTGGTTCGTGTTGTTCACTATCTGCAGTTGAAGTGTGACAAGTTGTATTCAATGATTGACTATTAGCTAAAACAATATCAGGTGTGCATGGTGCTTCTAACGTGTTTGGTGTTATTGGTTGAGGAGGATCTTTGAAAGAAAGAGAACTTTTAATCAGTGGCTCACGTGGACGAGTTACCTTTGTTTCTACTGAAATATCGGTCGTATTCATTTCTGAACTTGCTGCTATTTCCACTTCAGCAGGCTTGAACGGTGCTTTGATAACTAAGGTTTGCTTAACTGGGAGAACTACTTCTATAACCTCGTTGTCCTGAGCTTTACTTTCCAAAGTAGCAACAGAATTTAATAGTTTACCAGAGTTACTTTCAGTTAAAGCATTATCGGAACTAGACGATACTGGAATACAAATAGATTGCCGTTCATGTGGTTCTTCAAAGTCAACAGCCTTTTTTCCTGGCACAGCAGGTGATGTACTTGCTTCGTGCTGAATATTCTTTACCACAGTCTTCACTGGTAAACCTGACGAAGCCTCTACTTTTCTATTAGATTGGTCTGCTAATATTGACTTTCTGGGATGTCTGATAGTTACTGGTTGTTTTACGGGAGCACGAATAGGATTGATTTCAAGCACTTCAACATTACCAGCAATATCAGTTCCAACCACACCGATATCTTGTTTAATATTATTAATTGGATCACTATTTTTTCGTTTCAAGATTGAAACAGGATTGGTTCGAGTTTGGAAAGAGACAGCTTTCTTTTGCGGAAGAACCCTAGGGACTTGCTGTTCAACTTTTGAATCATCTGATAAGACATTCATTTTTGATGTATTGGGATGAGAATTATTTGTAGGTAGTGGTTCTATTCCTTTAGCCTGGTGATTTTGGTATGCTGGCCTAGCTACTACTCTTTCTACTGTTTTACCACTTTCATCAACATGATTGATGACGAAAAGTTTAGGAGGAGGCAACAAGGGAGGAGACTGTTGAAACCTTGGAGGTTCCTTGATTACAACAGAGACTTTCAAATCTCCATTTGCGCTAGGTGAATTTGATGGGAAAAAAGGTAAAGCACGCTTTGCAGCTTCCGATAAAGTTTCGAGTCTACTGGTTTTGGAATCGGCTATGTTAACAAAAATTACCTGGTGATGTTTCCAATAGTCGGTTTTTGTATTCCTTTACAAATTGAGCATTCACCAAATATTCCCTCAACAACTTTACAGGGTTGGATTTATCACTCCAATCAGTAATAGTCTGTATTAAACGATGATGGTTGGATCGTTGATGTTGGATTTCAAAAAGTGCGCTTTGGCGCTCTTCAGAGATTTCTTCTTTAAGAAATTTCATTTTCATTACCATTCGTCGAATTTCCGATTCTAGTTCAGCTGACTTTTTGGTATATGTGACTTCTACTTCCTTTTCCATCAAATCATAGCTTGACATGTCAGGATCAACGGAAATATCAAATTCGCCGCTAAGCGCTTCTACTGCATCCAAAACCGTAACAATTTCATGAGCATTGTGAGTCAAGTTGCTGCAAACTTTGCAAGCCATTAATTTACAATCCATGCAAAAATCATCAACAACTTCTGAAGGATGTGCGGTGCACAATTCAGTACTAACTATGACTGATCTCTGCTTTTTGAACTCCTGTATGTACTTTTCGTTCATGTATTCCAAGACAATTACGTTGTGGTGAGCAGTGAATCTCGTCTTTTTATGATTCTTCATATGCTCTTTGCACAAGTAGGTTTTGCACGACTCGCAAACATGCATTGCTGGAAGTTCATTGTTTACTATGCACAGGTCGCACTTTGCGCTGGTCATTAGAAAGTAAGTGAAAAGGGAAAACGGTTTAAGAGAAGCGGTGGCTGGTGTCTGCGTCAAGACCAAGGTCAGTACAGTTTGTTAATGGCTATGAATCACAGGATAAACTACATCAAATATTTGTGCCCAAACTACTTTCAATTCGTTCAATGGCAAACAAAATAAAATCGGAATACGGACCATTACAAGAACTCCAATAATATTCCCTCAAGGTTGTCGGTAATTAATAATTATCCGATAGTATTCTTGTTTGCTGTAGGTTTGTATTTTTAGAATTTTTCAAATCTGGACATGATTCAATCACCTGCTGAACAAATAGGACTAAATTTAAATGACCTGACAACAACTCCAAATATAGAATACAAGCTCATGGATGATTTTCTAGCGCTGAAAACGCCATTCTTATCACCTGCGATTGTAGAGTATTTGCAGAACAAGGATGCGATTAAAGATTTCATGAATAGAATCACTCTCTACAGAGATCACGATTTCATGTACAAGGAGAATATTGGGCAGGATCACACATTCTCTGGTGAGCGAGAAATTGTTAAATTCGAAAGGTCCAGGAACCAAGACTTGAAGGAATCATTTGTAGCAATGGATCTAATAACCAGACCAAAGCAGACTCTCAAAAGTATCTACACTAAAGAGTTGATGGATGAACTATTTTTAATCCTTAAACCAGAATCTAAAGGATCCTTGTTCCATTTCCGCAAAATATTTATGACAGGACTGCTTTATCACCCAGGATTATTGTATTCTCTAAAAGATTATATTTTCTTGATGGTTAGTCAAATAGTCAACCAACCTATTCAAGACACCATTGCCTGTTGTTTTACTGCTATTTATACCAAACAATATTTATCCAAAAAAGACGAGATATACGTTATATTTAGAGATATCCAGTTCCTTGATTACATGTTCACAAAGATGGTATGTGACGATTTAGGCATCGTGAGGGCTTTTTGTAGCACGTTGACGAGAGTGCTGAACATTTTGGATATACAAGAATGTCAAATAATGGTCAAAGAATACGAGCTGCAAGAAACTAATGAACGGAAGGAGGACCAAGTTTGTAATGAGAGTAAAGGAAATGAAAATGCTCAAGAAAGGGAAATAGGCCCAGCAGAAGCGCAGACACTTGTAAATCACAAGCAAATGATATTTGACAACGTAATCAAAATGATTGCAATGAATGACATTGAAATCAAAAAAGAAATTATCGATTTTATTTCAAATATGAACTTTGCAGGTCAATGTCAGCCAATTAAATCGCAAATAATTAACTCACTATCGATTCAAGTAGAAATAATCACCTCTCTTGATTTATTAAAGCAGTAAGTTTTACTAATGTAGACTAGATCTTTCTTTTGTAATTAAATTATTAGAAATATACGAAATGGTACCAAATAGCTACATACAGTGGGAGTATCTGCTTGATCTATTTAATACAAAGCAGTAAGTGATAACTAATAAGGAACTGCTCCATCTACCAATCTAAACTGTATAAACTCATCAAGAAATCTCCGGTATCGATAAGAAAAGAAATACCAAAAGTTGAATTGAACGACGGATTGTTTAGCAGAATGATTGTAGAATTGCTCGAAAAAGATGTTGAGAATGAAGAATTTGAAAGGGTAAACAAGATTGGATTGAAAGGAAATAATTTGGTTGTTGATGAAGTATAATATAATTGCATTTTTGACTTTGATGTCATCACGCTGAAAGCAATCTTGTTTCCCAGTCGTTAGAGTAAAATCTCACATGCTTGTATTTGTATATTACTAATCAAGTAGCAATAGATATATGCAAAATTGTTGAGGTAAGTGTTGATCATATCCAAAATTGAACGGTGGTTGATATTTTTTGGCCCGCGTCAAAAGTTGACGTGAAATGGTATACTTTGGAGCCCAAGCAATCCCAATTAATCAAGTAGTAGAACTTCATCCGCCAATAATAATAGATGAAGAACGAACCAGGTTTAACGAAACTCAGCCCCTGACTTTCTTTTATCATTCATGTATCAGCTGGAAGCATGCTATTTCCCGGCTAAAAAAGAAACCGAATTCGCAATCCAGACAGTCTAGTGTACATTATCAACAAAGACTACTTTTAGATTCACTGCATTTGGTTTACTTGGAAATGGACGAGAGGACTGACAGGAGTTATTTGGACTATCTCTCCAACCAAGACAAGGAAGAACTCTTGTCTAGTTTTAATGAATGCGTATTTTATCATGCAATGACACTGTATTATAATCTTGCACCAGACTTACAGTTGATTACAGATTTAAGAGAAAGCGGACAGCATCTCTTCAATGTATTCAATTTGACATTGATCGAAATCAATCAGCGCACCATCAATAACCCATTACCGCCTTATAAAGATCTATTGTAAATATTTACTTATATAGCCCAATCTTGCGTAGGTTTGATTTGGCTTGGACAGAGTTTGAGAAACATTTGTGTCAGTGGATGTACAGGTACAGCCCACGCGGAATGATTTCAAAGCAAGAAGATGTCAGCATGTTTCAAGTAATATTTCAACTAACCAGATATTAATGAATGAAACTATAAACAGGTGTGTTGACACTGGCATATTGGATTATGATGCCTGCTTAGAATGCGATCCATTAGTAATGATATCACTACCACGATTATGCTTTGTTAGCGGTTTAGTATACAACAAGAACTTGCTCCCAATGACAGACTTGGAATGTGAGCTGAACTGGTTTCGAATGGACATGGACTTGTTGGTTGATGTTTCTAAACGGCTGGAAGCGCTTGACAATCAAGAATTACACGATTTGCAGTATTTGCTGGTAAACAACAAAGGTCAGAATAGATTCATTGATATTTACAAGGATATTTGTCTGGTTGCTAGCAACTTGACCAGCAGGCGAGCCTCTGTCCTCGCCGATGTCCTCCGCAATGCAATAGAGCAATTAAATTAAATACTGTAGCTTTTCTTTATTCATCTGTCTGTTCTTTAACATTTTTTGTGATAGCTAAGGCCCTTGCCATGATATTTTTCGACAAATCCTTTGCACTAGACTTTTTCGGTTTGCTACTTGGATCACCGACTTCAGTTTTACTTGCTTCTAAATATAATTTACAGTACAGGTTCAAGATAAACTTTTCTAAAGCAGGTTCTACAGATTTGCGGCTTCTTTTCAGCTCGCACGCCAGCACAAGAGAATGAAAGTCTGTTTTCGGTTTCGTAGTAACTGTAATTCGCTTTTCAATTTCAGGATCAATCGTAGATTTCACGCTCATTTCTTTAAAATCTTGATCGCTGATTTTTGAGTAAGTGCTCAGCACGGTTAAAATTGATTTTCTAGCTTCCAATAATAAATTCTGTTGCAACATGATTGAATCTTCTGTTTTCAACTTTTTTGATAGGTTCCACAGTACGTTAACATCATTTGTAAGTGTTGCCACTTCAATAACAAATTTAATGTATTGGTGGTAATAGATGTAAAATCTACCAGGTCTACATTAGCTTTAGAATTACAATTCAAAATCAGTTTTCCATAACTTTCGCATACCTGCCTTAGATTTTAAGTTCAGTAATGTGCACATCTCTTCTTTTGCAAGTTCTGGTTGTTTGATGATATTAAGGTACATCCAAGCCAATCTGTAGTACGGTTTGTGATACCATCTTCGTTTATCTACCTTTTTTATCGCCTCTAAAACATAGACAAGTTTACAAATGGACAGAGGTTGACTGGCAAGGTGTGAGTTTCCAGCTGTAGCCAAAGTCTTTACAACTTCGCTTAGTTGAGAATGAAGAGAGCAGATTTTATCTATAGTTTCACTAATGTGAACATCTCTCAGGCTTCTTTTTTGTTTGCATTTTAGCAAGTATGAAGCACACTTGTAAATTGGATCCAAAAGAGGATCCTGTTCCTTCGAAGTAGATTCTGCAGGCATGATGGAAATTGCCTTCAAATAGCATTCTATTACCATATCCGGGTCTTTTTCAAGCTTTCGATACACATGGCCAAGTCTATAGTAATAACTCCATTCTTCAGGGTTATAATCGATCGCCTTCTTGAAGCAGAAAGCCATTATTCCGAATAAATATTTGATTGATTTTTCAGCATTATTTTCGCTGAATACCGGCACAACTACCTCTTGATCCACACTCTCTTTGATCTTTGTTTCCCAGATCTTTTTAACAGCTGGTTCATTTTTTATAGCCACTGAATTCATTGGAGCTTCTGTTAATATGGCAGATACCTGAAATAATAGACTGACATAATAGAGCAAAGCACGACCATAAGCTATTAGCATTCTGTTCTAGGTCATACTTGGATAGACTCGATCTATGATTTCTCTCCAGTTTTGTCGCTCTCACAAAGCAGTGGAATGCACACTATGTCAAAATGATTCACACCTTCTGATAATCTGCAATTTTAATTCTATCGGTATAACTGGTTACGTTAGCCGACAGGATTTCATACGCTAATGCTGTGTAACAAGTTGCAAGCGATACCCAGGCATCCATATCACCTGGTTTAAGTGCAAGATGCTGAATGAATTTTTCTATTGCGGTATTCAGGCCAGCAGAAGAATCTTTTTCCTGTTTGTTGTAGTAACCATTTAGTAATATTTTTCCTTGTATGTAAAATAAATCAAAGCAGACAACTGGGATAAATAAAAAAATACCTGGTATTTCGTTCAGGTACTCTGGAATTACCCTAACAGCCAGGGTTTGAGCTACACTGGGATCTACAGCTTTGACATTAATATCTGATGATAATAACGATCTAATTGCCATCAGATTTGATTTTACATATACTAAATTATCTCCAACTTACCTTGTTCCAACGGAGGCTCCGGATATATCTTGCAAATCAAGTCCATGCAAAACCGAAGGTCCTTTGGAAGCATCCTAAAGTTCGAAGTTGACATTTTCTCCATCAATATTGGTTTAAGGAACTTAAATAATGTTATGGCTGCATTTTCATCAAACTCTGAATGTTTGCATTTATGATCCCAGAGATATTGATTTGGATTTGCTTTCAGCTCTGTACCATACAGACAAGCATAGCACTGGTAGATTTCATGATCATACGCTGCCCCAAAGTTGGAGATGTGATTCACATTATATTTCAGGAAGATGCCATCCGATCCACCGCACAATCCAAACTTTCCCAGTTGATCATGAGCCCAAATCAATATCTCGCTCAATTTATCATTCTGTTCCTGATCGTCTTTGTTTGGGGCAAGGTAATTGGCAAATAATACCCAGCTGTTTGCGCAAAAGTTCTTCAAGGTTTGTGTTCGTGAATGATAGTTGTTTTTTGGTGACATTGGGATGTTTCGGATATTTTCAACAATGATCCAAGATATTTTTATACAACAAAATACAACAAAGCTGAATTCCGCATCTTCGAGTGTTGTTTCCAAATACTTTTGTTTCCATTGCACATCAAGTTGGATCGTATTTATAAGTTCACTAATTAATTCTGAAAACTAGATTAACGACGGATACCTTTTCAAGTATTGCATATACATCTAATGACTTTTCTTGAATATAGCTGATCAATAGGTAGCAGCCTTCTTGAATACACTGAAAAGCAGATTTGCCCATATCCAAAGAGAGACAAGACACTTTGAGCATTTCCATCAGCTCCAATCTCTTTAACGGAGGCATTTGATTGATAATGTCTTTTCCAGGAATTTCAACATCACTTCGCATGTTCAAAAGAAGACTTTCTAAGCGTTCCACAACTTGTTCTAGCTTCATATCATTAATAAGTGATCGAGTTTCATCAATATGTAATCTGAGTTGTTGATATTTAATCTTGAATGCTATCGAGTCTGCATCAATTTTGTTCTCTGTTGTGCTGGCTAAAATGGTTATGACCTCTCCTTTAGGGTAATGCATATGATAAAAATCAAAACAATCTTCAAGGGATTTTACAACCGTATATGGTGTACCAATTACTTCCTCCCTTTTTGCAATTAGCCAATAATACCGTAAAGTATATTTAGGGGGGGTTTCTTCGGTGTCCACCAATGTTCGAATTTTGGTCATTGCTCGATTAAACAAATCAAATCTTGAACACCGCACCAAAGGGTTAATTGATCCGTTTCCGCCAATCTCTTCATCACAATCTTCATAGAATTCCTTCTTGGAACTATCCAAGATTGAATCAAAAAGCATTTCGGCGATAAATAGAACCACTGAGAGTTGCTCATCTATAGATTCAAAAAATGGAGAGTTTCTTGCATCTCCCACTATAAAATCAAACAATGATGTAGTTCTACTGCATACATGCAACAGTACACTTAAAATTGCATACACTTTAGTCGAACTGGTGTTATGTTCGACATCTTTTTCAACGAGGTGAATTACAAGTTTGCACGCTATCATGGAGATTGTACATTGCTGAAATGGAATCAATTTTTCAAGAAATTCTTGGCATTCATTCGGTGAAGTAAAAAACGCATGTTCGTCGCACTGATCCCAAAATGCATAATTTAGAGAGTGAACTTTCCTTTTAACTTTCTTTCTTGTAATCTGTTTTGCCAATAATTCACTTGCTAAATAACTATTGAATTCCTTAAAATCGCATACTGTTCCGATAATCGTAATTCCTTGTTCGGTAAATTGCTGATGAGAGGGAAGGTTTTGGTTAATTGTTGTTATCTCTTCCAAATTTGTATCTTCGCCTTCATCTTCAATTGTGTGCTGCCGTTTCACTCTCTCTGAAACTCTCTTCCTTTTGGGTTTGCGCTTCTTTTCAGATTCTTCTTCCTCTTCGGATTCATCATTATCATTTTCTTTTGCAGCGGACTCTCCGGCTATCGACTCTGGATTTTCAATTTCTGTTTCTGCAATATCTGATGTAATTGTAGGTTCATTAGGGTTCAGAGAAGTTTGAGTGGGATTTTCTTGAGTAAATGCAGGTTCTGAACCGTTGCCCTCTACATTTCCCTCTGATTTGCAAGCTATTACCGGATTGATATCGTCTTGGCTGTCATTTGGCATTTCCACATCCTGGCTCACGTCCACTTGTACGTTCAATCCCAGATCTAGATCGTGCATATTAGCGCTACTTTCAATGTCAAATTCTGGGATATCTTCTTCTTGTACGCCCTCTTCGCCTCCAACATCCTCAATTGGCGAAATATCCTCTGGAATTGGAAAGTCGCTTTCTGGTTCAACTGGCTCATCTACATCCATTTCATCCTGGCTCTCCACAACTTTAATATTCACATGGGGAATAAATTCTTCACTCGATCTAAAGTTGAGATGATAGTTACTGTATTTTCAAAAATGTAGTGACCAATTTTAATGATAAATCTCTGAGAGTCGAGGAATTTGAAATTTTTAGATTATAACATTGCGGCTTACTGTTGTTTGCTAAATTAGAGACAATTACCTATATAAAGAGGATTTCTAGGAACTGACAAAGTAATTGGATTCGATTTGAACTTGTAGATCTCTTGCATCGGTATATCCGACACCAACAGATACCCTCCATCCAGATGATCTCTTATGATCTCAGCCTTAATTCCCAAGGCAGTTTTTTCATTTGGATCAAGTTTCAGCACCAGGTTTCCCCAATCTAAAGATTCTCTAAAACACCCATAGTCATACATCAACTACTGTTACGATAAATCTACCTTTTGAATTTTAACCATAATTAGAATACGTTCATCAGGCAAAAGCTGAAGTTCCAGCGCTTGTAATAATCTATCCAGACACTGCTGATAGTCTCCCAACTCCATCCTCAGATCTGAGACTTTCAACAACAATTTCAAATCAGAAGGATCAACTTCGATCGCCAATTCAAAATATTTAAGTTGTTCCGATCCCTCTAGTAGTGTAGCATAATTCTTGTAAACACAGTACTTTAATACATGAATCGAAGAGTCATGAATATCGCTAATCTTTTCTAATTTCTCCTTGAAATATTTCGATTTCATGATGCTTTCAAATTCTGCTTTTGTTTCTGCTGGGCTGGACTTTATACGGACAAGAGCGGTGGTATAGCGGGAGAGTAGAGTTTCAATCTCCTTTAAAATCCAGTTACCTCTTTTTCTCTTATGATGTGATCTTCTACTGCAATGTGCTGTTGGTCCTCATCATTCAAGATTTCGAATGCAACCATTTGAAGTTTGAATTTTTTTCAATGCAGGACAGTAACAAAAATGTTGCAGAGATAACAAAGAAATTGGGATTACCCAAAATACCACAGCCAACAGAAATTTCTCCTGAGTCGCAGTCATTCTTGAAGCCAATCGTTCTGGATCCCAAATCGCCGTACTACTCTGAAACTGGTATTCCAAAAACTACTGGAGATTATCAACAAAGAGTGAAAAATACATTTGATATTAAACCGCCTGCATGGTACAAAGTGCCTTTTAGGAAAAGCCCCATATTCATTGGAGCTGCAATTCTTTTCGGAACCACTGTTGCAGTATTCTTTTCGAACGCTGCAATCGTCTATGGAAAGGAAAGGAAGGTGGGTGAATTGCTCAAAGAAAGGGATAGGCTTAGAGGAATATTAAAGGAGTTAAATTAATAAATAATCAGATACTTTCAAAAAAACTAACAAATTTATTCACCTCCTTAGACAGCAACGCTTCTATCAGCACGTCCTTTAAGTTTGTCGCACTCTTTTTCAAATCTAACGTTATTCAGCTTTTACCGTAAGGAGCGTTCCTTATACTCTGTTGCTTCTCTTTCAGCTCTTCTCTTGGCGAGTTGCAGATTGCTCTCGGAAAGTTCCTGGCGTTAATTAGTCACTTACTAATTCTTCTAATTGGGCCTTCATCTTCTTTAGCTTCTGCTCCATCTTTTCTTGTTCTTCCTCAAACTTTTGCTTGAGCTTGTCTTTTTCTCCGACAGCAAATTGCAATTCTCTAATGACTCTTTCTGATTTGCGCATATTCTTTAATGCTTCGTTCTTTTCTTTTTGCTCGTTATCTAATTGAGTGGTAAGCTCATCTAAACGAGATTCTAGTCTTCTGCTTGTCATTGATTCGCGAGCCAAATTTAGCCCTTCATATTCATATAGCCTTGATGACAATTCCTTTAAAGACTTTTCCAAAATCAACTTGGCCTTTTCCAATTCAATATTCAAGCTTCTTTCTTTGGTCAATTCTTGCTGAACATCTGCAGCATGTTGTTCTGAACGTTTAGCTCTATCTTCTGCTGTCTTTAATGCCTTTTGCCCTTCTTCGAGTAAATCACGAAGCTCTTGCGCTTGAGCATCCAAGCTTGCAACATTCTTGTTCATGTTATTCTTATCACGAATAGAATTACTGTATTCTGCATCCAACTCTTGGAGTCTTTGCTCATAAGATTTCTTCATCTTTTCAAATTGAGCAATTTGAGTTTCCTTTTCGTCAACAACACCACGCAATTCTCTAATAGTAGTGTTCAAAGAATTAATTGACGTTTGAAGATCATCGTTATGGCTGAGTAAGTCGGAATGCGATCTAGTGATATCTTCCAATTTGGTTTCCAACTTTTCTTTTTCTTTTTTCCATTGCACTGACGATCGTAATTCGGTATCAATTTTAATGTTCAAGCCTTCAATTTCTTGTTCAAGGTCTCTGATATGTTCTTTCATTGAGATACCCTTGACTTTCTCACTTTCAAGATCAGCCATTAAGGACTTTATTTCCTTTTGGTATTTTTTACGCGCTTGATCTTCAAATGCTTCTCTTTCATTCAAATCAGCGCGGTTTCTATCATTGATTTGGTTAAGCTCATCTTGAAGCTTTCGTTTTGCAACCAACAAATCTGCGAGCTCATGAGCTGCTTCTTCTTGCTTGTCTTGCAAATCAACAAGTTGCTGTTCAAATGATTTTGATTGATCTTCAGCAGCCCTCTTTGCTTTGATTGCCTCTGCGTATTTTTCTTCTAATTCTTTAATCGACGCCTTATTTGCAGATTCGTTCTTTTCAGCCTTCATTCTTCCTAATTCTGCAGCTTCTAGTTTTTCAGATGCTTGATCAGCGCGAGCTTTGTACAATGCAAGTGCTTCATTTAGTTCAGTGGATTTAAGGGTTTCCGCGTCGTATCGCAATTGCAAATCACGTAATTCGGCTGCAAGTTTTCTTCTGCTCGCACTTTCTTCACCTTTGGCCACAGTTTCAGATTCTAGTTTTGCTTTAACTTCATCCAGTTCAGCTTGCAATTGCTTTTTAGCCTTTTCGCTAGATTGCAGTGCAGCTGTTTTTTCATCTACTTCTTGAGCAGCCAATCTTTGTGCAGCCATTAATGCTCTTCTTGACTCTTCCAACTTGGAAATCTTGTCCTCATATTCCAAAATTGCTGCTCCTCTCAACGGTCCATCGTTGCTTTGAGCATTCTTTGCAGCCTGTAAAGCATCACGAGCTTCTTCGGATTCTTCCAATTGGGTCTTCAACGTTTGGTTTTCATTGAGCAGTCTTCTCTTCAATTCCAACAAGTTCTGCTTGCTATCTTCACCAGAGTTGAGCTCCTTGTCCAATTCGGCAATCTTTTTGTCAAGTTGCTTCTTGGATCTTTCAGCGCTATCTATTTGCATTTCCAAACGCTCAATTTCAGATTGTAAAGTGTTTGCTTTCTTTTCGTGACGTTGAGCTAACTCTTGAAGGTTTTGCCTGTTACGCTCTTCTTCTTCTAATCGAGCCTGAAGTTCCTTTACAATTGCTTCATTTCTTGACTTTAATTTTTGTAAATCTGATTGCCCTTTGGCGGAATTTTCAGCTTTAGAACTCAATTCTTCGAATTGTTCTTCAAGCTTCTTCTTTTGCTTGAGAGCTTCATTCTTTGCATTGTTTGCTTCATCTAATTGTTCACCCAAGCTGTTGACTTCCTTCATAAGCATTTTTCGAGTTTCATCCATCAATGCTTCTTTGGCTTGCAGGTCAAATTCAGACTTTTTTCTAAATTCTGAAAATTGGATTTCCAACGATTTCTTTGCATCTTCAGCAAACTGTTTTGCCTTCTCTTCAACTTCTAGCTGTAAAGTCAATTCTTCAATTTTTGCTTCCAATCTACGTTTGGTTTTTTCCAATTCGTGTTGATTTCTACCTCCATCACCAATCTCATTAATTAATGATTTCAATTCAGCGTCCATATCATTCTTGCTCTTTTGCAGCGCAGCAATTTGAGAATTCTTTTCTTCTACCGAGAGCTGTAACGAGTCCAAGGAAGCCTGCAACTTTCTAGCATTAGAGTCTGCAACTTCGCGCTGCCTTCTTTCGTTTTCCAAGTTCAAGTTTGCAGCGTTAACTTGAGCTTCAACTTGTTTTAGTAATCTTTCTGCGTTTCTTGCAGTGTTGTGTTCTCTTTCAATTTCCAACTTCAAGTCTTCGATTTCAGTGCTCAATCTGGAGCGAGTGCGGTCGAGATTGCTTGAATTTCTTTCTGCCTCTTCAAGGCGAGCAGTGAGTTCAATAATTTCTTTGTCCACCTTCTTTTTGGCTTCGTCGTATTCAGCAGTTTTGGAAAGAACATCTTTGTTATATTTATCCTTAATTTGCTCCAATTCGTTGGACTTTAATTGAAGTTTTTGAAGAGCATCTGCTTTTGAGATTTGTTCTTCTTCTACTCTTGCTTGTAAATCTGATACTTCCATTGATAACTTTTTCTTTTGACTTTCCAAAGCTTGTCTCTTTTGAATTTCTTGTTCTAGTTCCTCCTTAATGGAATCACTTTGGCGGCTGATGCTTTGTTTTTCACGTTCAAGCCTGCTATTGTCTGTTTCAAGAGCATCTAGCTTTGAAGTAGCGGAAGCAACTTGCTTTTCCAAAAGTTCTTTTTGAGATTTGGTTTCAGTCAAGTTGACTTCCAATTCACCTGCTTTGGATTTCAATACTTCCAACTCGCTATCGGTTTGTCTTTTGGATTTTTCGAGTTTACCACGTTGTTCCTCTGCTCTTTCGATGAGCTCTTTCAATTCTGCTACTTGTAATTCTACAGTTTGTTTGGATTTAGAAATATTGACGACATCTTGTCTAACAGATTCCAAGTCATTGTTCAATTTTTCAACAGCAATGTGTCCCTTCTTTCTAGTATCATCCAACTCTTCTTGGGTTTGGCTTAACTGCGCTTTCAAATTGGCAACTTCTTGATCACGCAAGCGACGGATTTCTCCTTGCTTGGATTCCTCATTTCCTTTTTCTTGCATAATTCTGTGAAGTTCTTCAACCTCTTCTTCGACCTTCTTCTTTTGCTTTGCGACCTTTTCCTTTTCTGATTTTTCATTGTCAAATTCTTCTTGCAAAGTTTGGAGCTTGATTGCTAATTCTCTACGTTGTCTTTCAATTCCATCTTTTTCAGCATTTTGAGCAGCCAAGTTTTCATTCAAAGAGGCAATTTCAGATTCTCTCTTTTTCAAGGTGAATTCGAGTTCTGATTTTACCCTTTCCAAATCAGCAATGGTGTTGAGAGCTTTTTGAAGCTCCAACTCCAAAGAAGCTCTCTTTTGCTCAACTCTTTGTTTTTCAGAGACCTCTTGTTCATACTTTTGCTCTAATTCTGCAAGAGCTGCTTGAATTTTTGCCTTGTTTTTAGCAAGTTCGGCTTGGCTATCGCCAGAAACTGAGAGTTGGAATTCCAGCTCGTTTAGTTGTTTTTCAACAGCCTTTTTATCGGCATCCAATTTTGCTACTCGTTGTAATTCCAATTGCAACTCTTCTTCGATTTCCTTTAATCTTTGATCTTTGCTTGCTTTTTCTTTTTCAAGGCGATCAATGGATGTAGCATCATTGTGAGTTTGGTCTTGTAATGCCTTAATTTCACTATCAAGTTTCTTTTTTGCTGCTAAAAGCTGTTCTGTTTGAGCTTCCTTGTCTTCCAACTCCTTCAAAATATCTCTAACTCTGTCATTCAAATCAACTTCTCTCTTTTGGGTTCTTGCCAAAATTTCTGCTTGGTCTGCTGCTGCATTCTGTTCTTGCAACAATAGTGACTCCAAGCGCTTCTTTTCTTGTTCCAAAGCGAGACGCAAGATTTCAACTTTAGCTCGCTCTTCAGCTTCTTTCGCAGCTCTTTCTTCCAATTCCTTGAGTTGAGCTTCACGTTTTTTAGCTTCTTCTTCGTTACGAGTTACATTCAGCAATGGTTTAACTTTGACATAAAGTTTCCACCATGACCATTCTCTCAAAAGTACGTAGATTCTGGCGTTCTTTTGGATGATTCTAATTGCTCTGAATTGTTCAATTCTTCGTCTGTACGTTCTTCTAGCAAGATATCCTCTCATGATAGCTTGAATACGAATAACTAGTTTTCCTAACTGTACATCTCTTCTGTTTTCAAGTTCAGCAAGAACACCTGCGCGGAAGAACACCTTGGTTGCACCAATTTTGAATTGGTTCTTGTCCAAGTTTAAGTGGTCCAAGAGAAGAGTTGCAGCCTTTCTTCCTTCAATATAGCCCTTTGGAATAACATTTGGACCTAGAATTTCATATCTGGTTCTGAAATCTTGGAAAATTAATCTGTTTGGGAACCCAGCTCGGCAAATTCTAATGCCTTCCAAAACACCATTGCATCGCAATTGATCTAAAACCAAATTGATATCAATTTTTCCAGGCTTTTTCTCTTCGTTTGGAATAATACAACGAACAAAGTGTGGTTGAGTTGAATAAAGTTGGTTCATCAAGAGGGTCAGTCCTTCCTTGTGCTTTTGGGAAACGGTTCTGAAAGCACCTTTCTTGGTTACACCACGAGGTTTTCCTGGGTTAACATCTTCCTCGTCGCCAACTGAGTCTTTGAACAATTCAGCGATATACTTTTCTGAAGAAGCAGAGAGCAATTTAGTTACATTTTCATTCAAAGGATCTTTGTTTTTGTCCAACCAACCATCTACACTGTACTCTACCTTACCAGCGTAGTGCTGAAGAATGAAACCGTCGTTGAATCTTGGTACATCATACTTTGCAGATTTTCCTTTCCACAATCCATTCAATTTACCAATAAAAGTCTTGTCTGTTGCCTTTGGCATAACACATTCTTCATCAAGCAAAGACAAGATACCAATAGGAGAAGTCTTTTCAATCAAATCAATGGTTGGCTGAAGATCCAATCCAAAATCAATGAATTTCCATTCGATACCTTCACGCTTGTATTCTTCCTGTTCCAGGATGAACATGTGGTGGTTGAAGAATTGTTGTAATCGTTCGTTAGTGTAGTTGATTTGCAGTTGTTCAAAGCTATTCTTTTCGAAAATTTCAAAACCAGCAATATCAAGAACACCAATAAAAGTCGCTTTTTGGGCTGGAGTGTACAAGGTTTGATTGATTCTATCAACCAGCTCGCCAAACATTCTTTCATACAAGGATCTAGACAAAGCCTCAATAGAGTAGTACACTTGTCCAACATTTCTGGCTTGGGTTACCCAATCACGGCCAGCCTTGATTCTTGGCTTGAGCAATGCTCGGGTGAATTCAGCTACTGGAATTCCTAGAACATGGCAAACTTTTTCAACAATTGGGCCAGCTTGGGAAGTTAAATTAGCTTGATCTTCCCTATCAGCATCAACTGTCAAGTTTCCAAGATGGAGAATAGCTGAAATTATCTTGAACAGGTTATTTTGATCACTTTCAGTAAAGTTCATGATTTTTAGAGATTCTTTAAGGGCTTTGAAATCAACAGCATCATCAACGCCATCCACATTCTTGTTGGAGTTCTTGGTAAATCGGTAATCGTTTGCGGTTCCATCCAAAAGCAACAATTCTGATTTTAAAGAAAAAATTACGCTTCAATTCTGGAGAAGAGCCCTTCAACACTTGATAAAAGATGTGATAGTTTCTTTCTCGGGTAGTTTGATGAGTTACCCTAGACTTTTCCAAGAGGTATCTTTCAATATTTGCTCCCGCAATCTGGCCGCCAGAATTGAATTCAATTCGGATAAATTTACCAAAACGTGAAGAGTTATTGTTTCGGATAGTTTGAGCATTACCAAATGCTTCCAAAATAGGATTAGCTTGGATAATTTGTTGCTCCAATTCACCTAGTTTTCCAGTTGAAGTGGTGGCACAAGCAAGGTATTGAATTACTTTTTTGGTATTTTCAGTTTTACCAGCACCAGATTCACCGCTATTGTAAGTTTGTCATTACGTGATCAAAATCGATTGATTTTCTTTGTTTTCAATCATGTCGTGGTATGATTGATCAACGATCGAGTATACGTGAGGAGGCATTTCAGAACGCTTCTTTCCTTTGTATGCCTTTACAATATCATCGGAATAGATTGGTAGCTTTTTGTACGGGTTGACAGTTACACAGAAAAGACCAGAGTAAGTCTACATTAGATGAAATTTACATAAATTAAATTGGTCAAGTATCTCAATTTGAGATTGTGTACGACTGATGCTTCGTTTAAATGAGTCAACTCTGCCATATCTTCTACACGATCGAACTTTGGAGGATTCATTTTTTCAGTGTCATTGATATTTACAGTTCGTTTCTATGTTAAGGGTCTCGTACCGTGTTGTCTTCTAATTGAATTTCTACTTCATCGCCGTTTTCTTTTACGATAGTTGCGGCAAGGAAACCTTCTTTCTTGTCTGCAACCCAAACCCACTTCTTCTCGTGCCAGTTTGAGCCTGCCATCGCATCATTTAATCCGTTCGGAGTGATTCTCGCAAGAAACTGGCTTGCCATCTCGTTTTTAAAAGATAATCTGACGTGTTTTCGTTGATTTTGAGAATCCACACGTGACTGCATAGTTGGCCATTGTTCGATTTGCTAGATTTGCCCTCATTGTTGATCAGTAATAACTCATTGTTTGATTGGTGGATCTATCGCCGGTTGGCGGAATAGACAGTCCTATAGTAAAACCACTGAATTTGCATATGCAATTGTCAGTGTCTTGAATTTTTCATTGTTCCTTTGCAAATGAATTTTGCAATCCCACTGCAAACTGCTTCGGAGCTGACTTATGTGTTTGGGATATCAAACAAAACATCAAAGGAGCTGGATATCAAAATAGTTTCGCTTGCCGGTGCGTATCAAGTAAAATTAACCGCAAGTGACTTTTCCGTATTGTGTGAAAGTCAATCTATTCTATCGACTGAGGATTTTTATGAAGTATCTTTTAGAGCGCTTACTTGCAATGATCCGGATACGCAGAAGCTAATTGAAGATGAAACTTTAGTTTGGCAATACGATGCGTTGGGAATTCAAGAATTCATCAATCTTGGAGCGGTTCCACTTCAAAAGTGTAGAATGACAATGCAAGAATTTATCAGCGAGCTCTTAATATCGAATGCAGAACTAAACACTACAAAACAAACTTTTCTCAGCAAAATTGCAGAACTGACCCAAGATCGTGATCTTGCACTCTCTAAATACTCTAATCTAGTTAAAGAAAAGGAAATCAGCGATTCTATCATTATGAAAAAGTTTAAGGATCTTTTAAACTCCAAGAAGAGGAAAATCAAGAACTTGATGGAAGAGAAAAACACCCAGAGTCAAATGAATATGCATAGCCAAATGTAAAACACGTGGATTATGTTTGGCTTGCGCAGTTATGAGTTCCTATTAAGATATCAACCCTGTTAGTATATTTTCCACCATACTGAGCTGCGGCTGTCGCCAGTTTCCAAATAAATCTTACTAATCATCAGAATCTCGGTGTCTTTTGATTTTTGTTTTGTTCTGTTTTTGAGGCTTTAGGATTTTTCTCCACGCAGATTTTTCGCTATAACACATGGCAACGATAGAAAAACCATCAATAAAATCAATAAAATTGCAACAGCAAGCACAGCTGACTAAGCTTCAGTTAAAGGCGGAAGCGGAAATGGAGATGCTGGATACAATGAGGGAATACATGAAGGTACTCGAAAGCTTATTTAGGCACGGTCAGAACTGGAACATCAACACTCTAAAGTATGATATTTCTCATCCTAGGCACTGGAAAAACTATCAAAGACCATTGCGATGCGTAAATTAAGGAAATATCTTGGAAATAATCCATCACCATTTCTTGTTGCGGGAGCAACTGGATCTGTACAGGACATACCTGAAGATCAGATTCGGTAATCGTGCACTAATGAAGCCAAATATATGCTTCCTTCTCTACGCTATTGGTAGAAACGGAATCTCTTTCAAAAAAGTATGATATGATGAGTGAGCAAATTACAACAGAGATATCGGATGTCATAAAGGAATTTGGAAAGCAAAAAACGGTATCACTCAAAAAAGTAATATGCAGCTAAATTAGCATATAGAATTTGCCGCGAAATATCAGGGGGAAATCACAACTGCCTTTGAGGAATTGGAAAAGCACAAATTGTTGTATGACAAAGCCTCAAAGGAATCTGATTTAGCACAAAAGAAATACGAGGATGCGTTGAAGAAGCCAAAATCTGGGTTGCAGTCTTTGAAAACCATGGTGACAGGCAAAGATGCAGCATCGGTCGTACAAAAAGTAATAAGTGACTCACGCAGTTAAAAACTAAAGCAAAGCAAAAGTCAAAGACGCTGGATGAGGCAAGAAATATCTACTTGTTGTCCCTTCAAGGATATAACAGATTATTACAATTGTATGAAAAGGAAGATTTACCAAATCTTATGCAAAAGTTGGATGGAAAGTACTATGAAACTGTTCAGACATTGGTGAATTCTTTTTCAAAATTCCAGGAGGAAGTATCCACCTGCGGCGTGAAGAGCTCTGAAGTGATCAAGCAAAAAGCAAGTTTAATCAGCCGGGAGAAGGATGTATCTCAATTCCTTGCAGATAATAACACAATTTTTAAAGAAAGTAGTGAATTACAATTTGAACCTGTTGGTTTGGATCAAGTAATATCTATTAATCAAGACGAAAGAATTGGTCGTTGACGAATTTAGCAAGATTTCACTTGGAAAACATATGGGCGAGTTGATTGCATCAGACGAACTAATTGCTTCTTTACAAGCAATCAAGGAGGCAGAAATGTCTGGGGCTAAACATCTAGTGGAGGTTTACACAAACGCACCACAAACTGGTAATCCAGCAGCTTCCATGGAAGTAGATTGTTTTAATTCTAGTTGATTCAAGACATTCAAAATAGTTTAGACTTGTTCAAATGCCAAAGGGCTAAATACGGTGTCCAGATTGAAGCTTTAAAGAAATTGAATGGTAATATTATGTTAAACGTAGTGGTTCCGATTATGCCTCCTAAACCAGAAACTGTGGTTTCTCCAAATGGTACAATTACTAATTTGAAACAAACTGCTTCCGTTTTGTACGCCTATACAGCGGAAAACGAAGGCGATGTGACTGTAGCTGAAGGTGACGAAGTAGAAATTGTAGAGACGGCGACTGAAAACGAAGGATGGGTCAAAGTACATTTTTTTAACTGTAGGTCCGAGTGCTGAAAACATCTGAAATTGGACTTATTCCAGCAAACTATATTCAAATCAAGGTTCAGCAGCCTCCACCAACTCTTAACTTGCCAGCCTCTGGATCTAAATTTGTAGAAGCAGTCTATGGTAAAATTGGTTAATATAGATTACAGTGGAACAGAAGATGGAGAGCTTTCATTTAAAGTGGGAGATCAAATAGAGTGCATTGATGGAATTAATGCTGAAGAAGAGTGGTGGGAAGGTAAATTGGCACGTACAGGAGAAGTTGGTGTATTCCCAATTCTATTCACCAAAGGATGGGAAGCAGTAGCAGCAAGTGTGCAGGCAGAACCAGCACCAGCCCAAAAAAGACCAGTATCAGTACTATTATCAAAACGCCAAAGTGGAATGAACTTTAAAGCAGACCAATCGTCTGTAAAATCACTTCAACTAAGAAATGAACCAACCCTATTTGAAGTGCAAACCGCAACAGTACTTTACCAATATGATGCAACATGTGATGGAGAACTTTCACTTCAAGTTGGTGAAGTGATAAAAATCTTGAGCAAGGATACAGGAAACGAAATGTGGTGGGTTGGTCAGGGTAAACACGGAAAAGGTGAATTCCCATCAAATTATGTTCGTATAATAGAAAATTCAATCAAAGTGAAAGCATTGTACGATTTCAGCTCTTCTACTCCTGGAGAATTATCATTCAAGGCAGGCGATATATTAAATGTGGTGCAGTCTAATGTAAGTTTTGCTAATAGTAGGATGTTGACTGGTGGGATGGTGAGATTAATGGAATCAGCGGGGCCTTTCCCGCAAACTATGTCGAAAAGATTCAATAAAGTTTTATTTATTTGTTATATCAATTGTGCGACTGCCACTCGGTTGACAGCAACCGACAGGCAAACGTCAAACAAATATGATAGTTACTTTACTATAGTGTTTTTACGAATAATCCAGTCTTTATATAAGAAAGAGTGTCGATAATGTTATCATCAAAGGTTCCTTTCCACCCACTGACAACCACATTGTTCATTTTCTTTCCCAATTGCTCGATATCACTCAGCGAATTTGTCTTGACAAGTTTCTTTTGTATATTTGAATCGGAATTGCTTTTCTGTATTGGTTTTGTAATTACTATTTTTGGTATTCTGCCTAGATATATTTTTTCACTGACTGTCAACGGCGTGTATGGGTATTTCTTTGATTTGTATGGGGTATGATGATATCTTGGCTTAAGAGACATTGATTTTAATCGATCAGAGATGTCGTTTGGGTTGTATTTCATTTGTAAGATTTGAAACTAAATGTCTTTTGTTCCCTTTGTGGAGGCTTGACATCAACCAGCCTAGTAAGCCATTGGGTTGGTGCAAGCAGAGATGTCCCATGGAGTAGAGGATTTGCTCGATAAATAAGATAAAGAATGTTTGTGCCTTTGGTCCTGAATACTACCCAACGATTTCCATTTCCACTTGCAGTCAAATGTACATGAAATAAAGAGACTTTGAAATGCCATCTATTGCTACCACCAATCCGAATCGATTGAGAAACCCAGCCAGTCTATTGCTGTCAAAATGGAAAAGCTAGTAAGAAATGAAAAAGTATTCTTGTTGGTCAACCATGAGAGAATCCAGCCAATGAATAATCTCCGAGTAAAAAATGACCACTTTTGATTGGTCACATTTTCGGGTGGTGAATTTCAAAAGCGGTGGCTTGGTTATTTATTTTTTTTTATTTTTTAAAGAATTTGACTTTTTAATCGAATAAGCAGGAATGAGGTTGGAAAAATGTTATTTCTGCTCGAGCACTTGCTACCCAGGACACGGAATTATGTTTGTCAGAAACGATTCAAAGACATTTCGATTTGTAATATTTGTTAACAAAAGTGCCGATCAAAATGCCACAAGAACTTTAAAATGAAGCGCAATCCTAGAAAAGTAAAGTGGACTAAAGCGTTCAGAAGGGCAGCAGGAAAGGAAATGACTGTGGTATTTGTTCTTAATTGCAGGACTCTACTCTTGAATTCGAAAAGCGCAGAAATATTCCAGTTCGCTATGACAGAGACCTTATGCAAACTACTCTCAAGGCAATCAAGCGTGTTCAAGAAATCAAACAAAAGAGAGAAAAAGTACATTACAAGAATAGGTAAATGATTGTTAATCAAGAATGGCTGGCAAGAAGGAAAGAGAATTGCAAGAAAACATCAAAGCTCTCCAAAAGAATATTGAATTGGTTGAAGGAGAAGAAATTAAACAGAAGATTATGGAACACAAATTCGAAAAGCAAGAGCGTAACGATATGGAACTCGTTTAATTTGTATAAAGAGAATAAAAACAATATTGTTATCTTACAAGGAAATGGGCAGAACTGCAACTAAAAGACGTACCATTACATTCTATTTCTTACTCTCTACTGCTTGCTTATCGATAGATCAAATTCCGTCCTGCCTGGTTTTTTGCTTAAAAATCTACAACTCACACAGACCCTGGTTAGTAATGCACTGATACAGATCTAAACATTATTCATTGATCTATCTATTCCACGTTTACCTGTGGTATTTCTATTGGTTGTGATTTGTGCGACTTGCCGCTTCCTTTTAGGGAACCACGCATAAAAGAACCCCTCTTGAAATTAAATTCTTTGAATGACCTTTGATGCGGAATAATTAAGAGAATTAGAGTGGAAAAAGATTTTACTCTTGGTTTCAAATTTAGAATGGTTGATTTCTAGATTTCACTAATGGAGCTATTAATTATGACTCATTAGAATCACTTTGCTATGCGGCAAGCATGGCGATAAAGGAATAGAAATGATGATACCCATTATCTATTAATCACCATGGTTACGTGCTCCAAGTATACCTCTAACCGGTGTGAGTTTCAACTTTATTATTTTTACCAAATGAGTTTCGAATCTCTGCTTCAAAAATCAATTGAATTCCATTCGCTACCAGCTGTATCAAGAGTAAAGACAGTTGAAAACAGAATACAATCGATTGCGAAATATAAACCATCTTCCGAAATCTTGAAACACGCATTGGGAACTAGAATCGTCACCCATTCCAAAGTTGTTCAGGTAGCTGATAAATTTCTGGAAAAGAAGCTGAAGACTGGTTCGCCTTTGGAAAAGAATTTGTATACTGGAATGACTAGCAGAGATTTTATAAAGCGATTGATTGAAAAAAGGCCATTGGTGTTTATGAGTGCATCGGATACCACTCTGACGCTGGACAATATGCTTTTACCAACTACTAGAGAATGGCAGAATGTCGCACTAGGATCGCAAGAGCTTCCAATCCAAGATTATCTTACTTATGAAGAAATGGCCATATCTGCTCTTGTAGGAGTTTCTACCCCAACATATTTCATAAACAATGGAAACAAATTTAACCATGCTGAAAAAGATGATAACCACCAAGATTTTGGTATAGTTGTAGGATTAGTGGGATGCCGATTTGAAAACCCAAAGGAAATGGAATCTCGGTTCATTTTGAATGGTGAAATACCTGATGAATGGAACCCAGTTTATACTTCAAAGCATTCAAATGGATTTAGTGAACAGCGATTCCGCGAACGAATGAGAGTAACTTTTGAAACCTTGATATCAGAAGCTGAAGACCGAGGCAAAGAACACCAAAAAAGAGTGTATTTGAATGTAACTGGTCTAGGGCTTGGGGTGTGGAGATACTCTGACCAACAACCAAGTATATTTGTCGATGAATTCATTCAAGTTCTAAAACAAAGACAGACTGATTACATTGATACAGTAAATTTCGCATGGATAAATGCAAATTATCCACCTAAAGTTCGAGATATCAAAATTATATCCACCAAGCGTAATCTGGCCGATAAGCTTGATCAAGATTTGCTGCTGGTTGGAACGTATGCTTGGGATTCTAATAGTTTTCCTGGGAATGAGTATTTCTTGGGGTCTTTGAGTGGGAGCATGGATCCGGCAGCGGCTTGTTGTTGTACCATTAGTGAATTGCAAAACCCACTGATTAACGATTTCACAAACAGAATAAATATTTACAACTAGGGTAGTAATATTCATCTTCATAACTTTCAATTGTATGACTTTTAACGGCTCAACAAAACCAAAGTGTAGAGTAAAAGTAGATTTAACTAGTCGCTATTCCTTCTTGAAAGAAGCTGAATGACATCTTGGATGTGATTTTGACGTTTGATTAAATCTTGTACCAAGACAGTCTTTTCTCGCTCGGGAAGAGCGACGACAAAAGGCCCAATCGCCGCACTTAAAAGGACAAAATTTCTGCGACAATATTAATGGTTTCCAACTACAATTTAATTCCAGCTACTGAAACAACAGACAAGTCTTTCCAAAAATTAATAGAGACTACTTTTATTGATACACCAATCTGGGAGAGTATCTTTCCAGACAAAGACAAGAGACATGCAGCTTTTCCTTACTTGTCTTCTTGTAGGGCTAAACTAATGCTACCTAAATCATTGGTTTTGGTGGAAGGGAATAAGCAAATTGGTCATTTAGCACTTGCTTCCCCAGATCAATCAGCAATGTCTGTATCGCTATGGGAAATTCTGGTTTCTGGATACGCCCTCTTGCCCTTCTTTATCGAATCGCAAAGCTTCAAATGGTTAACCATGGTTAATGATCACTGGAAACTATTGGGACAGCAGCAAGGCAGAGTATGGACTCTAGAGGCTGTTTGCGTTGACCAATCTAAAAGAGGTCAGGGTATTGGTACTGTAATGATGAATATGGTGCTTGAAAGAATTCCTAAAGGCGATGTGCTGTACTTGACTACTCAAGAAGAAATCAATGTAAGATTTTATAAAAGATTTGGGTTCAACGTTGTACTTGAAGAACAACTCGTTTATGGAACTCCAATTACTAATTATGTAATGACTAGACAGTGTTAATAAAGAGATTTTCGGTTTTATTATGGTGCTGATGCGTTTTCCCAAACACCTAATGGTTTGCCTTCTCTAGTCAAAATCCTTCTCATTGATCTTGCACGATCTTTTAAACTAACTGGATGTCGATCTTTGAGAATATGGCTATAGTGCTTTTGAATTGTCACCCAATCGTTGCCATACTGCTGCATACCTTCTCGTAGCGCATCAGTTTCTTCGTCAGTCCAAACTTTTCTTTTCCGCGCTTGTTTGAAATCTAGATTAGTATTAATTACCTCCTCCTTCTCCAGATGGCTTTCTTTGTCGAGGCACTTTGGACTTTTTGAACCCTGTTCTTGAATTGATACCTAAACAATCCAATTTTTCACTATGTTAAGGATAAATACTTTTGCGACCTAGCATGCCTGAGAGATAATAGAGTTTGACGAGCCATTTGTTGCATCCTGTTTGATGAGTGAACGTGATATCCTGGATGCAACACTGGTAGCATATCAGTATTGGCAGCTATAGCAATAGACACTAGACATTTGAGTAGTGTTTGTTCAGTTTGAATGGAAATGGAGGAATCTAGAGAAACTTCGCCAGCATCAATTGCTTGGAATAACTGAGTTCGTCGTAGCATCAACTGATGGCTCAGTGTGCTAAATGCTTCTTTCGAAAAGCCTTGTGAATCACTAATATTTACACTGACAATAGTTTCAAGGTTTTGTCTTGCGGTTTCAGTAACAAAAGTTTGATACTGTCCATCGGTATAATGACCTGCAGCTAAATCAGATAGGAAATGCTGCAGTTAATACAATTATACCAATATCTTGAACTCTACAATCATTGAGATAACGAATGATTCTTCTTTTTCTTGTACAGTGAGCGCATCTCCAGCCAAAAATTCAACTAATCGCTCATAACTCTTTGCCATACGCTTATTTTTCATGTAGTTTTCGGCTTGGTCTTCTTCCAGTTCAGGTTCGTTTTGATAATCTCTTCTAATTGAAGACAACTCTTCAATCGCTAGTAAAGCCGAGGCAATATTCAGGCGTTTCAAGGTAGGTAGCGGCAACACTTCAGGACGCTTTAGTACATCAAAAAATCGTGTATCTAACTTAGATATATACTACTTTGCAACAGGTGATTGCGAAATAGCTGCTGGCGCTGGCCTAAATCCATGGATTGTATTTCTGCTTCTTCAGTTCCCATACCTTCAAACAGGAAAGCAGATATATAGTTGTAAGCGTCGAGATCCATCACTAGTACAGATTCAATGTTGGATGCTGATGCATCGCCTTTGTGTATTGCTGCAGGCTCTGCAAAGTTAAAATCATTCGCAAGGGTTCGAACATCTTCAGGTTGTTGTTCAGAGGCGGAATTTGGTCCAGACATCTACCATTAAAAAAGGTTGTTACTTTGCGAGCGAGGGTTATTCAATTTAGGGCTAGCAGAAAGTGGACTTTTTTTAAAAAATGAAAAAAACGATGCAAGACGAGAGCATAGGCAAAAGCAAAACACAAGAGGAAATTGGAATACGGAATCTCACTCGGAGTTGTAATTGGATTTATTGGTGGTGTTGAAGCGAACGAATTTAAAAGGATTCAGACATTACACGGACTAGGTTAGCCTCAAATTACTCCATTCGTCAATAGTTACGCTCCCGTCTCCACTCTTGTCAACTACAGTTAATCGTAATGAATACTATGGCTCATCATGATTTCTAAATCCTGGTCAGACACAGTTTCGTTAATTTCTTTGCATACTCTTTTAATGTCTTTAATGATAATGAATCCCTTGCTATCCGCATCATATAATTTAAAACTCTGGCGCAATCCCTGGGTGATGTCTCTGGTTGGCAGTAGTTAGTCTAACAATACCAATTTCTCAACCATCAAATCTACGAATTCTTCAACTGATATTGACATATTGTGAGCTTCTTCTAACGAGCACAAGAAGAATGCGGATACCATTTCTTCTGTTTCTCCTGGCTACATTAAATACAATTACTTCGGGTTGAAATCCCATGGCCCACAGGACTACTGACAATTCAGCGCATTCCATGGTTCTATGTTAGTAATTGAGTACCCTGATCCGTCGGTATCAAATAAATTGAATATCTCTTCAATTTCCTTCTTTTCTTCTTTTGTAAATACCTTTTTTCTCCTTCTACTGACTGATACTCTTCTACTTACACCTCCACTCGAATTGGCAAAAGAACGAGCTGGAGCCAAATTTCTTGATAAAGATCTCGTAGATGCAAATATTGTAGGTTCGGTTGTCGATGATGGCTGTTGATTATTTGCTCCTGGCACTCCCAATAAGTTTGACATCCACGCGATAAGGTGAAACTTTACACATCCCAACATGGTTCATAAAATGCAAATACTTTTATGGTAGTAATCCAAGTGAATTGTGTATGGCGAATATCCACTATCAAGTGCTGGAGAATTCGCGTTCAAAAGTAGGCTTGGGAATATATTGCAATCGGGGAGATTTAATCTTTGTGGTTCATGTTTAAATTGTGTTCAAACGCTGGTGTCCGAAAATCATACTTTTTAATCTCAATGCCAAAAATTATAGACAGCTCTGACGATGAGGTTGATAATTCTACGATCGATAACCAGGCGGAGCAGGATGCTGCGACACCTACAGAGATGAATTATAAGGATTCGGAAGACGAATCTGATCAAAGTAACTACAATTACCTTAATATTCCCAAACGGCCAACGAAAAAAGACAGGATAGAAGCCCAAATCACTTCTCAAAAAGCTATAAGAGGTTCTTTGGAATTAAACTGTAGAATTACATGTGGAGCTGCCTGTTGCTAAATCTAAATTATCGATCACCCAGTTTCTCAAAAAATATCAAAAGGAAGAATCGAAATTACCCCAAGTCGTTGAGCACGCTGTAAATATTAAACCGAAAGCGGATCATTTGATCCCTGTGGATCCACGATCCGATGATAGCGAACTAGAAATTGATATCATTAAAAAACCATCTCTCAAGCAGATATCCAATACTGCAGAAAAAAAGAAGGTTGGTTTGAATCAAGGAATGCTAAAGTTGGCTAAACAACAGCTTGAGCAAAGAAGACTTGAAATGCAGGAAGAGATGCGAAAGGAGGAGGAAAGGAGAATCGAGGAAAGAAAGGCTAGAAAAGAAGAAAGAAGAAAACGTGAAGAGGAAAAACTCAAAGAAGAGCTGGCGAATGATATCAGTATCAATCCAGACATTCCTGATAATACTGGAGATGTGGAGACCTTGGACGATACAAAGCTGGAGGAAGAAATCTTTGAACCAGCTGATTTGGAAACTGAACAAGAACCTATTAATGATTTTGAACCAATATCATTAGATTATTGTACGGATGAAGAGGAATTCTTTGATGAAAAGAGAGAAACCCAACAATCTGAGGATATGACCTTCAAAACTAGTCTGCCAAAAGTAGAAAGCCAAGATACTGTTACAAATTATGGCACTCAAGAGGAGATGAGTCAAAATATCTTTTCATTATTATCTGGTAAATTCGCAGAAAACAAGGACTCTCCTAATATTCAGAATGAAGAAATTATTCAAGACGCTGAAAATGAACCAGAATTTGAAAATTCTATGAAAGAAAATGCAACACTTGAACCGGATTCTCAATTATTAAATCTTTTATCTGGAAATTTCAATAGTGACTCTGTTTTACTTGGCAAAAATATTGAAGACTTAATTAGTGAATCAGATGAAGACGATGAGGAATCCAGCTCGGAAGAAGAAAGTGATACAGAAGAAGTGGTGAATGTACAAATAAATAAGGAACTGAAGCCAGTTGAATGGATTATACCTGAAAAAATACCAGTGGTTGGAACTGAAAAGAATGGTTTCGTTGAAATTGAAGCCGATGTCGAAGACGATGAATTCTTGAACCATGGTGGTATTGATGGTGAAGATGCGGGGGTAAATGAATATGAGGCTGATATGATTGCTGAAGGTGAAACTAAAGCAATAGACGGGGAAGATTTGCTAGATATTCACCAGTAATCTGTTACTAAGATAGTCAACGACTTGCTGAACTCGATGCGGAACAAGTCAAGCAGGTTCTTGAAGATATTACTGGGGGCTTCAAGAAAAAGAGAGCTAGAGGAATCCAGTTCTATGATTCCGATGAAGAAGGAGAAGAAATATTAAAGAAAATTAGAGCACAGATGGGCTTCAATGCCAAGAAACGTAAAGACGAACAAACCAAAGACAGGCTCTCACAATTATGTAGTTTGTATTAATTTAGTGGATAATGAAAAGACGAAAGAATTTGCAAGTTGTTTCTTGGCTAAAGAGGCTGCACTGCTTTCCTCTGATGAAGAAAACGATGTGCTAGAAGCTGCAAATTTGGCAAAGTTGGTTAGATTAAAAGAAAAGCAAAGGAAAGTTAGCAAATATGCTGATAAAATCAAAAAAGTATCCGTTGACGATTTGGAAAGTGTATCGTCCTCTCAACATTCTCTTCCAGCAAATATTGGCGGACAGATTATCCAGTCAATATTCAAATCAAGGTCGGAAACTAATGTTAAAATTCATAAATCGGTCTTGGCCCGGTCTAGTTCAACTAGATTATTATCAAAACAGTCCATTCAAACAATGGAAGCCTCAATATACACTGGGGATAATCAGGGACACGCCAAGATGATAAACAAGTCATCATCAGCATTTAAAATCAAGGTAATTTCTTCTAATTCAGAAAATAGGTGATGTCGAAAAGAAAGAAAATGTGATCAATTTCAACACCACAAAGAAAGTCAAAGTTGTAAAGACAGTTTCAAAAGGCCCTTCATTGAAAGACTTGATCAAAAAATAAATTATAATTTTAATAAAGAATATCTTTTCATCTACTTCTTACAAGATAATCTTGTACTTCTGTTCAGGGGGAACAAAGTTTACCACCACTCTGCCATCAAATGAAACCGACGCAAATATCCATGGGTCTGCAGGGCTCCATGCCGCACTGTAGACAGAATGCTCATGCTGGTCAAATGACTGTACTAATCCATCTGTAGTTTTGCTACATTAACAACTTTATACTTTTCCTCTTCCTGCCCTGGACTGAACACCGATTCATGTAGCAAAGCTGATGATACGGAAACCACTGATTGCAAATTTACTTGACAGTCAGAGCTGCAACTCAGTAGCAACTGATCATGATATTTGTTGAATGATACGCTCCACACCCTAAGTCAACATGAATTACCAATGCGTGTGATCAGAAATTTCCAAAAGACTCTTTATAGTGTTTCTCGAATCCCATATTCTGACCATGCAATCGTCACCGCAAGTTGCAAAGTGATACGGTTTGTTTAAATTGTAATCTATATTTCGGACTGATAATTCGTGTGCGTTTAGAATTTCGCAGGTTTTTCTAAATTAACGACAAATACTGTCCGCTTCGTAAATCGATTTCGTGTACAGATGTGTTTGCTGCAATTCCAACTAGTTTATCATCATGCGGATTCCATTGTACGCAAGCTACTCCCTGTTCCGGGCAGTTTATTTTTTGTTGCGTTTGAAGAAATGCCATGGATTTATCCAGATTATAAAGCTCTATGGTTTCATTACCGTATCCTATTACTTGCTTTCCATTATTTGACCATGCACATCCTTTAATTTTGTAATTTTCAGGTAGCTGAGATAGACTTTCTAGCTCGGTATCATTCATGGACCACAAAGTTGCCATATCATCATGTCCTGTAATAATTAGGTTCTTGTTGGATCCAGTCGCGATAAATGAAACTCTAGGGTTGTGGTTGTATTCTGTGCTGGTAACTTCGTCATCGTCCTCATTGTAGTCTATCAAGTAAACTTTATTACTCGCTCTGGCAAAAGTCCCTACCAACCATCGATTTTTCTCGGTTTCTCCTACTTGTGGAACCAGACAGCGAGCCTAATTAAATTCATAGTACTGGAAGCGGGAGACCTAACACGCTCATTTTGGGGGTGAGAGAAGTTTCAAGAAAAAAGTTTTCATATGGAGGAGCTACAAAAGAATATACAGCAAATTTACGACAAGACAATTACGTACGATTGCAGCGCTATATTTGATTTGATTATGCTAGCATTGTTTATCGTTCTGTCACTAGCAAAGAAGAGCGGGAATTTTTTACTACGATATTTCAAAAATATTAGAAAAACGAATTTGTTTGCACTGATATGGATCCTCAATTTGCTTTTTTTTGAAGTGTTGCAGATTCGCATTTACGTTTGGGGCTGCTCTTGGCCATCGTTAACGCTAAGCAGGGCAAAACAAGTGAATGCACTGGTAATTGCGGATCCACAATTGACAGATGCGTATTCCTACAAGCAAGAAAAGGTAATTGACCCTAATACAGGGGTTATTGTTGTCGCTCACCCAATTCTACTCTGATTTGTATATGAAACGAAATTTTGACTTGCTTCAGTATTATTTGAAACCAAATGTGGTAATATTTGTTGGGGATTTGATGGATGGAGGCAGACAATGGAATGATAAAGAGTATTTTATGTTAATTTAGCTTTTACGAAGAATTGTCTAGATTCAGGAATGTATTTCGACTCAGAGATCCAAAAACAGTAACGCTGGGTGTAGCAGGAAATCATGATATTGGATTTGGAGAAACAAGTAACGATGCGATTAATTCCAGTTGTTCCTCGCGCATATAGTAGATATTTGGACCATTTTGGCAAGTTAAATAGCATTACACATATTGCAAATCACTCTATAGTTGCGTTAGATACGATTGGTCTTTCGGGAAAGCCGGATGGAAAGCCGTATCAAACTGCGCATGCGTTCTTAAAATCATTAGACCAACCAAAACTAAACCCGGAAAAAACAATTCTGATCTCTCATGTACCATTATATAGACCAGAGAATGCAGACTGTGGACCAATTAGACACTTTAAACCGATAACCAATAGGAGGGGCTACCAGTATCAAAGTAAGCGACATTTTACGTTAGACCTGATTCAGTACCATTTGACAAATGAAATCCTTGGAATATTAAAGCCAAGTTTAGTTATATCTGGAGACGATCATGATGACTGTCAGTACACTCATGATCGAGGGAGCTTCAAAGTATTTGAGGTAGTTTGTAATTAACTCAGCACTCTTTAGCTACTTTTAGTTGGCTACAAGGTAATATATACCCTGGTTTTGGAGTAATGTCTCTTAGACCAAACTTTGCCCCTCCTAGTGCCCCTGGCTCTCCTTCATTTCAACTTAAAGCTTGCCCTTTGCCACCCCAATTGCATATATACATGTGGTACATTGCCCTGCTGATTATCTCATTAATCTACAACACAGTTGTTGCTTATAAGCGTGCTTCCAGAAAAGCAATTTTACCAAGCAAGGCACATGAGGTAAAACCTTTCAGAAAAATTTGGCTATTACTAAATGGAGAAATGATTGCTGCCGCCCTATCATTCTATGCTTTTATTATTATCTGTACTTGGTTTTAATAGTCACAAGCAATAAAACGTCATACTAAATTTCACTTTCTTCAAGCGATGGAGCGGAGCTTTGTTAGCAACCCACTTAATATAGCAAAGTATTTTAACCCCAGCCAGCTTCAGGAAAGGTCTAAACTAACACCCAGCACGTCAAAGCACTGGAAAAACAGTCAAAATATTGACATTGGACTATCTTTGACACACACTAAATCGGATAAATCAATGATAAATTATCCAGTTGCAAAAAGGCAGCTCCCAAAGTTATCTCATCTTTCACCTAAACCGATTGATATAGAGGCAAACCCGCAATCTACTCAACTCTCCAACAAAATCAATATTTTACCAAAGAGACAACTGGAGAGTCTACTTCCAGATTTGGAGGATGACGAAGATCTAGAGTGGATCAGCTTACAGAGAAATGGAATTGAGAAGATGGTCGCTAGTAATCTAGGTGATTGCAAGATGATTCAAATAAATATCGCAGACGCCAAAAGAACTTTACCTGAATATATCCTATTTCAATCCGCTACAATCAAACACATTCATGATTCAAGCAGTATTTCGTTTGTTTACCTAGAAAAATTCAAAGAACATATAAATGGATTATACTTTCCAACGATCAGCACTGCTGTATTTGATATAATCCAAGAGTATTTGAATCGCAATTATTTAGCAGCAATCAAAGCAGACACCAGTATGTTCAGCAAGTTTGAAATACCATGCGAGCATATCCTTGATTTAATGGATACAGCATTATACCTAGATTTGGCTAAACTGGTGGATGAATGCATAACTAAACTGGCATCCGAATTTCATCGTACATTTCCCTAACGTAGGTGTGGATTCAATAGATGGGATACCTGCCCCATTAATAAGAAGTATTTTAAGATTAGTCAGCATTGGGGAGCTAGTGGTGGCAGAACATGACTTGATTCCTAAAGAAATCAATAATACTGTTGAAAAATTGTCGGTTGATGTCACTTCTGTATGGATGGACAAATTTTGGAAAGTAATGCTTGGATGGGGAAATATAGAGTCCAGATGGCCGGAAAGACTTGTCCCATCGCTACAAACAGGGATTATATCCCTCGCGAAAAAAGTCTGCCTAGAGTTTTACGTTAGTCAGATACTGATGAAAATTGCAAAAGGTGCGTCAATTTCTCGAAAATTGCTCTTCAAAGTACTAAGGTTTGAAGGCAAAGAACTGAATGAATTGGTGATCAACCTGGAATACGGGTACGATAGACTAGATTTGAATTTCTGGAGAAATGTTTTTTCCAGCTGCATGATGCTAAAGATGGTCACTATCAACTGCTCTCATATCAACGAGGGTTTGACAGCACTCTTAACTGCCTTGGGGTTAATTTATCCATCCATTGATATAAATCTGAACATCGTTACTAGCGATTTATGTGAAAAAGTGTTGAATGATATTTCGCCATTTTGCTTAAACCCAACATTAACTAAACCAAAAGCAAGCAAGATACAGAGGGAGCATCCAAAGCATGTTCATATGGTGCCGGAAAATCGGTTTAACATTCAAGGAATCAATAGCCTTTCGGAATATCTGGATCGGCCGGTTAAAGAAGAACAGCAAAAAAAGGAACTAGTTTCCCAGAAAACACTACCTATTTCAATATCGTTTGTAAAACAAAAACCTGGTTATAACACACTGGGGCATTTAAATTCTATATCAATCATTCAAACAGAGTACTTGTATCCTCACATTACAAAATTGATTCTAAAAAACTTTTGTTTAGGATTGGATGGAGCCAACAGACTTGCAGAAGTCCTGAAGCTGGGAGGAATGCTTTTGTCCTTGGTCGAGATTGATATATCAAATACTCTAATTACCTCACAAGGGTTTATCAATATTTTAGTAGCATTGGTATCGAATAAGGTCCCATTATCTAGCAAACTGCAGAAACTTGAATGTTCTCGGATATTATTTGACAAGGATTACAAAAATTCCGAAGCAGTCAAAGTGCTAGCCCAATATATTGGATTTTTTGCGAAACTGGACCGCTTAGGGCTTTCTAATAATGCGATACAAAATGTCGGAATGCGGTTACTATCAGAAAGCTTAATTAAAACTAAGATTAGGGACTTGGATTTATCCGGAACTGCTCCTTCCACTTCTTTACAGCAAATTACACAATGGGCAATGACCAGATCAGGAATTGAACTGAATCTTTCTAATTGCAATCTTATTCCACGATCCATAAATACCATATTTAGTACTGTTGACGGGGACAGGTTTCAAGTGCTTGACTTGTCCTACAACACAATTGACTCTGATTTAGCAGATATTCTTATGGAATGGCTGCCTACCTCCAATATTTCTAAATTGAATTTGTCTGGAATGCGAATCAATGAGTCGAAAATATTAAAAGCCCTGAGGCTTGCGAAAACTGTAAGATCGGTTGTTTTTGAAAGAATGGGCTTTGGAGACTTATTTGGGCAGAACTTGGGAATAGGGTGGTCGAGAGGAGATTTATGGCACGTAAAACGATGGCAATTGGCGTTTAACAAACTAACCGCAAAAGGCCTTCGCGCATGCAAAGAAGGAGGATCGATCGGAAGCAAGAAATACAGGGCTACAACGGTCACACTAGAATGTGAAAATAATTATATTGATCCAGAATGTATAAAAGACTACCAGCGGGACGCAAGCCATTTTGGTTGGGAAGGTGTTTTTATACATTTCGGTAACAACCAAAGATCCATCGGCTAATTATGAATAATAATAAATCACATTACAAATTGAAATTTGCGCGCCAATTTGTTTATCCGCAAAATGTTGGATAAAGAGGATACGATTATGCAGCAGGAAGAAATAGACGAGGAAGAAATAGACGAGCAAGAAGCTCAAAGGAAGCAGTTTTATGTCGATACTACTGATATGAGGAACGGATGGTACCCAATATTCCCCGTGGAGGAAATTACGTCGAAAAAACCAACTGCTTTTCATATACTTGGCGACCCGATTGTACTATACAGAGACCCGGAAACACTTGAACCAGTAGCTTTATCTGACATTTGTGCTCATAGGTAAACAATTTTAATTCAGATCGGCCCCATTATCGACTGGAGTAGTTATGGATGGAAAATTGGAGTGCAAATATCATGGATGGCAATATGATACAGATGGTAAAGTCGTTAAAATTCCTAGTCTGATGGGCGGCCGAAAGATCCCAGCAAATGCTAAAGCGCGAACGTATCCTCTCGTTGAATCTGGAGGATACATCTGGCTATGGCCTGGAAATCCTGAAGATATCAATTCCTATCCACCACCAACGTTTCATCATTTGTACCCGCAATTGGATTTTCCACCTAGACTAGAGTACGTAGACTTGGATATTGATGCATCGCTCTTGATGGAAAACTTCTTGGATCCATCCCACTTGCCATTTACACACACAGGTACTATTGGTAAAAGGGAAAAGGCTACCGCAATGAGAATGGATATGAAGTATGCAAAGGATCAGGTATCTGGTATTCCAGAAATGCCGCTCTTACCTGACGAGCCTTTCAATGAATTTATATTTTTCCCGCCCTGTGCCATTGGATTACGAATTCATATCAAAGACAGAGATTCATACGCCGAACAAGGCTTTTATGTTGTTCCAACCACAAAGGGTCACTGCAGATTTGTTATACTACAAAGATTTGCATTCTATCATCGAATTTCGCAAATTCCAATACTGTCGTGGATCATTTACAAGATATTCTCAAGAATGAATTACAAAATATTGATGGAAGATTATGAAATGCTCAAAGGCCAACAACGCCGGTTATCTTATGGGGCAAACTCGATGAAATCCCCAGTTGCTGCTGACACGTTGATCAAAAGCTATCGAAATTGGTGGAGAATTGCAGTGAAAAAGAAGCCGTGGTTCGCGGGGTATGATGGCGATATCGAGGATATTATCCTAGACGATTATCGCGGCAGTTGCTGAGGTCAATACATTGTTATTCTTTATTTAATTTGGAAGTTGATAGACTTAACCCAATTTTGTTCAATGCATGTAATGAACCTCCTGGTTCAACATCGGAATCACTAGAATCAGATCCATTATCCGGCGCATTTACATCTGGAGATGGGAGCTCTTCTTCGCCATTTTTCAGCTGTACATCTAGAGCTTGAGGATTCTCCTTGTCTTCATCAACCGTGATATGAATTTTGGCATTAGAAAGTCTATTAAGAGAAGGCTCTCTTTCAAACTGATCATCAACTTCAATATTGAAGAAGCGAACTGTATTCTTTTCGTCAGACGAAACCCTTTGATAAGGTTTGGCTTCGCGGAACCAAAAGTAGATACCAGTGAGAAAGAAGCATATACATGCAGATCCAAAAATAGAAACAAGTTGTACCTCCAGAGAAGCAGGAATATGCACCAATCCAACAACGATATTTGAATTCAAGTTACAATAGGTTTCGATGTTGGATGTTGAAGGAAGCGCAGTAATTTGAATTGTAAAATAGTAAATTGGGGAAGATCCAAAGCTTGATGCTGGGATGTTGTAGCAAGGGGACCCAGATCTACATTTCCAACTATGTTCAGTGAAAGAATTACTTTATACCAATTGATCCATCGGTAATAGAAAATGTTACGTCGTTATTTGGGTCATTATTTGCAATCACATATACAAGAGAATTACTATCAGGAAGTTTTGAATTTGGGTTGTAGCTTTGAATCTGACTTGAAGAATAATTTGACAATGATGAAGCTGAAGGTCCACCTGCAATAACTTGAAGTTGGTAATCGTATATAAACGAGCTGTTTTCCCCTGTAATCGAATCATAAATTAGAAAACTTGGATAAAACGCTGAGTAAAGTCAAAACTACTTGTTTGAAACGGTATGCACGGGTACATGAAATTGGTGGTCGCACAAGTCGGAAATGCTGTAGTGTTCAACATTAGATTGAGCGTCCCGGAGCACCCAGAATACACCGTTATTGTTTGTGATTCCTCCTTTGATTAATATAACATACCAGAGACGATGAATGACATCCAAAGTTGTCATTCTTTACCAAGAGTCGTATGGATGAACTTAATACATTAGTATCGCGGACTAGAACACCTTTGTCGGCGACTGTAACCTAAATTTAACACTAATTACCGTATAAACGATCGTATTGCGAAGATAATCTAATTTCCTTGTAGAATTCACCGATATTATTTGGTTATTCGATATTTGAAATTCTATTGCAAAGTCATTTACTTGATTCCAATCGGAAGGCACAATGACTGCTTGAAATGAAAAACTCTCGAGGTAGTCCAAGTAAACTATTTTTGGTAATTCTGTAACTGTGAATTGAGGGGTTGGATTGTAAGCTGTAGCGTTTGGTATTACATTGTAAACCTCTAGCGAATTATAAATGAAATATTTGGTAGAATAAGGGCAGTTACTTTCATTTACAGTTGGATTAAGGTTGGCCACCTGTAAATTTCCACTAGTAAGCGACAATTCTTTTAATTGGCCATAATCTCCGTAAAATGGGGCATACACTCCTTGCGATGTAGTTTGAAATTCATATAAATATCCAAGTCCAAGGTATCCTAAATAGAATCGATTATCAGCCGTAGCAACAACATATCTTCCGTTAACATGGGAGGTAAACGAAGATACTGTGGAATTTGAAAAAGAATTATAAATAACTATGGAATTGCCCATCGCTGGCGAATATAGAACGCAATTCCCTGTGATAAACAAATCCAAAGTTGGTGAGTTATGCATATACAAGTTTGTAAGCGACAATGTAAAGTTGTTGGAACCAACTGCGTTTAACGAGTCCGTCAAATCATTCCATATTGTTTTGGCGGTGTTTGCATTACTACTTGTAACTATAGTTAGTAGTGTATACTTTGATCGAGGGTTCTGGGAATTTTAAAGACGATTGTCCAAAGGAGAGAGTTTGTATAGAACCGCAAGAGGTAGTAAGTGCTGTCAACCAGAGCTAGTACGTAAATTGAGTTCTGCTGGATGATTGAATAAACCGCATCAACAATTTGAGCTGAATTTGCAGAGGGGAACACATTGCTCATTGAAGGAGCCTTTGAAAAAGCTGCACTGGAAACATTGCTGTACCAGATACTTCCTATATCAGTATTGCCTCCGATAGCTATGACTGGCTGCCAGGTGTTTACTGTACCACTCTGCTGGGATTGCTTAATCAGTTTTTTAATGCATCTGGGTAGTACAATCTGCCAACTAGTTGATCCGCGGCTATACGTTCCCATTATTAGACCCACATTTGACACCAAGTACAAAATATCTGATGCGAGATATGAATCTGTATATGTTATGCTAGAAATAGATGATCCGCTGCAGATATCAGTGCTAATACCCAAAGTATTTTCCAAATTGAATAATATTTCGTAAATGGTAGTAAACTCGTTTGTGGAAAAGTACATGCCGTTATTGGTAGTTATAGACCATAGAGACTCTACACCAGGCACGCTATTTAATTTGAGAGCAGTCAAACCGCTTGGTATGACACTACTTATGGAGAAACCTGCGGTAGAGATCCAATTAACTCTTGACGTAACCTCTAAAGGTGGAATTACGCTGTTGTTGTACGATGTGAGAACAAGTGAGGTGATATTGAACGACACAATTCCATATGATTCAAAAGTTATCGGAAAAGACCATAGATTTTGGGACTGGGAGTAGTACGAGTTGCCCCCTGCATTTGTTGACACAAGTGTTTGTTGCGAAGCTGGAAAACTAATAATTGGGCCTGATCCATTATTGTAAATAGATAAGGTACATTGGTCGCACTTTATTCCATTGTTGGCAGTCCATATATTGATGTAGTATGTCTTGTTTGTTGTAAGCCAACTATCTTGCCCTGTAGAATACTGTTGAGCAGTGATCCCACACTCCCTGCGTTATTATTCTCTTACCAGTCCAACTGAGCGATGACATATCCAACATAAAGAAATCTTTGCATCAGAAATCTGACTATTTTGCACTTATTTATCGCGATCGGAGTTCCAATATTAAAAACAATTGAATGCTATGTACTAATAACTCAAGTTTATTTGTTTAAAGCATCTTTTGGATGAGTGCGTTAATGTGATCTTCTCTGTTGCCAGATTCACCACCTTCAATAAAGTGTGGAACTTTCTTGCCCTTGAATCCACCGGTTGGGTTGGAGAGGTGGAAAGCCCACAAGAAAGCGTTAGCTTGCTTGAAGTTTGGTCCAACAGTGAAGATTTCGTGTACTAAATCTTCAACACAGATAATTCCGTATTGGCCAAGAGCGGTTTCAATGACAGAGTTGTCAGTGATTGGAATTCTTTGCTTGTTTACCTTGGCGAATCCTCTCTTGTAGACGAGTTCACGAACATTCTTGAGGTTTGGATAACCCCATGCAATGTATGGAGAAACCCATTGCAACATTTGAAGAGTAGCCTTGTTAAGACGAACAAAGGTTCCAGAGTTGATCTTGGTAAGACGGAGCAATTGAAGGATCTTTCTTGGCTTTGGAGCAATCTTGTTGATACTGAAATTAGGCCATAAACTTACCCCTTGATACGGATGACAAAGGCCAATTTAGCTTCAGCTGGAACGTAGAAAGAGTTTTGTGCTTTAGCTTCACGAGCGAGACGGACTTCATCTCTTTCCTTTTCAAGGTACTCCTTGACATAGGATTCGGCACGCTTGAAGATGACCTTTCTCTTTTCCTTGTTTGCCTAACGTTAGTTCAGTTCTCTAAAATGGATGACGGTCAGTCCCGAAAGATGGTTAACGATAGCAACATGGCCAAAGCTAGCTAATCAAATGTATGGTCATCACCCCGCCTTTCAATTTCTTACCTTTCTGCGTTCGATATCCTTGGCAACTCTTTCAGCAGCGTTCTTTTCAACTGCCTTTCTCTTTTTCAATACAGATTCTGGAGTAACTCTTTTGGTAGCAGCACTAAGGTTAATACTGTTCATCGAAAATTTAAAGTGAATTAGCCAACAATGAATTTCATTCAAGCGGTTATCGCAGTGAACAAATCTTCCATCATTACGATGGAAATTAAACGGCATGCACATTGCAGCCGCTCAATGTATTTAAGGACAGGATATTCATCAATTCCAAGTCCCAATTCCGTATCGATTGTTGCCCTCTCCACCTTTATAATGTGGGTTCCTTACGTTGGGGCCATTGCGTCTAAGGTTAATGAATTGTATTACTTTAAAAATGTAAAGAGCTCAGTTGTTGAAATTTTTTTATTTAGAAGTGCGCTATTTTTTTCATTGGTCAAAATAATTCTCCGAAAACTGTAACTAAATTTTAAAGTTTCTACAAAATACAATACCGCAAAAAGCATATATCCAGAATGCGATTCTGTACGCTAGATAACTTTACAATTTTGATAGAAAATGGATGTTAATGCTCCTTTCGATCAGTAGCAGTGGAATCCAAGTACTTGATTGTTATGTCAAAGGAGGATTGGCAGAACAATCTTTTAATGATTTAAACTTCCACGCAAGCACTATAGAAGTTGCTTAGGATCACTCGGTTGATTTTCGCTCGCTCGGCTGATATTTTCGGTAAAAGGTCGGTAAAAAGATCAAGCATTTTGCCGAGAAGAGTCAGCCTCCATATAAATAGATCAACCTTTGACAGCTCCACACTACCAATGAGCGAATCTCATCAAAAAAAAGTAATCTGTGAATGCGGGGACGAAAATTGTGAATTAGACTCTCCTCAAACACCACCAAACTATGCATATTATCAAAATGACTTTGGACATCATATTCCTGCCCCTCCTCCTCCACCGACAATACCAGCACCACCAAATCCTCCAATATTTCATCATCATGTCCCACCGGCACCTCCTCCGCCAGTACAAAATGCACCTCCTGCTCCACCAGCACCTCCGAAATCAGTAAATATCCCGCCTCCTCCTTCCTTTGGACATCACTTTCACCCTCAACCGCCGCCAGAATTTGTAGATGTCAAAGATAAACGAAAAGGAAAGAAGCACCATCAAAAATTTGAGTTTGGCCATGAACACGGGTTTGGACAACACCCAGGCTTTGGACATGCACATGGATTTGGACCGCAGCCAGGCTTTGGGTTTGGTCACCCAGCACATTTTGGCCACCCAGGCAATTTTGATAATCACCGAGGATTTGGCTTTGATCCTAGAGGACCACCAATGTTTGGCCGCGGATTTGGCTTTGGACACGGCAAGAGAAGATGTCGCTTCCCATTTGGGAGAAGAGGTGCACCATTTGACAGCAGTTCTGACACTGATTCTACTACATCCTCCTCCAGCTCTGATTCAGAAAAAGATATTGGTGAAAAAGAAGAAAAATCTGAATTCAACGCCGAAAGATTCAAAGAAGATATGGAAAAGTACGGAAAATCAATGGAAAAGTATGCCAAAAGGATGCAAAAATATCAACTTAAAATGCAAAAAGTTATGATGAAGAAGCAGAAATATCAAATGCGCCATCAATTTGAAAAGCAACGCGAACAATACCACCATCATCGTGAAAGAGCTGCTGAATTTAGCAAACAGGCAGAAAAGCAACATATCGAAGCCATGGCCGCACATGAAATGCACCGCAAAATTCATGAAGACATGAAGCGCAATCATCATGCGAGAAAACATGGTAAGAAGCAAAAGAACGTGTACATTTACGAATACAAGGACGGTGACGCAAATCCTACCACTGTTACCCATCAGGTTATTGATTTGACTGATGAATCTGAAGACCAAGATAAAACCGAAGCACAGAGAAAAGAATTGGAAAAGCTCTCCCTTGACTCTACTTTTGAAATTGTCGATGAAAAAAACTAAAACCTCTTTTAAAAAAAGAACCTTTTTTGAAGTAAATAAAAATGAATAATATGAATATGTTCAAATTTGCTTGTCCTCTGAGAGTTGCAAATTGATTTGGTAAACATCAGGGATAACTAAACAAAGGCAGAATCACCTAGAATCTACAAATAGAGCGCCAAGTAAAGCCCGCAAGGAGAATGCGCTACTAGCATCAGTATTCCAGTTGAATTTTCGGGTTTTTTTATTTTTTTTGTTTTTCAAATGCCCAAAGACAGGTCTAATACAACAGAGTCTAAACAGAATAGAGCAGCAGGGCCACTGTTCGATAAAACATTAGGCCAGCACATTTTAAAAAACCCTCTAGTTGTTAAATCGATTGTTGAAAAGGCAGCTTTGAAATCAACAGACACTGTATTAGAAATTGGTCCAGGTACTGGTAATGTTACAATGAAAATATTGGAGGAAGCTAAAATGACATATGTTGTAGAAATGGACCCTCGTATGGCTGCAGAACTGTCAAAGCGTGTGCAAGGAACGCAATACCAAAAGAAGCTTAATATTGTTGTTGGAGATTTCTTGAAAGTCGACTTGCCATACTTTGATGTATGCATAAGTAACACTCCGTACCAAATATCTTCCGCTTTAGTATTTAAATTGCTTAGACACCGTCCATTGTGGAGATGTTCAATTCTAATGTTTCAAAGAGAATTCGCTTTACGATTAGTAGCAAAACCAGGTGATGCGCTTTATTGCAGACTTTCAGCAAATGTACAGTTGTTGGCAAAAGTGGATCATATTATGAAAGTCGGAAAGAATAATTTCCGACCTCCACCTCAAGTCGAATCTAGTGTAGTTAGAATGGAGCCTAAATATCCACCACCGCCAGTAGATTTTGATGAATGGGATGGTCTGTTGCGCATTCTGTTTGTCCGTAAAAACAAAACAGTGTCTGCAAGTTTCAAGACCTCCTCTGTTTTGGAAATGCTGGAGCATAATTATAAGACTGTTTGCTCACTAAATGGACAGGTATATTTTGTTAATATTAGGATATTCCAATTGATTTTGATGTCAAGCAGCTGGTGATGGATATAATTGACAAATCTGGTTTCGCACAAGAAAGACCTGCAAAGATGGATAACGATGACTTTTTAAAGTAAGTTATAATTAATACAGATTACTGGTGCTCTTTATTGATGGTGGATTTAGATTTACCGCCAAATAATTCTGATAATAAACCCATGTATTCCATTGCTGCTGATTTCAGTTGTATAATTCTACTGATTGGATATATCGCTGTTTTCATTCGCCAATGTGTGTGCGGCTATTCTTTTCATTTCAACCAGTGATGGCTGAACCACAGAAATTGAAATGGACAAAGAAAAAGAAATGCCTCATTGTATTCATTCACGGATTTATGGGCTCTGAAGATTCGTTCAAAGAGTTCCCTACTCATTTGATCCAGCTATTAGAACGGGATTATGGGAAATTGGAAATCGATAGTGCCGGATTTACCTACGACACCAAAGGAAATAATCAACGACAGGTTCAAAAACTGATGGATTGGCTAATCCTGCATGGATCTACTGCAAGATATGAATCAGTGATACTGTGTGCACACAGGTAACTTTATTTAATCAAAGTATGGGTGGATTACTAGCTGCGGACGCTTATAGACATTTATATAGGGTTCAACCAGTAGTAAGTGAGACTCAGTCTTGGTGGTCGAAAGCAGCTGGCGGAGTAACTTTGTTCTTTTCTTATGCCCCAACTGAAAAGAATCATACGCCAGATGATATGCGATTTCTCGTAAACATTATTGCGATATTTTCATTTGATTCGCCATTCTATGGATTGCATAATAATGTAGTCACAAAGACTGGTGTAATGAAGGCAAAGGAAATTGCGCAGGATTTACCAAAGATAATTCCTAATAATTTGACTGCACCAGCAATAGCTGCGATTCCGGATCACGTTATGGTTCCTACACCTGTTAAGGATTTACATTTGCCTGTTTCAACAAAATGGGTGAAAAGCACTGCAGTTGGGATGATGGGAGTCAAACCTGAAGACCTGGAAGTGGATCCAGACAAAAAGAGTACCATTAGCATTCCAAAGAACATTAATGAAAAACCGCCGCAAGCTAATGGTAAAAAAGACCGGGTTGTTGATGAAACAAAGATTACAGATTCTTCGGAATGGCCAATATGGGCAAAGAGTGCCGTTGGATTAACAGCTGTCGCTTCGGCTACTCTTTCTATTGCTGCAGCTTTCCCTCCTATAGCTGCAGGCGTAGCAATCCAAACTCTTGACCAAATCCAAAGTTATGCTTCATTCTTGAACCCGCTAATTACTTCACATCAAGAGTGCCACGAACGAGTTCAAATTCTTGTACACGAACATCAAGAAATGAAACGAATTCATTTTATTGGTTTCTTTAACGGGTTACCTGATTCGGTGGAGGAAACGAGCGAAATTGAAACCATTCGATTAAGACACTTTTGTATTCCCCCACCCCATCATGTATCTCATGCGTTTAAGATTATACCTAGCCCTTTGAAAGATGAAATTGATGCACACATGAATATGTTTGATTTAGCGTGGTTAGGACCTGACCATTATTGGTGGTTCGTTAATGTGGTTGCCAAACATGTGCATGAAGCATTGGACGCTAAACAGTAATATATCTTTCGTTTTGATAACCTTTTGTAACTTTCCGCCAAATTTGTGATGGCAGTCATAGTCCAAGTTTAGCGCTAAATACAATCATGGATAGGCAAAGTACGCTTGTATTAAAATCGGGGATATTCACACTCTTTGTTAATCCAACTCGGAGTTTCGGTTTGCTTCAAAGAAATCACGTGAATTTTCAACATTCCAAAAGCTCAAGGGAGTTTTCGTTATTTTGTTCCAATGTCATTCACCCAAAAGATTGGCGGGTTATTCGGGGGAAAGAAGCAGGCATCTAATGCTCCTCTCCCACCAACTCCTAATGGAAACCCAAACCTCATCACACCTCAACTATTGCAATACAGAAAAGTAATCAATACTAATTCTAGGATGAAGACGAAATTAGTAATTTCATAAACCAATACACTGAGAAAATGAATCAAGAATCTACTTTCTTGCAATCGGCAGAGCAAATGGCTAGAGCACACACTGATCCTCCGAGTATTTTGAAAGCGCAAGAAGAAATTGAACGTAAGAATCACTAACGTAGAATCGAGACACAGATTGAATCAATGGACGAACGAACTTTACAAATTCTTGGTTCATATGCAAGAATTATCCCAAATTAGAAGAAAAGCAGAGTTGGATATCCTTCGCAGTATTATGATGCCAAACGAAGCTCCACCACAGGATATCGCTCAGTTGCAGCATATTGAAAGTCAAATTAAAATTGCAATCGGTGAATTTCAGGGCAACCTCGCTAAAGAGACTGAATCTAGAGAGAACGCTATTCGTGTATTGAACTCCAACCAAGCGCCAGATAGAAATCTTGTCATCAAAGATATTCAAAGTAAACATTTCTAACCTAGTTTTTGAAACAAGAATCCAGCAATTGAATATCGACTTGATTAAATGCCTGACTGATTTCAAGACAATTTCCCTCCAATTAACAGAAGCTGAAGTCAGATGGACTATCCAGGTTATTGAAAGAGCTACACAACGGGTAAATTATTACTAATTAAGCCAATCACCTCATTTGGATACATTCCTCATGTACCTGGTCAAGGATTACAACTTCAACAACCTCAAGCACAAACACCTCAGCAACCACCAGCGCAACAATTCCAGCAACAGCCAATGCAGCAATTCCAACAACAACCTCAATTTGGATCTCAAGCAAGTTCGCCAGTACAATTTAGGGAATCGCCAATCCCTGGAAACACAATTCCTCGAAACGCTGCACAGCAACCAACTACTACGCAATCGCCTGCTCAAATGGCTCAACAAGCATTTGGTCCTCCACAACCGGTCCAGCAAACTACTGTGCCTCCAGAGAGTATGTTAGACATTCAAATCGAACCTCTTAAAGATTTTCCGAATGGCGTCCCAACAGAAGAATACGCTAGAATTTTAAGCGCTAGAAACAAGTTGGGAGAAATGTGTCAATATTTAGCTAGTGACATGATGAAGAATGGAGTAGATGCAATGTACATTACTGTTGCAAATCAACTTACTGAAGAGAGAGAAAAAACTAGAGCATCTCAAAATGAAATCGCTACATTAAAGAATCAAGTTGCAACTTTGCAGGATGAAATTGAAAGATTAAAGAAGACTCCTGCTGCCGCACCAATTCCAGCTCCAGTAGTTTTACAAGCAAAAGAATCTGATGATTGGAAAGCCAAGTGGCAAAACCAATTGGAATCCAAGATTTCCTTCTTGCAAGTCCGTTTACAAAACCCACCATCTGCTGATTCCAAGTCGCTGATGGAAAAGGAAATGTGGATTAACCAAGAAATGCTTGACTCTTTAAAAGTTCAAATTGAAAAGGATGTCGTGAAGCTTACCAAGCAAGATTACGATAGGTTGAAAAAGGAAGTTGTCGAATCCAAGGAAGATGTTTCCATTTTGGAAGAGGAAGCCAACAAGTTTGCTGAAATCCAAGAAAACCTTGAAAGCCAAATCCAACAGCAGAAAACCGAAATTTCCAAATTGAAGGAAGAATTGCAGAATGCAGAACCTGTAGTTGCTAATCCTCCACCGCCAGTTGCAGGCTCTTTAGAGGAGTTGCAATTAAAAGAAAGAGAATTACAAGCTCAAGTTGACACGCTTGTGAATGAAAACAGCACACTGCACAAGCAAAAGCTGGATCTGGAAGCTAAAATTACTACTTTAGAGTCATCTTCAAATGCTGTGCCAACGTCTCCAGTAATTTCTTCAAAAGAATTAATTTCCACCAATTTATTGGAAAGCGAGATTAGAAAATTAAATTTGAAAGTATCAACTTTATCTTCCGATCTTGCAGCCGCGTCAGGGTGGGAATCTACTGCCTCTAAGTTGACCCAAGAAGTAGATCAATTAACAAACGAGCGAAATGAAATGCAATCACAGCTGTTTGTTGTCAAAGCACAGTACAAGCAGGCAGCCAAGAAGGTAGAAACTCTATCTGAATCTGTTCGTGAATTACAGACTTCACTTGCGCATTACAAGAGCGAGAGCGAACGTCTCAAGGAAGAATTGGAAATTGCATTGAATCAGCCGCCAAGCAATGTAGCTGAATTTGATACACTTTTAGCCGAGAGGGATCAATTAGCTTCTTCACTGAATGAAAGTAAAATTGCTCTCGCTGGGCTTCAGTCCAAGTATCAAATCGAGCTGGCCAACGTTGCTAGTTTGAAAAAAACCCTACAAGAACTTACAGAATAAATGTCTTTTAAAAAAGTATTTAAATTACGAATATATTACTCTTTAATGGTCTTTAAATATGCATTAAACGAGTTCACATACAACAATTCTAAAACATGATCTATAACTCCGTCGAATATTCCGCTCATAACCCCATCTTCCTTTACACGCAGTAATTTCTCTTCAATCTCTTTTCGCAGATTGTGACTGACATTTACTTCAAAAGGAGATTCAGGTAGAATAAACATATGATGGAAAAACAAGAATAATGGTACAAGTTGGATAGGAACGGGGTCGCTGGTGCTTACCACCGACTTATCCAAGAATCTTTCCAAGCAAAGCGGACTAGGATCTGAAGGTCTTATCTTTGATTCTAATTTGATGAAGCTTTCATAGCAAACCAAGTTTTCTTCGCAATGAGTTTCCTGAAATTAACTAATGAATACCTTTACAAATTCGGAGAATTGCGGGTAGAGTTTAGGTGACTGGAGCACTTGCACCATACATTCTCTAGTGTTCTTGAATTTGAATTTTTCGTTCCTGGAAAACAAACCAAACAGAGATTTTTTAGGTTCAGGCTTCTTTGTGCTGTTATTGGTATCTGAACTGGTCCTTTCAGAGTTTGATTCCTCTAGCAACTTTAGTTCTAATTCCTTGTGGTCTTCTTTTAGTTGTTTGAGGCAGTTTATAGATTGGCCTTTGATTGCCAAGTATTTGGGAAAACATCTACAGAAAAGGCCTTCTAAAGCGGCTAAACAAGCAGCATCGAACAGGTCTCGAGGTATATTTCTGGTACTGGTCAATTCTAGTAACCCGGTAGCAATATCCTCTCTAATCTTTGCACTAATAAATGGCACTTGGATAGGTGCGCCAACTGATATAAAAGTTGCATAGAATCGCAGCAGTTGGTGAACCATAGTCATTGGCACTTGTCTAATGCGGTTTTCTTGTGTTTCGGTAGTCTGTGCAAACCTCTTCATTACACTATGATCTGCAGGAAATTGCTTTGGATTGAAATTTGGCGATGCTTCAAAGTTTTCGTTATTGAATAAATCTTGATATCTCCAAAAGTTTTCTAAAAACGAGAATATTGGGTTTGAAATTTGGAAATACTGAGTTAGATAAACGAATTACTCTTTCAGACACAGACATTACTTCCCGGAACTCTGACAATTCGGATTCCGTGGTTAGTATAGAAATGAATTTGAATCTAGCAGCAATGATTTCCTCCTTTTCTGTCATTAGTAGTGGAAAAAAATGGGTGGATTTCTCTCATTTATACGTGGCGTAAATTGCCCTTCAAACCAAACCGTTGACCGTAAACGGCCGCAAAAGTTGTTTCAGAGGATAAATTAAATTCTTTTATTCCTTTGATTGGATAGTATAATACGCCTTCTGATGGATTAGTTCTTTGTTTGACCCTACATTAGATATTCTTACGAATGAGCCTTTTTGGAGTGCATGTGCTTTGCGGTTCTTCGTCTAGCGGTTAGTTTGTTTCAAAACAAAAGCCTAGCGCTTTTTTAATTACCTGCTTGTATGAAAAAAGCAATGTCTTTGAGGAGCTCATACATGGGATCTACTTGAACAAAAATTTCCTTTGCTTGCATAATACTGGTATCTTGTTAGCAAATATAACCTGTCAGTTGCTGGTAAATGTTGTCTATCGGTTGGTATAAGATTAATTCATCTGCGGTATCAAATAGAGCTTGTATTTGCTTTTTGATTTCTGAAAGATTCCCTTGTAGCTGCGCTTGTATAGTGGTATTATTGAATGTTATCTTCATACGCGTAAAGAAAGTAAACACCACTAGCAAATCTTTACCATCCTTGGAGTGGAGATAATATTTCCCTAAAAGTAAATTGATGGCGATACAATCCTCATATGGTAGTTGCTTTGTGTAACCCTCTCAGATGCGTTTCATTCTGGACACTAAAGAGCCGATTTCCTCTATTTTGAGATCCAAGCTTCTAGTGAGGTGATATTTTCACTGTAATTGCAGCATCAACTTTAGCCATCGGCGTGTTGTTCTTTGACTATTCCTGCTCGCATTGCGCTGCAAGTTTGGATTCCAACAGCAGATCAAGGCAAGGATATCAGAATTTAGCGCAGTGATTCTTTAATGCAAGTAACTCTACTCTTCTTTTGAGTTTACCTCAAAGATGTTGCTGCGATTAAGTTGGGATAATGCAGACCTACTCAAATGCAATAATATAGTATGCCCGTCATATCATCATAATTTATATTTCATCATAATTCGTGGGTTCTGAAGTTAAAGCCCAGAGTATAACAGAGTACGGACAGAATGTGTCTAGAGACTAGAACGTTCTCAGAGCAGATGTAATTGGCTCACTAGTGGATTGCATTTCTTGACTGTTGTGTTTTAAATTCTCTGACCATTTCGTCACTTTTGAGATTTACTTTTTCGAATCAGAATGGACTCGTTGAAAGCTATACAGGTACGGAAAATTAATCCAGGCATATATCAATAAGATGACCAACGAAGTCGCAGGAATGAAAGTCCTCCTGTTAGATCAAGAAACAGTAATTCCTACTTAACAAAAGACTCAAATCATATCAGTAGTTTATACACAGTCGCAGCTATTACAAAAGGAGATTTATTTAATAGACCGCATCGAAAATAAGCGGGAGCAAATGAAGCATTTAAAGTGTATAGTGTTCTTGCGGCCAACATTGTCTTCAATCCAATCACTCTTACAGGAATTACATGAGCCGTGTTTTTCAGACTATTATATCTATTTCTCAAACACTATTAATAAATCATCTCTGGAGAGATTGGCTGAAGGCGATTCACATCAAGTAGTACGCGAAGTTCAGGAATACTTTGCAGATTTTATAGCTGTAAATCCAGGATTAGTGTCTCTCTCACTGAGCTATCCTCTATATACGGAAGGTCCTAGTACATGGGCACCTATGGCTTTAGCTAGAGCTATGGAAGGGATTACTGGGATGCTATTAGCATTTAAAAAGAAGCCGTTGATCAGATACGAAAGTAACTCTGTTTTAGCAAAGAAGCTGGCTAACGAAGTTCAGGTATTTGTTTTATTGACACAGTATGCTATTCAAAATGATGGCCAGCTCTATGATTTTAGGAAGCCAGACACACCTCCAATTCTTGTAATCATGGATAGAAGAAATGACCCCGTTACCCCATTGTTGTCCCAATGGACATATCAGTCAATGATCCATGAACTCCTTGGTATCACTAACGGAAGAGTTGACCTCTCAAAAGTTAAAGAAATTCGGCCTGAAATGAAGGCAAATATCCACTAACATAGGAAATTGTATTGAATGTGGAACATGATCAATTCTTTGCCAAAAATATGTATCTTAATTTGGGAGACCTTGGCGAAAACATAAAGACATTTGTGGATGAATTCCAAGCCAAGCACAATTCTACTAAAAAGATTGAGAGTATCAATGACATGAAGAGATTTGTGGAAGATTATCCAGAATTTAGGAAATTGTCTGGTAATGTATCCAAGCACGTTACTCTTGTTGGAGAATTATCCAAACTAATTGCGCAAAACAAGCTATTAGAAATTGGCGAACTGGAGCAGTCGTTGGCAATTTCAAATAACCATCAAAAAGATTCTCAGTTGATTCAACAGTTTTTGCTTGACCCTGCTTTACCAAATTTCTGTAAGCTACGATTAGTGCTATTGTATGCTTTGCGATATGAAAAACAACCAAATAATCAGCTGCAATTGTTCCAAAATCTCTTGAAACAAAACGGAAGCAAAGATGAAGATATCAAAGTGATTCAAATTAACCGTAGCTGGTAGATTCCTTATTGCAATATTCAAACAATGATTTCAGACTGGACCCGATTGTTTCTAATGATTTCCTTGACAAGACAAAGAATATGTTCAAAGGACTACAAGTTCTCAAATTCTAACTATAGGGTGTAGAAAATGTATATACTCAGCATACACCACGAATTGTAAATGTCGTGAATGATTTGATTAAGGGCAAGATCAAAGACAACCAATATCCGTTCTTGGAAGGGTCTACAAAAGACAAGTAATCGTAGCTAATCCAGGCCGCAGGATATTTTCATATTTATGATTGGCGGCGCTACATACACTGAATCTATGGAAATTCAGAAACTAAACAGTGCAACGAACCGTATTGTTCTAGGAGGCACGCACGTACACAATTCAGAAACCTTTTTGGATTTCATTAAAACAAATGTTTGCGAATGGAAAGAAGGAGATAAGCAAGGACCAGGAACCACAAATGTGGGCGTTCAGCGTAGTGCGAAAGTTTTCTAAAACCAGGAACGATTTTTGATTAGAGAGTTGTTAATAAATGCTGTTTCATTCCCTTTGAATTTTTTCTTTGATTCTGCCTCTGGTTCTGTTGCTCACTATCCTATAGTGTTTCAACTGTCGGGACTAGTATCTCTAACTTATTGCGAGAGATTAATTTCAATACCAAATTCAGAATCTTCTTTTTCCTTTCAACTAAGCCATCATAGCAGCCAAATCCATATTCGGTTCTCGGTTTTGCTCTTTGATCATTCTCGCTATAAACACAACCACAAGGCTGAATTCTTTATTTTTCCAAAGAATGACGAGCGAAGAAAATTTAAAGGAATTGCTATTGGCAAGATCCGAAGAAGTTCAAATTAATGATATGATTAATCAATTCAAAAGGAAGATTGCTGTAGAGACGCAGTTGAATATATCGGCACTGGCGATGTCTAGAGCGCATACCGACCCTTCGAGCATTGTCCAAGCGCAGGAGGAAGCAGACTGTAATTATGTGCTAATATTTAGTCGCCGGTCATAGAATATTGCTTTTTAATCATGAGCTGTTGAAATTCTTGCGCCAGTTTCGATTGGTAAACAAGAAGAGAAGAAAACTGGAATACGGTAATTGATTCTAACTCAGAATTCTTCAAATCTCTTATCGTTACTTTAAAAATCAATGAAGCTCCTCCACAAAATTATCAAAAGTTGCTAGAGTCTGAAACGGAATGCAACGCCGTAATCGAAGGTAACTGAATTTTAAGGAAGAATACGAATATAAAATGGAAGAGCAAAAGGAATTAAAGAAATACGCTGAATCTCATTTACAACAGCAACCTAATAATGATAAAATAATTCACGATATTCAAGTAGCCGACCGCAGAATCGAGTTGTTCTCAAAGGAACTCATTAAGGCTCTCGGATACTACAGAGAAGTCGGTGTTGCCCTATGCGACTGCTTTGTGGAAGGAATGATCAAATTTATTGAAGTTCATTCGGGAAAAGTAACAATAGTTTAACGCAGCTTATCACTGACTTTGGATATACCGATTTGCGTATAGAAACGGAACAAGCTGAAGATTATGAAAGCTTAAAGAAAAAAACTAACAATAGAAATTCGTCAACGTACCCTCCTTCGGGTAATAGCTTCAGTTCTACGTCTGACGTATTGAATAGAGAAGATAGAAACAGCGTGAGCAGCCAAGGTACTTTGATCTTACTTTAGGCAGACCAAGTAACATGCAGCATAGCCCTGTTCCAGCCCCTGCACAATTCCAAAACAATCCTAACCGCAATAGCGGTGAAGCTCCTCGGTCTGGTAGCTACCCTCTACCTAATCAACCCCAGGTGCAAGCTCAGCAAAAACAAAACAGCTACTATGCTGGACAAACTCCGAATCAACCAAAAGGTCAACCTAATCCATATCAACATCTTCAACAGCCTCCTAATCAATTCAATCCGCAAGCTCAGCCTCAACCACAAACACAAGCACCTCAACCACCACCAAAACAAAACCCTCAATCTCCAACTGAACCCCAGTTACAAAATCAATTCATGCAAGGCAGACCTTCTGTCGGTATTCAAAGAGATTCTACTGGAAAGCAGTTGAACCAACGCTTAGATTCTGTGAATTCTAGCATTCTATCTGGCCCTCCAAAGATGACTAGAAACTCCATCATGTCTGTTCCTGGGTTGTCCAACTTTTCTACTCTCAGCTCTCCAACCCTGCCCCAAGTTCCTCAAGGTCTATTCAGAATGGATATCGAAGAGGTTCGTGCTGTTAACCCTGGGCTTACCAGCGAAGAATTTGAAGGTCTAGTGCGAGAAAATGCCAGATTGAATGAAAAATGCTCTTTGCTTCAAAAGGAAATGCTAGACAAGGGAGTGGACAACCTGTACTTTACTGTTGCTGATCAGCTGTCCAACGCTAAAATCCATATTGGAGAATTGGAAAAGGAAAACGCAAAGTTATTGCAATTAGATTCCAACCAATCACAAGATAACTGGAGGCTGAACTGGATTGAAAAATTGCAAACCCGATTAAACTATCTTGAAAAACTAAATGAAGACAAAGATAAGCCTGAAAAATTGATGCTGCACTCAATGATTGCTAGTTTGAACACAAAATTGCCAGAAGATTCACTAGTTGATGTTACTGCTAGTGAAATGCTAAAGATGAGCCAAGAAATTGTCCAAAAAGAAGAACATATTCAAAAACTAGAAGCAAAGCTGAATGCAGTGGATGCACCTGGAACTCCAGTCGTCAACAATGAACTGCAGGGTAAAGTTGATATCCTAGAAGCTGAAAAGAAGGAGCTGATTAATTTGAACGAAGGGCTAAACGAAAAAGTTAATTCCCTCACTGCAACCTTGACCACCCTCAAGAAGGAATATTCAGAATTTAAGGATGTTCCAATTCCAGAACAGCCAAAGCAAGACATGTCAGAGATTCGAAACTTACAGCTCAAACTATCATCTACTAATAGTGAACTCGAGAAGCTAAGGCAGTGGCATCAAAAAGCATTAGAATTGATGGATTCAAATTCTAAATTACAATCAGAAAAGAATGAAGTGGATTCAATGGTGTTTAAATTCAAAGCTCAACTGAAAAACTCTACACGCAAACTCACAGAGCAAACTGAGCAGCTGGAAGTTCTTCAAAAAGAAAAGACAGAACTTGAAGCTGAGGTAAAGAAACTCCAAGAGCATCTAAGTGAAAAATTAAATATCAGCAACAGTGATGATCTGTTCAAAGTGAATGAAGCGCTGAGTGTCAAAGTCGCAGAGTATGAAGTCCGTCTTGAAAGTCTGAACAACATGTACAAGATGGAGTGTGCGAGAGCGGAGAGTTTGAAAAAGACTTTGGATGAACTAGTTGAATAGAATAAAAATTATTTTTTAATCTCTTCCCCACTATGGAATATACGCGGAAGCGGGCTGTTGTCGGAAGGAACGCGGAATAGGAAATGTATTCCGTAAAAATCAGTATAAATTGAACTATGGAATGCATCCTTATGAGCCAAGCAACGATCAACTACAGCACCTTTGACCAAATCTATGTCATGCCAAATGTCAAACCTGTCCCTGAAAAAAAACTTTTAATTTTTCAAACATACTTTATGCCGGCGGTCACAGTTATTGTGTACCTTACAGTGGCATACCTGACGTATCTGCTCCCATGCTACTCGGTATATTGTGTGGACGGTAGCGCCATGTACATTCCATCAATTGTGTTGCTATGCGGATTTATCCTCATTTGCCTTCCACTCAAACTCTGCCGTATTTACATCCAAATATCAATCTGGCTCACTTGCATTAGTTTATTCGCTTACTGGTACTCGCATTACCTCAATAATACAGATATAAAGTCGTTGTTTAATACCGGGCAGCATGCAACTGGACATTTACCTGAATTCTTTCTGTCAATACTAATTTTACCAATCACAAACTCATTCTTTACTTCATATTTTAGCCAAAATCAGCTAAAGCGGTTTCATACTTGGGTAGGATTGATGTTTGGAGTCTCCATCTTTATTCACATGGTAGAAGTAATGATTTCATTTATCGTACGGGGGAAGCCATTTTTTCAAACCCTTATTGGATATGGGATTGCTAAACCTGGGATAAAGCCGTACGGAAACCTGATTGGATTGATTATATTTCTGCTGTACTTGATATTATACAGATTTGCGATCAACAGGAAGATGGATTATCAGCTGTTCTTGATTTTTCATTCGATATTACCGATGCCTATCGTCATCCTTGCCTTTCTACACGCAAATTCCAATATTGTTTACACGCTACCTTCACTATCGCTTTATATTATAGATCTGGGTATTAGAATCTTTAACTATGCTACTTTCACTAAATGTCAGTACACAATAGAAAAAAATGGATACATCAGAATTGATATATACAAGAAATTACAAGCTACTATGGGTCAATATGTTCAAATCAAGCTGTATGATGGTAAATATAGCAGAAATTCGTTCTTTGCTCATCCATTTTCAATTGCAGCTCAAATAAGCCAGAATCACTATGTTGTGTTGATAAAACCAAAGGGGGAGTGGACCAGAAATTTAAAAAAACTGATAGAAAATGATGGAGACTTTAAGATTGCTGTAAGTGGTCCTTTCGGCAGGCCAGTCTTTAATTCTGAGTTTGATAAATATGTGTTTGTTGCTGGTGGAAGTGGAATAACTAGCTGCTTATTACCGATATCTGAATTAGTGTACAAAAACAAGGAGGTTGTGCTAGTATGGACCTTTAATGATCGATATTCGGAAGAGCTTTCACTATTAGAAGGTAATCAAGAGTTAATGTAGAAGTTGGAGAATTGGGAGATTTCAAAGTAGTTTTACACTACACTGGCAAAGACGATGTAAATGGGATAAACCACTCTCGCTTTGATCCTTTTGAATACTTTAGTACCTACAGCGGTGCGGTGTATTGTTGCGGGCCAGAATCACTCATGGATGATGTAAAAAAGGCAACCTCAAATTCCAAAATTACATTGGAATGCGCCGAGTATACATTTTAGCGTTCTGTCTGCGCTGCATTTAATAAATCAGAGCGACCATTCATAATTGTATCCTATACAACTATAGTACAATTTATTTGTTTAAATCTTTCAAGACCATTTTACAAGCATTGGTAACAAGCTTCTCCCATACAAATCGCGTCCTCTCAATTAACCGATGCCTCTCAATACAACTATTAACCATTTCTCGTACATCTACTTAATGCAATTTTACCTTGCTTTGTTTTAACACAGGAATCTTGCAAGTAATTGTCTTGCAAAAAGTTCAAGATTTTGAACTTTTCTAAAGCATTTCGTTTCTCCACTTGGTTAATCAACAGCCCGTCCAATTGCACCAAATTATTAAGCATGTAAATAGTAAACAATCTATAAACTGACATTTTTACAACGGTGTTATTATCACTAATATTCAAGTTTTGTAGGTTTGGCAACTGCTTTAAACATTTAATCTAATCACTAAAGAATTACCTGAGATAATTGGTTAATCTTGCAAGTTCCAAATTCAATTTTGGTCAAGTTTTTCAGCTTGAGTATTATAGGAACGAATGGCGTGACCGTTTTGATATCTATAAAGTCAAAATGTAACATTGTAATGTTTTGCGACTCGTGGCGCGTGATAGCTGCTATTCCGTTCCCATAAATATGCAAGCAAGTACCATCCAGTTCAACGTAAGCAGATTTCCCAAAGTTTGTATCAGATTCAATCAGCGTCACAGCTGATTCATTAAAATTCTTGTTTGTCCAATTCTCTTTGATTTGCGAAATGAATTTCTCTCTCTCCATCATAAAATCCTTTCTCTTTTCCAAATCTCGTTTTCTGTTTTCTTCTTTCTTTAGCAGCCGAATTGCGTTCCGTTTGGTTTCATCAAGAATCCTTTTTCCGTCTAACAGCTTTAAATTCGACATTTTTGACACTATTAGAGTCTTGAAATTTGAATTTTCTGTTATTGGGTTTTGCTCAATACATACTTCAGATAGATTCGGAATCGCAAACAGGTGTTCCAAATCTATTTAACAAAAAGTTACCATGCAATACTGAAATCTTGTTGTCGCCAAGAAGAACCCTGGCCAATTTTTTCAAGTGTTTGTTTTCATGGATTCGCCATACCTTGTGAATTCACAAGTACCTTGTTCTTTTTCAAATTCAGTTCGCACAAAGAGTACAAGCCCGTTAGAGTCGGAACCTCTTGAACAAGATTATCTTCCAGGTTTAGCACTCTTAAATTGAATAGGTTTCCAAAGTTTTCTAATTTAGAATAGAATTACCAATTTTTTCAATTCTGTTGGAGTGTAAATCCAAGATATCCAATTTATTAAGGTAATCCAATCCTTCAATATACTGAATCTTGTTTCTACCAAGCATCAGCACTCTCAACGAAAATAGCCCGTCCAGTCCAGTAATCTTTTCAATATAGTTGTTGTACAAATCCAAAAATACAAGATTGGACAGGTTATCCAGATTCTCTATTTTTGACAGTAAATTATTTTGCAAATCCAGCAATTTCAATGCTTCTTGATCGTTCAAATTTGGAAAAGTCTGCAAATTGCGATGATTTAAATCCAGTTTTTCTTGTATTGGCTCTATAGATTTCATCTATATTAATTAAAGATACAATGAGTGTGTCGACATGTCTCTTTTCTGCTTCTCTTCTATCGCTAATGGTTCGTATGTTTATACTAGGTGGAAATTCAAAATCTTTAACCATTACCGGCTTCTTGTCATCTACTAGTGTCGAACTTGAAGTCCAGTTTATTGTTTTCTATATTACGATAGGTTACTGTGGGTTTAGTAGGCCATGCAGTCAAACCAGCTGGCGCTTTCCGTCTTGAACTATTTGGTCTAGAAATGCCTTTGGTATCAATAAATATATTTCCAACAATTTCTGATTTATGCTTATTTCTATTATTATATTTAATTGTACAGTATTGATCGAGATATTGTATAAAGATTCTTGCTCGATGCTGAAATTGGTCGCGCATTTGTTTCTAGTAACTCTCTCGTTCTCTGAAGTTTCAAGAGTGCAGATGTAGGCCTCGGCTTAATCTCCTCAGAGTATGTAGGTTTCTTCATGTACTCTTTTAGCATCAAAAAGAAACGCGAAAGAATTACGTATTACATTAATAGTCAGACGAGCTAATAAAAGTAGAATAATATAGTTGGATGTGCTGCAGTTTATTTTGCTTGATTTCCATTATTTTAACCCCAAAAACTCTATGACTTCGTGAATCAAGAAAAACACAATCGGATTCCAAACTAGAATATAACGCAAGAAATCTAAAAAGTTTAGGACTATGGCTTGAGTGGTATCCCAGCTGTTTGTTTTGAACGCTCGCATGTCCACTTTTTCTTTGCAATATGGACACACATCTTTTTTCCCAACAATAGTCCACCCACTACATTAACCTATAATTACCGTATACAAACTTCATGATATGTGTGATTGCAGTTTAGTTGATGTAATTTCTCATTTGATCCGCGTGTAACTTCACCACAAATAGCACACATATTATCACGTAAATGTCTTCTTGGGAATCCATTTCTAGAATAAAAACCCATAGTTGTTGCCATTTGATCTGACAATCTATCTACAAAATCTCTTCCCAAAGTACCAAAATACAATGCGTAGAACATCAATGTAAGTCCTCCCATAAAAATACCGGCTTCTGTTTCTACACTAGCGCCAAATATCATTGGGATATGAAAGAATGAAAATAAGATAACGGAATAAGCTACCCCGCCCACCGTCATTGAGATATCATAAATCTTTTGAAACCACCAGTAAACCAACCTAGGCGTTGACGACTTCATGGTTTTTTCAAGGGCTCGAACAACAATGAATCCGTTACACACTGAAAACAGCAACCAGACAAAGCAAAATCTCCAGTATCCTTCCCTCAACGACATTATCTTGATAAACGAAATATTACCATCGGAACGAACCACAGCCCTAATAAAGTTGAAATATTGTAAGAAGTAACATGGTACTTTTTCCAAATTGTAATCAAAATTTGAGACACGATTAAACCTCCAAAAATAATCATCAGCATTTCTGAATGTTGCTTTTCATGACCTTCATGCTGTCTTAAATAATTTACTCTATCAGTAACCATTTGCACTTCTTCTGGGGTCAATTTACGGCCCAGGAAACGCTCTTCATCCCTGAGAATATCATTTAGCGGCCGTATATGTGAATGGTGAACTGCTCCGGTCATATTATGTCTTTCAAGCATATCCTGCGGCAATGAAGCTGTGGCTTTCACTATATTCGTAGCAATTGCTTTAATAATTTCCGTCGTAGTTGGCTGCGACATTTTTGAAAAAAGCAAGAAATACGTGTCATGAGAGCAACTGATATTTACCGGCTAGCTTTAAAGATAGCAAAGCACGATGCACCGAATGATATACAGAATTACAAGCTTTGGCTAGCGTATAATTGTAAACAGATTATTATATTGAACAAGGAGAATCGTGACTTGCAGTTGAAAATCAAAGGAATGGAAAGCTTGGAAATCATTCGCTTGTTGTGGAAGAACAATGCCAAAGTGTTTGATAATAAGAGTGCGTCGTTTAGAAATCGCAGGAAAGGATGGAGAGGTTGGATTCCTGGCTCTGCTACCAAGCAATGGCTGGAATCATCAATCAAACCGCATTAGTAGTATTAAAAAGAGAGATAAAATGTTATATTTCAACCTTTTCTTCATTACTCTCTTGTTCCATTGGGTGTTCTTCTTCGCTCTGACTTTGATCAACGGTATCTTCCTTCTTTTTGATTTTCAAGTTCTCTTGGTAATCATGGATTTGCCTCTTGTAGGTTTCTAGAACGTCTATCCACTGAGGCAAACTTTGTGCTTCATGGTACCCTTTGCAATTCGCTGGCGGTTGATGTGCAAAGTTTGGACCAAAATTGACTGTCACGCTTGCTCCTTTGTAAAGAGAAACTGTAGGATGGTATTTGCCCAGGTACAAGTCAGTGAATGCAATTCCAAGTGGTTTCCCATTGAGAAAATATTCAATTTTGCTCTTTGGTAATTTGTCTATTGGATTGGTTTTGAATGGAAGGTACTGCTGCATCCTGGTGGGGTCCCATAACCTTCGAAGTAATATTGGATCGACTTGAATATTGTACTTTTCCAAACTATAGGCAGGAAGGTAAATAGCTAGTCCTAAAACATCACCTTTTTCTATTATCAGTTGGGAATTACTATATCCTTTTAAATAACTATCATCGCAAGGCTGACTTTTCGACTGGTGGAACAAAGCGCCAGGGTCATTTCGAAATGAATAACTAAACTGATCATATCCGCAAGGTGCTTGCAAATCGCCACTGATCTGAGACCATCCAATTCTCGTATTCCCCGCATCACTAGTTAGCACCACTTCGTAATACCAGTAACCTTCCCACACCCCATGCGAAGCTTTTGCCATACGATACCCTTTTTCATTTGATACAGAGAGGCCATCAGCACTTACTTTAAGTTGTGGTGCAGTATGCGTTGATACGTTGCTAATGACAACAGGCTCATTTACTGGATTATCTATATCAGGGTAAATCACTAAATCAATTAAAAATTACTGATTGCTGTCGCAGGGTTAACAAATTCATCATCCAACTTGAAACCAGTCTTTTTCTTTTTCCTTTCTTGCTTTGGTTCATCTCCTTTTCGCTTTTTCTTGTTTTCTTCAATTTCATACAATTCACCGTCGGATAAAATTCCAAAGGCTACGGATCGAGCTAATATTAGTGGTTATCACCTTTCTTTGACTGTTCATTCGCATTCAATAGCTCTAGTTGGTCCAGCGCCCACATTCCTTGTTCATTGTCAAAGTATTTCGTTCCAGAAACAAATCTATTGCCAGTCGACAGGCAACTAGCAACAGAATTCTTCCATGTTTGCGTTCGTGACCTGATCCAAAATCTTGACCAATTTTGATCTATAAATGTACAAATATCTTGTTTCTAGATTAGATGATTTGTACCCAGTGATAATATTTTCTATTTTCAGCAACGTACTTTGATGGAGTAGATATAGTTAAATTGAACAGGGCAATGTGCACTACATCTACCCAAGCAAGATGGGTTCTCTTTATGGTTTCTTGCCCATGACCGCAGTTCTTGCACAGGAATGCATAGTGATCATCCCCATGCAGAGGAGGATTTTTCCAATCCTTGATAATATCGACACATTCTAGATGAGTAAGGTAATACGTTGATGAAACTTGTTGTTGCAATTAATACAAGTAAAAGGAGGTCTCGTACTCTTGATATTATTTCCGCAATAACATTCCTTCTTTTCGCCTTGGGTTTCCGGATAGTATTCCCGCTCAAAACTATTTTCTTGATCATAGTACGGATATTCTTGGTACTCTGGGTAATATTCTTTTTGATTATCGTCTGCATACTGCTCTTGCTGGAAATCTTGGGGATATTCTTGATACTTTTCCGATTTCACTGATTCATTTAGTGGATATTCTGATTCTTGTTCAATTGGATCTCTTGGATAATCAGTCTCCATATTTTTTTGTCTAAAAATTTACGCAATCTCACACGAGTGAATGAGGATTTCAAGTCGCAAATCTCTCACCAATAGGATTATCAACAATTGAGCGATGAGTAGTTTCTCTTTGCTAGCTTGTACGGTTACAATATCAAGACTGAGAAACTGTTTTTCGCAGTAATTCAACTATGGATATAAATAATCAGGTTGCCGTCTTTTGATCGAACTAGAGTGTCTGAATGTGCCATCTAAATGTACACATATCAGGTTTTTCTACTTGATTTACCAAGTATAAGTTTGCATCATTCCAAGATTCTGAAGGAGAATAATCTATCATTTTCAAAATTGCTTCCTGACAAACCTAACTCGTTCATCCATAGACTTTTTAAATTCACCGAAAGCAGTATATTTGACCGCCTAAGGTGATATGGATTGCCACTGCCATATGATGTCTATGACCCTCTCAGCCTCTTACTGGAGTTGAGAGATTGGAAAGGCGCGGTGTACCTAAAGTGCGATCGACAAAGGATACGCATTCTTAATACTAATGGTTTGATAACAATACTTTAAACCGATTATTCATTTAGATATCCGTGTGTTGATTCATAGATAATGGACATCCCCGATCCAGTGTACAGACAATTGCTAAATCTGGGATACAACAAAATTCTCCGCTGACCATGCTGGATCTATAAATTATGGCTGCTGCCATACTGTGCATGCTTTATTTGATTTCTTTAGTAGCTGCTCAGTGTCCACCATTATCCCCACATACACCTCAATCCATCACCGATTTACGACCAGATGATTTCAAAATCATTGCAGCTTTGGGTGACTCTATTACGGCCGGATATGCTGGTAAATTTACTTAACGCAGCAATTCCACCTGCAATTCCCTCTTTCTACAATGATAATATAGAATATAGAGGAAAGTCGTGGGCTATGGGCGGTGATCCAAACGCAGTTACTTTGCCAAATTTCATCAAACAGTTTAATCCAAACTTGATCGGAGCATCTGTTGGCCAGCACTTTGCAAATTTCTGTGAAGGTATCCTTTGTCCTCCCTTTGAATATCATCCAGAATACGATCACTTCAATGCAGCCAGGTCTGGCGCGTATATTTCCAATCTAGATGGAGAATTGAATTGGTTAATTGAACAAATGGAAGTTACCAATAGCACTGATTACAAACTCTTAAACTTGTTTGCAGGAAACAATGATGCATGTCATTTCTGTTGGTTATTTTCAAATCTTTATATTCTAGACGCTGATCAATTTGAAAAATCCATCATTGATTTGCTCCATAAAATGGAAGATAATATTCCCAATTTGATAGTAAACATCCATTTGCAACCAAGAATATCACGCGTATATCAGTTAACTGTTGACGCACAGCATTGTATTGACCTTCGTAATAACGGAACCAAACATTGCTCTTGTGCTTTCCAAAGCGATAAAGAACGAAGACAGATGGACGACTTGATTGACAGTTACAATTCAAAATTACTAAAGGTTCAAAACGAATACCAGCCGAAACAAAATTTTATGATTATTATTGATCCAATGTTTAGAGATTTGGACTTGAGTTCTTTTTCTATTGACTATATTAGCCCGATAGATTGTTTCCATCCTAGCTTAAAAGCCCACGAGTTATTTGCGAAAGCAGCATGGTAAATTATACTAATTTAGGAACAATCTGTTTTTTAGTTTCGATGAAAAGAATACCACCATCTCTGAAGATGTACAAGTGATATGCCCTAATGATGAATCCAGAATAAGGCAATAAATCGATTTATATTCCCCATTGATTAACTGTTTAGGCAATTGCTACTCGCTGGTTACTGCGAGTAACTTTGAAGTAAAAATTTACAATTCCTTTATTAATTCCTTGTGCTCTACTTTTTTAAAGTTTGAAATTGATTCATATAATGGCGAAATATCCATTGAATCAATTAACGCATAGAAATATTGGAGTTTTTTTAGCAATAGAAACATTGTCTTTCTTTTCCTCTTGTGCACTGGCGGTCCAGTTTCTTTCATATTAGCAAACCCCTCTCGTGTTACGTTTGCCAACCCAAATGCCGATTCCATGTATTCAATCATTTCTCCAAACACTCGCAGTACATTATCCTTTGACTGGTATATTGCTTTGATATCGTTGAAATATGGTTCCTCTACCAGGTCCATTGCTTCAGCAACAGACTCGAGAATGCAAAGGCTTCTCAAAACATAGCTCGTCTGAAACATTTCTAGAAAATCTTCATCATATTCGCAATTCATTGTTCTATACGCTTTGACGTACGAGTAGACCAGTTCAATACTTGAATAAATGAGTGCTGGATTGGTTTCGAAATTAAATTTCAGTCTTTTGAAAGGTTCAATTTCTTTTTCTCGGATTTGAATTTCTCTATGCCACCAAGGTTCTTTGACTTTGATTAAATGGTGAACTGAATCTGTTTTAATGAATTCGTGAAATTCCTTTAGCTGCTGTTCGTTCAACAACCCAAGTAATTCCCTGAGCTCCATTTTTTCAATTTCTTTTGGATCTACCGCTTCTTCTTCATTCATATCTAAATCTTGCATTCGCTTTAATATCCCAATCATCTTTTCCGTGTCCTTCTCATCAGCCTTTTTCCCTTTGAGTTCATTAGTGATATTTTCTTTTAGAAACAATTCGTAGCATTGATGCGACTGGTAGCACTTCAAGCTGCAGTAATTTATACTGCATTTAGGGCATTTGTAGTTGGAGCCTTGGATTTTACAAACATTACATAGCATTTATTTTAGATCAAAAAACTTTTTTTTATTGATTGCAAATAAGATACGAATGTAACTGCAACCATTCAACTGGTTATTGAGCACCAATAATTTGAATTACAAAGATGGGTAATGGCCTCATTGAATCCGCGAGTCATAAACTTTAATTTTCTACAAAGTCGCAAGGTGATTCGATTCATTGGAATGGCTATTTGAAAAGTAGGCAAATGTAGAGAATTCAATTGAGGATTTCAAGCGCAATACGTTTATATAGTTCTTCAAGTGCGTTGCCAATCAATCATTCGACAATTCAAGATATACTATGGTCATTCCAGGCAATTGCATTTGTCGTAGTTTTGTAGTCAGCATTCAGCCGGCAAGTGCCACAAGATTATCAAGAAGTTGAAGGAAACGAACGACCCACCATACTAGCAGAAAGAGATTAGACTTTTTCATTCTGCTTCTCTTGAAATCAAGGGTAGAAATCACCCCACTACACTTCCCCGCGATACTAGAGGATTGCCAAAACGAGTAGGAAAGATTTCAAATCCACCACTGTGTCAGCATGCATGATACCTTCTTGTAGCATTAATGCGATTCTATTTGATAAAGCAGTAGAGATGAGAATGGTCGCGTGATCACAATTGAAAGGGTGCAACAAAGTAACTCCGCCTTCGCTATTAGCATAAATTCTTTAATTTCAAGTTTAGTATAAACCCGAGATTGGAAAAAATTTAGAGTAATTCAGCTGGGCTGATACCAGTTACACAGCTATGCAGTGCTTGTTGATCGCTAAGTACCGTGTGAATCTGAAATCTTTATAAAGCTGTCTGTTTGTGCTTTTGTTTTGTCTAGTTGAGAAAGTGGTCGTGTGAATCAAATGATTCGGACCACAGACACGCTTGGATCTAATCGGATCTCGTGCCCCATTATGGCTAAATTTAATATGTCCAAAACTGATAAATGAATAGAATTATGCATCGCTATGTAACCTGGAATTGTGGGTGTTGTGACAGCCTTTTGCTATAATCACACGATCTAAGTTTAAAATTGGTTTTTAAGCTGATATTCATGAAAAAAATTCTCTAATTGTCCGCGGAAATGCGGTGGACGGTGTTGAGAAATAGACATGAAATACTTCTCGTGCCAAAAGTATGAAATTAGGCTATATTTGCCGCCAAAGAATACATTCAACATATCCTATACATACTTGTTGTTAACCGCACTAACAAGGGCTTTGGTTTCTCTATTAAGCCAAAAATTCATACTTTGCTGTTGTGTGACAGGTGAACAGCGGTCCGTACTTTTGGAAATGTCCGCACTATATTTCAAAAATTAACCATCAGATTGAACCCAGAACAAACATACATGTGATACAGACTGATGTATGTTCATGACACACTGATACAGAAACGCGGAGTTATTTTTATTGTGCTGGCTAATCTGCCTCTAGAGCATTGACATCTGGACGAGAGAGTAAAAAGACTGTCAAGTACAAATAACCATATGACTAATAGCACAGTGAACATTCCAGGTATAAATTGTATTAGAATGTTCGACTAAATAATGATTACTCCAATTGTTTTTGCACTTGTAAACGCTGTCCTTTCAACCTGTCCTCCACTTCCAGCTAGATCTTCTCCACCAGCAAATATCAGAGACGTTAGACCAGACGATATTAAAGTTATTGCTGCTATTGGAGATTCAATTACAGCAGGATTTGGTGCTAAAGGATTAGCTAATCCAAGTCAGCCTATAGATATACACAATTTAGACGAAGATAGAGGTGTTTCTTGGTCCATGGGTGGTGATGATGGAGCCATTACTATTGCAAACCTTGTCAAGCAATACAATCCAAATTTGGTTGGTGCTTCAACTGGAAAACACATCGTAAATATTTGCTATGGTCCATTGTGTCCTCCATTCCAATACAAACCAGAATTGGATCACTTTAACGCTGCTCGCTCTGGTGCTTTGGCAATGAACTTGATGGATGAAGTAAACTGGCTTGTCGCTCAACTCACTCAATCACCCAATGTAGACATGGTCAACGATTACAAACTCTTGAACTTGTTTATCGGAAGTAACGATGACTGTTTAGGCTGTCTTCCAATTTTAGGACAGAGTGTCTTGTCTCCTGACGCATTTGAAGAAACTATGCGTGAAGTTGTTTGGGAACTCAAGCACCAAATTCCAAAATTGATTTTGAACGTTCACCAACAGTTCAAAGTTTCTGGAATCGAAACATTAACCAAAAACAGCCAACATTGTTCAACCCTTCGTGCATTTGGGTTTGGTATTGAATGCTCTTGCGCTTACCAACCTTGGCCATTCGGTGATTCAACCAGAAGCTCAATGGATAACTTGGTTGATGAGTACAATCAAAGACTTTTGAATATTAGACAAGACTATCTTGCTGAAAACAACGACAACTTTTTGCTTATTGTTGATCCATTGTTTACCGGTGTTCACCTTCAAGATTGGACTTTGGACTATATTTCTGATGTTGATTGTTTCCACCCAAATGTCAAAGCTCATCAAATAATGGCTGTCGGTTCATGGTAAATTTATATTAATGATAGGAACAATATGTTTTTGCCTTTGGAACAAAAGTCAACCCTAGTTGATCCACAAGCTGCCTTAAAACCATTCTGCCCATCTGCCGATTCTAGATTTTCTGCATAAGTATAAATAAAATTTGTTTCACTAATGGATGTTTATAAAATAATAGGATTTATTTAGATTTGTGCTTGTCCAGAGCTATTTTTCTTAAAGCCGCAGCATTAGTAGCACCAGTAGCTTCTGCCAATTGCGAAAATAAACTCGAAGGGTTGGAAAGTAATGCGTGTGGAGTGTCATATTCCTTCTTTTCTCCGTATTCGAGAACCAGGACTCGATCAAAGTCTGCGATTGTGTTAAGTCTGTGTGCAATCGATAGAACAGTGGTGCTGGCAAAGTGAGATTTGAGAGACGCTTGAATCAGCTTGTCCGCCTCTGCATCGACCGAGGCAGTTGCTTCGTCCATAATCAAGATTCTTGGCTTCAAAAGGATTGCTCGTCCCAAGCAGATCAGCTGGCGCTGGCCTACAGACAGGTTGTCTCCGTTTTCAGTTACTGGGCTGTCTAGTTTGTCTGTGAGAGAAGACACATATTCCTTTAATCCAATCAGCTCGAGGATCTCCCAAATTTCAGAGTCCGGGTAAAGAGATTCGACGTCTAGATTGTCTCTAATCGTACCGGTAAAAAGCACAGGCTCCTGAGGAATAATCTGAATGCTTTTGCGAAGAGCATCCAGTCCGATTGACGCGATATTGACCCCATCGATTGTTATTGAGCCGCTGGACAGCTCAACGATACGGAACAATGCAGTCATCAAACTGGACTTTCCTGAGCCAGTTCGACCAATAATCCCAATCTTTTCTCCAGCCTTGATGTCAAACGTGATATCCTTTAGAACTGGCAAGTCTGGTCTTGAAGGATATGCCATCACAATATTCTTAAACTCGATGTTTCCAACCGATGGCCACTGTTCAAGGCTGGGATCGTGACTGGTCTTTAGTTCAGCCTCCCTTGGCAGTTGCTCACAATACACAGACAGTCTTTCTACAGAATTGAAGGCATTTTCAAGCTGGGTAGAAGCCATGAGCAACAAACTCAACAAACCAGCAAAAGTTACTGTATAGGTTAACGCTAATCCGATCAGCGAAGCATCATCTGAATAGATAGTACCAAAAATACAAAGCATTAATGTCATCAAACTAGTAAGTATTTCCATACGCATAGCAATCCAAGTAGAAGCAAACAGACGCAAAAAGGTAGGGATATTGCTTTCGTTAATTAGCATTCTTTCTTTTTCGATAAACTGTTTTTCCACACCATATGCTTTTACTGTGGCTATACCTGCCATAGTTTCACTAACATGAGAGTACAAAGGAGATCTGTTTGTGGATTCAAATCTCTTGAATTCACGGTTCGATCTTTGGAAATAGATAATCATGTAATAGAAAATTATGACTAGTGGTGCAATAATTACTGTTGTTAGCTATAGTTACCTAATAGTTTGTATTCGACATAGATCAATAATGCAATTGAAGATGCTAAAGATGTTATAGACAAAACCACTAAATATATCATGATCCAAATTTCTTGATCCATACTTTCAATATCCTTTGACATTCTGTTCAAGATTCTTCCAACTGGCTGCGAATCAAAGAAGCCCATTGGAGCGCGAAGCAAACTAGTAAGTGCTTTTTTGTGATAGACTTTGCAGGCAACGTATGATCCAATGATTAAAGTTGAAATCAAAACAATTAACGTCATGAATTGACCTACTCCAAGTGCACCATATATCCACATGTAACTACTTTGATCTAAATTGAATTTGTTTCTAAATTAGATCAATTTTTACGATGTCCACCATGCTAACCATAAATTGTTGATTGCTTGAGAAACTGCACTTAAAACTCCAGTAACTGCTACTGCATTGATATATTTCAATCCACCTGCATTTTTAAAGTAGTGGAAATATACTGCATAATTAATAACACCCCGTTCTTGATCTTCTGCGACGATGATTTCAGCCTTTTCTTCCTTCTTCTCTTCAACATCTTTCTTTTGATTTGTCTCCTTCTTATTTTCGTCTTCATGATCCAGTGCATAATTTTGCATCATTTCAGATAGCATTCCATTGCTAGTCATCAATTCCTTGAAGGACCCTTGCTCTCTTACTCTCCCGCTATCCAGTACAACAATGTGGTCGACTTCTGGGAGGAAATGCAGTTGGTGTGTAACAAGTACAATAGTCTTGTCTTTCATGTACCCTTTCAACGCGTCTGTAAATACTTTGCGGCCAACCTGTGCATCCAACGCAGAGATCGGGTCGTCAAGAATCACAATATCCGTGTCTTGGTACATTGCTCTGGCAAGAGAGACTCTGGCCTTCTGCCCTCCTGATAAATTGACACCCTTTTCTCCTATTCCGGTATTCGCTCCTGCCGGGAACTGCTTCATGTCCTTGTCCAAACCGGTTGCTTCAAGGATCGCATCGAAACGCTCCTGGTTGAATTCATTATTGAACACAATGTTCCCTCGAATGGTGTCGGTCAGAATCCACGGCTGCTGTGCGCAGTAGGCGAGTTTACCGCCAATTCGGACATTTCCGTCTAACTTTGGCATTTCGCCAATAATGGCACTAAGGAGGGAAGATTTCCCGGCACCGACCGGGCCAACAATAGCTACTTTGCAGCCTGTCTTGATTTCTATGTTTATATTTTCCAACTTGAATACTTCATTAGATTCAGTTTCCAGAGTAAGTTCGGAATTCTTTTTTGGTTCTATCCCGATAATTTTTGGTTTTTCACTATCCGTTTGCTTTTCATCCTTTTTCACTTTTTCCCATTGAAAACTAGCACACGTTAATTGAATATGATTGGCGGTGCAAGATTCACTACATTCTTGAATTTGAAGTTCTTGATTTTCTTCTGCGCATAGAAATTCTTCAATTCTACTCCAAGACACTTTGGCCATCATGAGAGAATTAAAGACTTGTGGAATCACCATCATTGGCTTGGCCAAATTATTGAACAACAGCAATGCAGGAAATATTACTTGAGGTGAAATATCTCTGTTTGTAGCAGAATAAATCAAAAATGCGGTAATCGGCTAATGTTAGTTGTCCTTACCATTGATATTGGTGCAATTTCAACCATTCCCATGAACAGCACTTGAAGCAGATTAAACTTTTTCAATATTTGCAACTGATTGGATCTGATTTTTTCAATCCTGCTTCTAAAATGGGTTTCTAGTGCACGATACTTGATTATCTTTATCCCGTAAAGCAATTCCCTGACTGCTTTTAATCGCTTATCTCCAAAGGACAAGAACTGCTTTTGGTAACGAGCGATATACTGAACTACTCTAGTTTGAAGCATCAAGATAGCAATCAACATTGCAGTACCACCAAGTACAGTGTAAGAAATCCTGAATCCCAGCAAAATCAATGAGATTAGAATAATAATTGGAGATGCAACCATTTGAGGTAACTGCGATATTGATTTTGAAATCTTTTCTGAATCCACATTGATCAAATTCAATATCTTGCCTTGTGTATATTTTGTTGAACTAGCGCGTGATAACCGTAGAGATTTTTCGTATACTGCACCAATCAAGATTGTCTTGATGTCCACTTGGATAGCATTGAATATCTGTTGGCAAGTTTTTTCAAAGACTGTTTTCCCCAACTGCAGAAAAGCGATAATCAAAGATATAAATGTGCCACTTTGAACGTAGAGGCTGCTGCGGGGATATTCCGGTTGCAAATAGAGCAGGATCTGTTCTACAAAAGTAGGAAAAGTTAGTAAACAAACTACAGACAGGAGTTGAAGTAATACACCAGCAATGATCTTGAAGGGATAGATTCTAACCACAGTTTTGATCAACGAAGGTTTTATATTCGTACGGAGGCCATTCCAGAACGAATCTAGGACACCAGAAAGGTGATCAGCTTGATTAGCTTTTGGCAATTCAAACAGATCATTCTGTTCAAGCTGTTTCCTAGCTCCCAGAAACATTAATGGAGTAATCCACTCAATAGTCAGGAAATTCAACAGAGTTATTTGGACGCTCTTTCTCACCTTGTCCATCAGTTGAAAAGTTTTAAAAAATAGTTCCCATGATATAAACAGCCACGAATGCGAACGAGGACTCTGGCGGCGGGACGGGTGGAAGCTAAGATTGTCGATGCCTAGTTGAATGGAACGCTAATCTTGTTCAGACGATGTTTATTGCCGAGTACAGAGTATGTGTAGCAGAAGGTCTAAAAACAGTTCAAGGCCAAATGATTGTTCATAATGCCAAATTACCTGCTTGCAGCGCAGTGTTGTTATCCAAAAACTAGGTAGTAAAACATTTATTTAGCTTGCATAATATCAATTTGTTTTCTAATCCACTTGTACCACGACTTTGAGATATACGCAAACCAAGATACAGCGTCTTCTCCATTCCATCTTTTGATTTTCATAATTTGCCCAACACTAACAGCAACTGCTAATCCTTTCAATAACGACAATCCATTATCAAATCCAGATAATGCCCACATTGCCAATGGAACTAGAACCGGTTCTAATCGAATGAATCCAGCAATTGCAACTGTTTGGCGTTCATCAGTACACATTGCCCACATCCACTGAATAGCGTGCTCTAGTATTGGATAAAGAGTATAAGGGAATATTTTTATAATCCCTCCTTTTTTCGTCAAGTTGAAGTTTGGGAAAAGTAACGTTTCAATTGAAACAATCATACCCATCATCACCAATTGCATAGTCAAGAATTTCCAATTAGGAGTGCCCAACACAAACTTTTCATCATCTTCTTCGTCTGGGTATCTTCCTGGTGGTTTTAGTGGTTGATCAAACATTGCTTCAAGAGGTGCTTGAGTATAAAACAAACTTAAAGACCTCTTTCCGACATCAAACAGAGTAGTCCCTAGTACCAAAAACGAAGTAAGAGTGCGGTAAGAATTTACTGGATTTTCCAGCAACTTTGAGTGAAACAAGAGCCTTGTTGGTGAAATTATGGTTGAAAGAGATATCAAGTGAATGGTAATTCCAAGTCCGATTTGAATGAAGGTTATTGGCGACTCTTTTGCTAGTTTTCTTATTTGTTTCTTTATTTGCCAAATAAACGGAGTGAGAGGAGATATCTGGCTGCCGCCTAAAAGTTTTGGAGTCTTTGGTTGTATTTCAAGCACGTCCTGAAGTCCCATTGGGTGGTAATACAGTTGGCTGATTAGCATTTTTGCAAGTTGAAATCACGACAAAAAAAAGAAAAATACAACTCTATCAACTCAACAACTACTAGGACTGATAGATGATTCTACCTGAACCTATAACGAATTCGGGCCGAATATGTTCCCAAATTTAGAGCACGCTTTGAATAGGATTGCTGAAAGGGAAGAATATCCAGCGTTCATTATTACAGGGCTGGATATTTCATTGCCATTTCGATTCTTATTCCACGTTTCTCCAAAGATTTATGTGGGGGCCCTGGTTTGCCGTCAAGAAGGATTCAAAGAACTCTTGAATGAGCGAAAAAATGAAAAAATTAAAATGACCACGACTGGCCCCACAGGCTCCACATAGTGTGCGCCTTCAATGACAAATGAAAGATTCAAGTGGTGCTAGAGATGTAGATTATCCCTTGCCTTTGTAACCAGTCTTATTTGAACACAAAAAATGGATTTCGAAACCAACCAATCAAAATGTAACAATGCGAGTCTTGTACTACATTCAATGAAACTGATTCCGTTTTGGGGTGATTCGGGAACCCTCATAAATATCACAACGAATCCTCACTCTTTTACACTATAACCAATTCAAAATGTCTTTATATTCAATGTCATCAGCCTCGTCTGTCTGCTCCTCCATCTCTAGCCGCTACGACTCTGGCTACGAATCTTGCGACTCTTGGTTTCTTCCTGATATGGAAGATGAATACATGGTAGATGATGCCTGGAAATTCGTAGTTAGACCACAAGATTTCGTATTCGAATTAGAATTAAATTGCAACATTTTCAAACCTCACATTAAACAGCACTTTACAAGAAAAGACGAAATCATTGGCGAGCAATCATCTAGCTCACCACTTATCCCCACAGTCTCGATTCAGCTGGAAAAAGACGTATGCCCGCTATCTCCTCCTCCTTCACCTAGTGAAAAGAAGGATCCAGTTAAACCTTACTTGTGCGAGCACTGCCCATCGACATTCTCGCGAAACCACGATTTAAAAAGACATTTAAGGATTCACCTTGGCGTGCGTCCATACAAATGCAATACCTGCTCCAAGACATTTACAAGAATGGATGCTCTGCATCGTCACGAATCTGTTGCCGCCTGCAAACCAAAAGAAGAATACGAATTGTAAAAGGGATATACCATAGAAAACAAGAATGATTTTACAATGTAATATAGTTAGTTAATCACATCTTTATTTTTTTTTAATTTATTCGTGCAAACGTGGGACTGGGCTGGGCTCTATACGGCAACTTTGATTTGTGAAAACTGTTAATCCAATGAAAAAAACCCTCGCTTTAGTTTGATAGGATTCGATTCATTGTTGCGGACTAGAATCGTTGGTTTTATTCTTGTTTCAGTACTTGATGGGTCTTTAGGGGTCAGTGCATATCAATTGTTGGAGTAGCACAAAGTCAGCGTACCACAAAAAGTTATCCCGACAGTAAAATCACAGAAAATTAAAAAAGTTATCAGCTATAGCGGACAATTTCTGCATGAATCGGATTCCATTACTAACACTTTGACTACCTCTTCATCTCATATTTTTCGGTGGCTATATTGGTTGCGTGATCATTTTCTCCTTTTAGGTTTCCAAATTAGGACTTTGAAGATAAGGGTACAAATCGTTACAAAAGTTACATCAAAAACAATGCACATGAAGCAGAATTGAGCTCAAAAATGTCTTTCAAGCCGACGCTTGCCCACTGATTGTTAATTAATAGTAAGATGCAGGTTCCGAATTGGTTTCCGAACGGCAAATGTAGTACAAAGGGTACTAACGGGACCCCAAGGTCATGAAAGAAACTGGGACAATAGGAGTGCTCAGGTGCTACCGATACTATTCAAATACGACATGAAAAAAATTGAATATAATAAAAATTATCATCTAAGGTTCTTGAGTAAATCCAATGGTACTGGAGCAAGAGATTAGAACACGACCGCAATCATTGATGACGTATTTCACTTTTAATGATTTATAGACTAGCCTCAATTCTGATTGTGATAGGGATCTGGGCAGTATTGGTTGCTTTACCTGTCGGAAAGTATTGCGACGCAAACGAGTATCCAGCTTGCTACACCCTATTCCTATTCAAATATTTTGTAATTCTCCTACTCACCACCCCATCAGGATTTGCCTGGAATGATTATATTTCAAACGAGGTTTTGGATATTCCAGATACATTATGGAATATCCTAAAAAGTATAACGCGGAATGTGTTTGATTATAGCTCATATGCTGTACTTAATATCATCTTTATTATGCTCTTGATGATTGGAGGAGTATGGCCTGCACCATTATACCCGCTTTTCTCTGGCGGTACTTATATGATACTAATGCCATACCTATACTATCGCTACTTTATTCCAGCCGATGTAAAATATCAACCTGGTTTTATCAAAAAGTTTTTCTTGTATGGACAGCTATTTCCTGCTATCAGGCCAGGTCTCTATTTTGTCACGGTCGCAATAATGCTATTATTTACATACTATGTTACTTCCTCGGTCGCGCAAATTATATTCATGTGTTGTTATGAACTGATATTCGTTCCTGGGCTAATTTATGTTGCAAACTATACAGTGAAAATATGCGGAAATCAAACTACACATTTAGACTCTAATCACGTATTCTTGTTATCAGTCCTTGCCAAATTCGACATTGAAGTGCTGATGGACATATACTACATGTTTTTATTTTCAGAATTGAACAATTGGTACGTGTCAGCGATATCAATTATCGTATCCAATCTTCAGATACTATTAGAGTTGTTTCATTATGAAGAAACAACAGCTGAATTCTATCTAATGATGGGTAGGCATTATTTCAGGCGGAAAAAAGTTCGCATTCAAGTCAGCCCTACCGAAATAGTAGATGTAGATAGCACTGTAGCGGTAGCAATAGATGGAGGTAATCCAAAGAAATCTATTCTAGTAGAAAATAGTCAAGTAAGAAGAAAAGCTACGAAATACGCAGAATTATCTCAATTTGAGCCACCAGCAACCGGATTGGAAGGAGACGAGATGGAAAATGATCAATCGCCGAAATCTTCAATCTCTGAATTAAAGCCATTCTCAGAGTTTTCATCGATTAGAAAGAAAAATGGTCTAACGGAAGGTTCAGTAACTTCTGCCTTGACTTCATATGCAAGAATGACTGATGAAAAAGGAAGGTTTCTCAGAATCGAATATTACGTTACTTCAATACTGAAGCGAGCCTTTTCGTGCTTGTTTTCATTGTGTATATTTCCCTTGTATTACTGGGGTCCAAATAGTAGCTGGGAAGAAGACATTCGTTTAGCAGATAATCAATATGACACTGTGTTAATCTATATCGCCATCACTTTAGCTTCACTTGGGCTTAATTTGTTCTTTGCTTCTCTTTACATTGGTACAATTAAAAAGAGGTGTATCAGTGCATTGTCTTGTGGTGGAACCAGAGAACTCAGCGATGTTGATAAAAAGGCATTGGACAATATGCGCATGTATACATGCTTCAAGACTTTTATCAACGGGCCTTGTTTTAAACTAATGTTGGGAATCCTGCTGTCTGCTCCAATATTTCCAATGACCCAGTTTGGAAAAGAATTTATGGTTTATACTTACTTTAAAGGTCTAATTAGTAATTGAAAAATAAACTGGTATTCTACTTGCATCCAATGGTTTCTTATTTGCCTCACGAAATGGAAATATCTACAGTCGTTCCTTCTCGGAATATTAATTTCATGACTCTAACTCTAAAAAGACTCGAAAAAAGTACCATTTAATTTCCGATCAGGATGACGTTCCCGTTAATAAACCTTACTCATGATATACGCCTTGCTGGCAATAGTTTCAATTATAGTTGTATGGGTGGGTATCATTGCTATCCCAGTATTGTGATGCAGACAGCTATTCGTTGTGCTATTTCGTCTTCATACTCAAATATGGCCTTATTATGCTTATAGTGATACCTTCTGGATATGCTTGGATAGACTATCGAATTTGTGGACACTCCAGAAACACTAACCTTGGTATTCAAAACCATATTCACCAATATGTTTGACTTTGCCTCCTTTGCGTTAGAAATTTACTAACTGGACCTTGTAAAAGATTAATGTCTCCAATATTTCAATCACCCAGTTTGGAAAGGAATTTAGGTATATAGATTCATTAGAACTTGGTTTGATTGATTCAAGTCGCGATTTAATAAAATCTACTGTTTTAGTAGACTAAACTATTACTTTACCACGGAATTTGCGAAGCAGCAATTTTCTTGTGTTGCGTAAGCTAAATTCGTTTCACGGAAGATTTTTACGCGCGCCAAAGAATGTTTAAAGTAATCCTAATCTTTCTCTTAATTATCGGAATATGGTCCGGAATTGCATCTATTCCAGTTGGCAACTTTTGTGACAAAGGAAATATACCTGTTTGTTACAGCTTGTTTCTAATCAAATACGGATTAATCCTTCTTATGGCTATTCCTGCTGGATATACGTGGAACGATTATTTATCAAACGAAGTTTTCGAAATTCAAGAAACGCTGTATTTGGTAATGAAATCAATAGTAGTAAATATGTACGATTTCAGTTCTTTTGCAGCGGTAAACCTAATGGCGGTGATGGGTTTAATGATCTTTGGGTTATTGCCGCTGCCCTTCTTTCCACTAATAGCGGCAGGATCATACGGATTCTTTATGTCAATTTTATATTACAGAAGGTGTATTCCATCGGGGATTAAACGAGAACCAGGATTCTTAAAGAAATTCTTTTATTACGGCCAGCTGTTTCCCGCAGTTCTTCCTTTGCTGTATTTTATCTGCACAGCTTCTGTAGTAGTGTTTTCAATGGCAGTTCATTCTTCCGCTATTCAAATCCTATTTATTCTAGGTTACGAGTTACTTTTGGTACCGATATTAATCTACATTGCAAATTATGCAGTGCGGTTTACTGGAGAAAAAGTCAATCATTTGGAAGGCAATCATTTATTCATTCTCACGATAGTCGCGAAATTTGGAGTAGAAATCCCAATGGATATTTATTACATGTTTCTATTTATGGAGCTTCATGACTGGTACGTATTTGTAGCATCAATAAGTATATCCAATATTCAGATTCTTTTAGAATTGTTCCACTATGAAGAAACAACAGTAGATTTTTTTATTCGCTTAATATGTAAGCCATGGAAAGGCAAACCAAAGATAACCATTGACGAAGATCCAAATTATGATGTTGCAAACCAAGTCTATCCTTCAACGGAAAACCGTCTAATTCAAGAAGGACAAGAGGCAGTACAAGTACAGTGTGTTCCTTTGCAGAAAGTCGTTATAAACCCTGTAACAAATTCAAGAGGGTATACCATAAAGAAAGGAAATTCAAAGTATACCACAAGCCGCGAAAAAGTGCCATTGGCTTCTCAAGATTCATATGATTCCGAAGTTCGTATTTCCCATTCTCGCACATACTCTCAAAAGATGGCACACTCCATTGCAGTCAGTAAAATATCGAGAATAGTCGATCACGAAGGTAGATTTTTACGGATAGAATATTACATGACATCAGTACTGAAACGGGGGTTTTCTTGCTTGTTTGCATTATGCCTTTTTCCATTGATAGCTTGGGGCCCAGATAGTAAATGGAGTGAGGACTTTGCGCAAACAGATGACCAAAATTTGCTCTCACTGTTTTATGTTTTCGTCCATTTCTTGACCTTATTTGTCAATTTACTGATTGCGCACCTGTATATCAAGCACATCAAGAAGAAAATTGCTCTTAATAATCAAAACGCCAAAGAGTTGGATGACTTTCAGAGGTACGCAATACAGCAGCTGAATTTATACAAATGTTTCAACAATTTATTATCAGGGCCATGTCGGAAACTTTTAATATCGATCGTATTGTCCGCACCAATTTTCCCATTGACACAATTTGGAAAAGAATTTATGATCTATAGGTACCTACGAGACAAGGTGGGTATGAGCTAATTTACATCTTTAAATAAAGTTATTCACCTTAATTTTTCTTTCGTAATGCTTCTGATTTTCAAGGATTTGCAATCTTGCGAGGATATCTTGACCCAAAACACTGCAAGTATAAGCCAGTACAGGTAAAATGTGTATTGATTCTCATTCAAAGTTAATCCTGTTGCGACAGTCAACCCTCCGCCGAAACCACTTCAATAGCAAACGACTTGCTATGAAAAATCAGTTAGAACCAAAGATTATTCGACCAAAGACAGAATGGGACAGTACTGCCATCCGTAATGTTGGTTTAGTGTTTTGATAGTTGGACTAGCATTTTTAATCTTCTCTTTGCCAAATTTGCAATTTAATCTCGCACTCCATATACATTAGATCCAGAATTGTAGACAGCCCAATACTAAAAATTAATTTGCTATCCAATATAAAACGCGCAAGTCTGATGTGGTATTTATCATCCGTGCAACGCGTTGTGTCATATGACATGTCCAATTGGTTTTCCAATGGTAACACTATAGAAAACAAACGGAATTTTATCTCTTCAAGCGGAAGCAATCTTGATAGTTTTAAACTTTCGACTCTAACGTTTTCCAAATTACGCTAGCAGATCTAGATTTTCCAATACTGACTTTGTGTTACTTCAATATTACTCATCTTGACCTTATCAAGCAAATTCCAGTGTTAAAAAGGCTGGAAAAGGAATAACTTTAATGTTTGCCATATTCAAAACAGACAGTAATAAAGGAATCAAAAAGATGCTTTCCTTTTCACTAAAGAAAGAGAAAAAAAATGACTCTACTACTACGTTTGTCGATTGTTACACTGATCCAAATCCATGTTCTAGAAAATCTACAGCAAATAGTTTTAGAAAGTCCTCTCCCACCAGTTCAAAAAAATCGACGCCTACTAATTCAAGATCCCCATCCCCAGAATATAATACATTAAAAGAGCAAAGTATTTATCACTCCCTCCCTAGAAAACAAGTAAAGCGATCGCAATCCGCTCCAACCACTAGAACCGAATCATTGTGCACTTTACCTAGAAAAGAATCAAAGTTCAAACTACCAGACCTTAAAGACCCAATCAAAGAATTCAACTATAAAACAAGACAGCAATTCCCAAACACTTCTTGCAACCCACAATACCAAGAACTCATTCAATACACAAATTTACTAGTAGAGATATTTGATAACCCACAGTACAATAACGACAAAAACAAGCACTTGCTAAACCATATAAAAATGCGAGTACAAGAATGGAATAATGACTATGAAATTAATCTCGGCTGTTTAAAAGAAATCAAGGAGCTTTTGGTTGGGTTGGAAAAACAAGAGTTAAAAAAGGAAAAATTCAAGCTGTTTAGATTTAAATAAATAATCTCTATTGTTTTCTTTTACTCTCCAGGACTGAGAACGCATGGCATTTAATGCTAACTCTGGTTCGGAAATCCAGTGCTTGCATGTCCTACGATACTCTTGAGCTCAGTACTCTATACACTCTTAAATGCAGTAATCCATACACCCTCGTACTCTGACTCTGAAGGCAGTCGTGCAACTGCTACTCTTGAGCTGTGATCCACAACCCTTTCAATAACATTTGGATGGCTGATAATCCAACTTGTACGAGCCATTAGAGTAATGACTATAAATCCAACACTCTTGGAAGCAACAGAAAGATTTAAACTTTTCTCGTAGATTTTCAAACTTTAAACCCTAACCCTTTTGCAATCTATGTTTATTGAAGCAATAAGTATAATAGGAAAAGAAGTATATTAAACTAACAAGAACAACCCGCTGCTAATCAAGATATTCAACCAATCAGATCCGCTAAAGTACCACTTTGTGTCACACACTTGTATTGATATATTTGAAGAACGGTTAACAGACAAGAAACAAGACTTGTATCTAGGTACCCAGAAAATAATAAGGTTTACTTTTGTCAATTGAGGATTTATCAGTATTCGGTTACACTACAAATACCAAGCACAAGTTTATTATTATGGTTACAAACAAGGATGAAACTATAAAGGATTTGGAAATCAAGCACATGTTTAAACAGATTCATGAGTGGTTTACTAACCTTGCTTGTAATACTTTTTGGGATCAAACTTTAAATCAGATGATTACAAATAAGGTACTCTGTATTAATTTTAGGTTCTATTAGTTTAATTGTTAGGTGTGCGGATCATTAATTGATAGGTATTAATAGGTTGATTTTAGGTTGGCGGACTTTTTAACCTTAGGTATTTCTCAGTCAAATCGATTCACTAAGCAAACAAATTTAATAAAAAGAATGAAAAAGATTTAATTACAAGTTTGATACTTTGGTAACCAATGCCTTTCCAATCTTGTAAATATCTTGCGGGGTCCGCTTGTACTGTCTACTGGTTTGATTGCTAAGTGCAAGGTATTTAATCAAATCTTTTCTCTGCTGGGTGTAATCTTCATTATCTGGGTACAAATTCTTGAAACCTACATAAGAAATAATTCACCTCTTTCTTCCAATGCTTCGACTAATTCATACTCTGTCAATCTCTTTACTCCAAATTCCTGTAGCAGTAAATCGTCTTTTAATAACCAATCAAATCGCTGATATAATCTGGCCTTTGTAAACAAGAACGGAAGAGATAAACCCAGGTACTTTGCAATTTCTATATCACTAGGGTTGTCCAATGGGGTTCTCTTTTTCTTTAAAATATCCAGTTTAATCTTTAGCAAATTTGGTGAATATAACGTTGAAGGTAAAAAGTTTGGAAATACTCTAAACACAAACGGAAGGGTTGGAATTGTCATTGGGAGTGCAATATACAATACTCCAGGTACGAATTTAACCAAGTCTTGTTTGTTTCTAATGATATTTCTGATCAATCGTCTGTCTATTGTTAACTATGCTCACCTGACACTAGACCAGTTTCCTTAACATTGACCCAGTGTCCAAGAGTAGTTCCAGTTTGCTTTCCAATCGCTAAAATACCAGACATCAAGTGCTTGATTTCATTTTTTAAAATATTCAGTTGATTCATTTTTAAATGAAAAAAAATTACATTTGAGGAAATACCATTCTTTGGTTATGTAACGATGGTAATACTACTGCTTAGGGTTGCTTACTGATAGTAATAGTAGTGCTTTGGTTTGTATACTGACAATAATATTACTGCGTGGTTTAATGCACCATTGCTTGGGGTTATTTACTGAGAGTAACACTAGAGTTATTACTGAGTGCAAAAACAGTGCTTAGACTAGGAAGCAATTTTTTTATTTAGCAAAGGGCCATAATATTTTATAAACTCTTTAAAGATAATCTCGTCTAGTTTTGATAAATGATATTCCAACCTTACACAAACGTTCCACATAACAAATTCAGATTGGTTGTTTTCAATGGTATAGAGTGCTTTTTTCACATTTACTCTGAAATAACCTTGCATAAATTCATCATGAAAATCCAAGTCTTTAATAAATTGGCAAATCATCACTAGATGTCCTGTGTAGCTCGTAGCTGTGCATTTAGCAATTTTGTAGAGTTTGTTGACGATAGTGGAAAGAGGTGCGTACCCATGTTGCAAAAGGTTGTTTCTAAAGTTGTAGTATTCAATATTCAATCTTGCTTTCTTAACCCTAATCATTGTATGCTTCAATATAGAAATAGAATTAGGCGGCAGCGTATTTAAAATATCTAATATCTGTTTAAAGTATTCATAGTTTGCAGGATTGTTGCGTACTGACTCAGCATACAGGCCGGTATTACATTTTCGTATCAGGTCTTGCAGTTCACCAGTAGTGCATATTTCAAGATCAGCACAAAGGGCTTCTAGTTTCTGAACTGTTTCTTCATGGTCTTTTGCATCTAGTACACCTTTTTGAACACCTACTTTGCAAAACTTGGCTTCCAACATAACCCTTTTCTTTTTTTTGTGGATTTATACGCTCGGTGTCAAAGACCATCGCCGAGTGCCTTTGAACACAGTATTTAACCATCTCGATGAATTTCAATTATCGCTGTTTCAATAATGGGTTTTCAATTAACAGCTATTAGAATTTCCATTTAGGGCCAGAATGCGGGTATCTTTGTAATAACAGGAGAGTTGCCTGCCGAGTAGAACAAAGGCAATGACAAATTTTCAGACTGATTTTCTTTGAACTAATCATTGTGCTGCAAAGACAGAAATCAAAAGGATAACTGCCAATCCACGTAAGACTAAACAACCTATTGTTGCTTTGTAGAGTTAGTTGTAAAAGACAAAGGTAGAATGGAGGCTTCTAGATTGATTCAAGGAAATGTAGAATGAAGGCTTC
>JADIIZ010000022.1:0-153221 GCA_027604345.1 Boothiomyces sp. JEL0866
AGGAGATGTTTGTAGGGACTAGAGTCAATTCGTTCTTACTTTCTGGGATTTCCATTACTGATATTAATTTTTCACTTGTTTTTATTTTTGACACGATCGATCGACTCATACAAATATTGTTACTTTTGGTGACACCTGAGTGCAACTCGATACGATATAAAAATAACCGTGAAATTTTCAGTACTATGTACGAGTGAAATAGTGAGGGAAACTAAGCCTGATAGTTGGCAAGTTGGAGCAAGTGAACGAACGGCTGATCAAGATCTTTCGGAGATCAATTTAGCGTTTGGCTATTTGGTCTTCTGTAAAATTCAATATTTGGAATGATTACCCAAGTCACGCATGCTCGTCTTCCTGCTGATTCTACAACTACTTCATCTTTGTCTATCGAGTGAGTCATACACACAATATTTTTGAAAAAGTTTGTTTTCTGGTAATTGTGCACTACACAGTACTCTCAACACCAAATACATTTGTGATTATGTCATGTGAACCCCTTTGGTCAAAGTCGCCCTCATCGAAATGCTATTCGCAATTTACAGCTTGCTATTTAAATTGCGGCCTATCTGGGAAAAATTGTTATAAAAAGATATGGCAGAGGAAAAAATCAAAATGACAGCTCCAAACGACTGGACCCCTACATCATACAAGAATTACTATGTAAAGCAAGACGTAGTTTATGAAGATCAAGAAAAGGTCAACAAGGTGCTGGACAAACTCTCTAATTTACCTCCGCTTGTATCGCCTGGAGAAGTATCTCGCAATTAATGTAGATTGATAAACTGCGAAAATATTTGGCGGAAGTAGCAGAGAACAAGAGATTTTTGATTCAAGGTGGTGACTGTGCAGAATTATTTGATTATTGTTCAACAGTAAAATTTTGAATTAATTGCAGCAACCAATTGAAGACAAGCTCAAAGTGTTGTTACAAATGTCATTGATTCTTGTATGGGGAGCAAGAACTCCAATTGTACGAATTGCAAGGATGGCAGGTCAATATGCTAAACCACGATCAAGCCCTACTGAAGTTATTGACGGCAAAACCTACAACTCTTTCCGAGGGGATAATGTACTTTGTTGTTAAATTTAGGTGAACGGCATTGAACTAGATCAGCGAACACCAGATCCTGAAAGGCTACTTTCCGCATACTTCCATTCCGCCGCAACATTAAATTATGTTCGTGCACTACTTGCATCTGAATTCGCTGATTTACATCACCCAGAGTCCTGGAATTTACAGTCTGAATACTGGACACTTCGTCATGTTGAAAATGATGATGTCAAAAAACGGTATCAGGAAATTGTTAGTGATTTGATGAGCGCAATGGATTTCATGCGTACTATTGGTGCAGATTCAGATGCAGACACTGTCGTGAAGAATGTTGACTTGTTTATGTCTCATGAAGGTTTACTTTTAGACTATGAAGCGCAGTTCACAAAATTGATTCAATCTAAAACTAGCGACGATAGAAAGTACTATAATTTGAGTACTCATTATTTATGGATTGGAGATCGCACAAGACAGTTAGATGGCGGTCACGTTGAATACTTTAGAGGTATTGAAAATCCAATTGGTGTCAAAGTTGGGCCTTCAATGAAGCCAGAAGAATTGGTTCCTTTATTAGATATCTTGAATCCAAACTTTGAAGTTGGAAAAGTGACTTTGATTACTCGCTATGGTGCAGATAAGATTAGACAATATCTACCAGCACATATTAAAGCGGTACAAGCATCTAAACACAAAGTAGTATGGTGCTGTGATCCTATGCACGGAAATACTGAATCCACAAACTGTGGATTGAAAACTCGAAGATTTGAAAACATTGTCGCAGAAATGACAGAGGCATTTGTCATCCACAAGGAAAATGGCTCTAGACTTGGCGGTGTTCATTGCGAACTCACTGGTGACCCAGTTACTGAAACTATTGGTGGTTCAATCAACTTGAAGGAAAGCGATTTGAACAAAAACTACCAAACCTACTGTGATCCAAGGTAACTTTTCAACTAATTTAGACTAAATTATGAACAATCACTTGATGTCGCATTCAGAATTGCAGAGCATTTTAAATAAACTCTAATTTTTCAAAATATTTTTTTCCAAAATTTCTTATGGATATCATTAGAGAAACTCAGGACTTGGTTGACTTTCTATTCGACTGCAATAAAAGGGACTACAATCAAGTTAGGGATGCCCTTACCTGGCTCAAGGAATTAACTAAAATTCACTTTAATTCAAAAAATAAATCTTACATGGTTACAAACACTGATGAAGAGAATGACCAAGTAATAGACAGCTTTTCTCCAAAGGGGCTTTCTCTACTACAAAAGCATGCTACACCCTGGTTGGTAAGTCTAATGAACCGGCCACCTGAAGGATGTAATGAAGCAGAATTTATGGATGAACTCGCAAATATCATGGCACAGTTATGTGGTAGAATTGGTATGTGTTTACTAATGAAGCAACTGGTGAAACTATATCACGTTTTGAATTTAAAAATGCTGGTGCGATTGACTTGAAAGAAACTTCATTTACTGAAGCAGAAATCGGATTCCAAACTTGGGGTGGTGGTATTTTGCTCGCAAAGTACTTTATCTCTGACATAGATATATTGATGAAGGCAAGATTGATGTAAAGGATCAAGATATTTTGGAATTGGGAAGTGGTACTGGTTTAGCTGGATTAGTATGCGGAAGAGTTGGTGCCAGATATACCGTCATGTCTGATTATCATCCAGTTGTCATCACAAATGCGGTTAAGAATATTGAATCTAATGGGCTAACAGATAAAGTATGCTGTTTACCATTAGATTGGAGATGGCACCTTGAAGGAAATGATCAGGAAGATCCAGTCTTTCGTAACACTGATTGGAAAATCATTATTGCCGCGGATTGCATTTTTGATATGATGCACAGTGAGCTGGTTCCTAAAGTTTCAAAGCATTACTTGTCAAAAGATCCATGCGCTAGATTCCATGTTTTATTACCACATAGAATCAAGTTTAGAAAAGAAATCCAACAGTTCCAGGAGAATATGATTAGTGAAGGATGGATATTGGAATATGATGAATGGATAGAAAAGCACACCTTGACTTTTAGATACTATATTTATAAAAGATAAATACTTTTTAGCATTATTGTAATGTACCTGAGATACTACAAGTGCATCCGCAATAGATTCATTCATATGCGGTACTAAAAGTTAGCCAGATTGGCAATTGAGATTAAAATCGCTGACGTTGGGATTCAAGAGATTGGCAAAACCAACTTTGCAGATCAAATTTTTTCACAATGACAAACATAAAAACCCACACACCAGAATTAAAAAGGTACTTTGGATTAACGGTAGATATCTAGATAAAAAGCTCTCACTTCAGTTAAACGGAAACAGAAGAGTAATCGGAGTCTTGAGAGGGTTTGATCCATTCATGAATATTGTTTTGGAAAACACAGTTGAAATCATTTCAGATACTGAAACTAAACAGATTGGATCGGTTGTAATTCGAGGAAATTCCATTACTATTATGGAAGCTCTTGAAAGAGTTTCAGTTTAAATAAATTGTAATAATTTTGAACGCAACCTTTTGATCTCCTTTTCATGCATCCCACTCCCTTCATACCTGTTGACTAGTCACTGGTGGATACAAGATTATCATCACTCTGCACTTTTATTTTTTTCAATCTCATGACACTGTTGATTTCAAAGAAAGATTTGACTGTACGAATTGCCAGAGCGTTCGCCAATAAGAACTTTGCCAATTTCAAACTAGTAGATGCAAGTTTATCTTTAATTTAGGAATCATCTTCGCTTACGGTTGATGGGCAACAAATTATCGGGCCATTTGCAATTTCGCAGCACTTGCTTAAAGCAGCTTCTCTTACTGACTTATTGGGTCGTACAGAAGAAGAGCAAGTTTCCATCTTTCAATGGGGATTGGATTCTGCAAAAACTTGGAAACAAAAGTTTGAAGCTGACAGAACCGCAGCTTTCAGTGAATTAAATACCGTATTAGAACAAAAAGTATTTGTCGCAACGAACCAATTCACATTAGCGGATATCGCCCTTTATTCTACTCTTTACAATGTTGCATTGCTACCGCAAGATAGAAAGGAAAATCCAAATGTAGTTCGTTATTTCGATTTAATTCAACACTTGGTGGCAGAAAAGGCAGAATCTGTTGGATTGGAATTGACTGAATTTGATTTGGATGTTCCGTTTGTACTAAAGGCTGCACCTGTCAAAGAAGCCAAACCAGCTAAAGCAGATAAGAAAGGAAAGGACGATGTTGGAAAGCAAGAAAAAGCTCAAGCAAAAGATTCAAAGAAAGATTCAAAGAAGGAAAGGAAAGAAGAGCCAAAGAAGGATGGTAAATTCATCTTAATTCAAGCCGCTCCAGCTGGTATCTCTCCTAGTCGTCTAGATATTAGAGTTGGTAAAATTGTTTCTGTTGAGCGTCATCCTGATGCCGAATCACTATATGTTGAACAAATTGACCTCGGTGAAGATCAACCAAGAACTGTTGTTAGTGGGTTGGTCAAATACATGACTGAAGCAGATTTGAATGGTAAAACTGTAGTTTTACTATGTAACCTCAAACCTGCTAAAATGCGCGGTATTGAATCTCAAGCTATGGTTTTATGTGCTACATCCCAAGATGGTAACACTGTTGAATGTTTGATTCCACCTGCCGGCGCTAAACCAGGTGATAAGTGCTACTTTGATGGCTACAAAGGTGAATTTTTCTAATGACAGGTGTACCAGATGAACAGTTGAAACCAAAACAAAAAGTTTGGGATAACTTGCAACCAAATTTAATTACCAATCAAAAATTGCAAGCCTCTATCGTTTTAGACGACAAAGAAGCTCTTTTGAAAACTGACAAAGGTGTGGTTACTGTCAAGAGTGTCAAGGCTGCTCCTATTAAATAAAATGTGATAGTATATATTTCGCGTTTTTATATTTAGCAAACATCTAATGTTATCTCGAACGGAATTTTTTTCTGGCCAATCATGATGCGTGGCGCAGTTTTACATTCTTGAACTTTTTTTGTCTGCACCTTCTTTACTTTTTGAAATGGCCAAACAATCAGCAGCAGTATCATCATCTTCAAGAAAAAGCAGAAAGGCTCACTTCACTGCTCCATCAAACATTCGTCGCAAGATCATGTCCTCCAACTTGTCCAAGGCTCTCCACAAACAATACAAGGTCAAGAGCATGCCAATTCGTCAAGACGATGAAGTAGAAATCGTTCGTGGTGCTCACAAAGGACATACCGGAAAGGTCACCGCTGTTTACAGACGCAAGTTTGTCATTCACGTTGAAAAAATTAACCGTGAAAAGGTGAACGGAGCTTCCGTCCCAGTCCCAATTGATGCTTCCAAGGTCGTTATCACCAAACTCAAGCTTGACAAGGACCGCAAAGCTTTGTTGGAACGCAAAGTCAAGCACAAGATTGTTGGTTAAACAATTATTCAAGATTTATAGGTGTTAATATATTACATTATTAAAACTTGAATCCGAGCAGGTTTTGCTTTTGCAAGCCTAGTCCTTAATTGGACCAAACTCTTCAAGTTTTCTTTTGTTGAAGTTTTTGGTTTTTGTTTTCATGAATTGTTGGTAATTGTATTACTTTACTCGCTGTCAAGTAATACAGTGCCCAATAGTTCGCCTATATGAGTGCACGAATAAAAATTCAAGCCGCTGCAACTATGTAACGGAGATTAGATGCCAGTATCGCTAAGGACGTGGCAGCCTCACTAAATCTGAGTGTACATACCACGCTCAAATAGTTCAAGGTCGGTCTGTGAAGAGGTTTATTTCAAGAATTGCTGATACACAATGTTGTCAGTTTCTTCAACAAAAGGATACTTTAGCTCACTCAAGAATTTAGTAAAGTCGTCTTCAGTGTCAGCTGGTACTTGAATTCCAACCATTACTTTACCAACGTCACCACCATCATTTCTATAGTGGAAAAGAGATACTAAATTAGTAACTGATTACCATTCCATTTTGGATTGTTTAGTGATTTCAAAAAGTGAGCTAATGCACCCGGTCTTTCTGGAAAAGCAAATCTAAATAGACGTTCATCAGGAACCTATAGTTACGATAGAACTACATCTTTTCTTCCTCCAATTAAATATCTGGCATGTGCCTTTGCCATTTCGTTTTGACTGGCATCTATAGCTTTCATACCCTTTTCCGCAAGCTTTTGGAATATTTCAGGTAGTTCTCTTTGTCTATCTTTCAAGTTAAGCGACATGAAAATGTGTGCATTTTCTTTATCCCCAAACCTATATGCAAATTCAGTAACCGATCTTGGGTGAACACATTCGTATAATTGTAAGAAACTGCTAGGTTTCTCTTTGATTATTACACTTATTAAGGCTTCGGTATTTTCACCAAGATCGGCTCTTTCTGCAACAAATCTAAGTCTATCAAAGTTCATATTGGCGCCACTAATGTTAAGAATTAATACCTGCAGGTGGTGACAAAAGTCCCTCCGGTAATATTATTCAATTGGACATATTTTTTAACCCCTGCGACAGCTAGTGCACCAGCTGGCTCTAAAATTGCTCTAGTGTCTTCAAATACATCCTTGATTGCGGCACATAGCTCATCCGTGTCAACCAAAACCATTTCATCAACCAATGAAGTCGCAATTCTGAAAGGCTCTTCTCCAATATTTCTAACAGCTGCACCATCTGCAAACAATCCTACTTGTTCTAGATTCACTCTCTTTTCAGCCAACAGTGATTCTGTCATGGCATTTGCATCAAATGTCTCTACTCCAATGATTTTGATGTTTGGATAAAGCTTTTTGACATAAGCTGCAATTCCAGAAATCAAGCCGCCTCCTCCAACACATACGAAAATTGCGTCGATTTTAGTTGCATCATATCTGTGTCAATATATTTGTACTGTCGAAGAATTTCAACTCCGATGGTTCCTTGTCCAGCGATTACCAGTGGGTCATCATACGGAGGGATATTTGTTACACCTTTGATCTTACATTACATTGATATTACTTTGCATAATCTTTCACATTCGTCTTTTGATTCCTGGAAATCATTTCCATGCAACAAAACTGATCCGCCAAGTCGTTGCACATTCTTCCATTTAATTGGAGGAGCCATTGAAGGCATAACAATGGTTGACTGTATTCCTAACTTTGAGGCAGCTAATGCTACTCCTTGTGCACTTGATTAACATTTTAATACTGATTTCCAGCTGAACAAGCAATTACTCCGTTCCTTTTTTCGCTTTCGCTCAAGTGAGCCATCTTGTTGTAAGCCCCTCTGCATTTGAAGGAAAAGACTGGCTGCAAGTCTTCTCGTTTTAAAAGAATGGTATTGCCTAGTCTTGAACTAAGCCCAAGTGCTTTTTGCAGCGGTGTTTCAATACAGACATCGTATACTCTGGCAGTCAGCACCAGTTTCAGATAATCTACTTCAGATTCATCCAAGAGTTTCCCTGCGTTTGGGTTTTTGAAAATTGATTTTTCAGCTGTCATTTTGAGTTTAAATTTTTTCACTCTATAAAAATGAAAAATGAGAGTGGTGATTCATCACCCTCAACAGACTATGATTACTATCGCCAATACAACTGGATTATTAGAACCGCATATACAATCTAGCGCTATGTAACTCGCAGATATTTTTAAGTGCAGGTATTTGGTATAAGGCAAAATAGAGATATCGAAACCTTCTAATTGTTACATTTTATTTCAATTTTAGTTCTTTCTCGAAATAGACGTGGGATATACCGGATTTTCATTTTTCTATACAGGCTACATGGATTAACAGAGATTCTTTGGTTAATATATCACCCAGACTTTCTTGGTTCCAGTGATACTGTGCGAAATCAAATCAGAAGGTATTAGAGTCCAAGACTCCAAGCCTGGAGATCCATTACTACTCTTTCTGTAAGAAAGGCTTATCGCTTTATTTTACCAATTAGTTGCTTACATATTTGAGCCAAACCAAGGGAATTTAAATGGTGTACAGCAACAGTACACTCGAATTTCTAAAAGTACAAGGTGGTTGTCTACCAATCATGACCTAGCACGCACTTTGCCTTACCATTCTGAGGTCCCTTGACTTACAACAGTAGCCTGCTGGGAATTTTTAAGGGAATTTGGATGGGCGATTGAGTCACAACGCCATTAACAAAGCCCAACTCTCCAAGGTGACCTCATTACAATAAGTATATTCGCTAATAATTTTCTAATCATAACAGTGCAAGTGAATAATCCAATAATACTGCGACCCAAGTAGGGTCACTCGATAGATTACTTTTTCTTGATTAAAAAATCTATGCCAAAAGACCCACGCTGGTACCAACATAGAAATCGAAAAACTCAACCATAGAATTATCTGGACGTATACAAATGGCTGCACTACCACTTAGCAACACAAGTCTTACTCTGGTGCTCTTGTGCACTGTTTTCTAACCTCCTATTACTCATGTTTCATCTCTCATTGATCAAAACTCAACCACAGAGTCTGTCACGATCCTTTGTGCCCCCCACAAACACTTTTCACGTTGGCCGTAAAATCTGGTGTAACCTTCCTCAATCAGAAAGTAGGAGAGAAACCAAAATAAATCTAATCTAATTCGCTTTTGCTTTTTGCATCTGAATCACTACATGGTTATCTGGGCTTGTTATGAAACAGTCGTCTTGACCACCATCCCTATTTTCACACCTCCACAAGCCATTAATGACCCCCCATTTACGCCTGTCAGAGCCATTTTGAGGCAGTATATAAATTAATCAATCGCTCAGAAAATTAAAAAATGTTACCTGTACTATTGGAGCCAAATGTTCAACCAACAGGTATTTCATTGGCTAACATAGATCCATATCATGTTCCAACAGTGAAAAATAGTGATTTTAAGCTTCCAAAGCTGGACAGTATTTTGGATTTATGCCGATCAAGACAAGATTTCCCACAGCACTTGAATCAAAGAAATGGGAAGAGAAGACGCAGTCTGGTCCATGAGTTTCTCTGCTCCGATTTCGATGACAATCCGGCCAAGCGACCAAGAGCTTTCAGTTTAGACGACGGGAAAGAACTCCGAACCTGGCAATGGAATCAGTCTGAATTACAGCAAAGTCAGAACGAACCTCCTACAGCCAACCCTGTAATTGGGATGAGAAGACATTCCATGTTTGAACAGCCAACCACTGGTGTGTCCTTTGGATGGAAGAAGGGCACAATCAGACCTTGGACCGTTGAAGAAGACAGCATGTTGCTAGCTTGTGTCAAACGATTAGGGGCTCAGTGGTCAAAAATTGCTGAAGAAATCGAAGGAAGTATTAGTTTTTTAATTATAGGAAACCGAAGACAATGCAAAGAACATTGGTACAGAGTACTGTCTAAGCGCCCATGTGCTAAGGATGTTGATCCTGAAAAGATTAATGGGAACACCGAATTTGTACAAACCGAAGAAACTGTCGAAAACGATTCCTCTAGACGAGGATTGTGGTCTGAAGATGAAGATTTACAACTCTTAAAAGCCTATAAAGAATTAGGGCCTAGATGGCCACTAATTGCAGCCAGGGTTCCAGGAAGAAACCAGAGACAGTGTGAAAAGAGATACAGACGTATAAAGAAGTCGCAAGATGAGCAGGAACAACTTGCCACCCCAGCACCTTCTACCCCAATCTCCGCAAACGAGAGCAAAAATGTTTCGCCTATAATGTCTCTTCAAACTTTGGCTGCTGTTGCAACTCAACAAACAGTCATGGCTCAATAATTTAATTGTAAATAAATCGTAATATTTAAGTACACCAGTTAATGTCAACATCATGAGGTAATGTCTACCGTTTCGGTAGCGACGGAATTACTATTTGCTGGTACGCCAATTGTTCAATAGCAAGCGGTTATTTGGAATGTACAGCCAGCCGATCTAGTTCTTGTTTCTCTTTGGTGTTGTTGAGTTTCGCCCCTGAAATTGTTTCTTCAATTTTCAAAATGACACAAGAGGAAGAACAAAATGAAGAATTATTAAATCAGAAACTACTTGTGAATTCTGGTTTAGATAGCGATGACCATCCAATATTCTCATTTTATTCCTGCTTCTTTCCAGCCCATCACGACCAGATTCTCCCCTTAATAATATCAAAGCTGGAACAACTGTCGTTCTCACAGTATACAATTATATTCTTTTGTTCGTCAAAAAATATGCCGTTAAACTGGTTATTAGCAGCGTACTACAAACTAAACTTCAAGTATTTGTTGCTAATATAGAATCCGCAAGAATCTAAAAAAGCTGGTGGTAGTATATCCAAATGCTTGGGCAAAGATGGTATTTCAAACAATGGGGTTTATCCTAAGGTATTTGCATATCTAACCAGCCCCAAATTCAGTCGAAAATTAGAGTGGGTAAACACACTTTCAGAATCCAAGCTGAAGTTGGAACACTTCAATATTCCAAACGAGATTATAGACCAAGAACCGTTACCTTTGCTATATAAACCAAACTCGGATCGCATAGTCTATCTACTCGGCGATTTCATTAAAGAGAATATCAAAACAGAAGGATTGTTTAGAATTCCAGGAAACAAACACACGATGGATCAGACTATAAAGCGGCTGCACTTGAACACTAGAATCAATTTGAATCAAGTAGGAGTTCATGGTTGTTGTTCGCTTTTGAAACAATACTTTAGAGAATCAAAGGAATCTGTTTTTCCATGCCAAATCAAACCCAAATCTAAAGAATTTGTCGCTGAATTGCTTTCTAAAGTGGACGAGAAATTGTGGAGATACTTGTTTGAATTGTTAAATATGGTACACAATGAAAAAGTTACTCTGATGACAGCAAGTAATTTGGCGATTGTATGGACAATGAACTTTCTCGAAGATGTCAGCAAGTATGAAGAATATTCTGTTATAGTACAGTACATGATTGAAGAATATAATACCTTGTTTTGATCAAATCGAAAGGATAATTTCCTACTTTTTTATTCTTTTTCCTAGGTATAAAGTAATCTACCAGAGTATCGTCTATTGACAGAATTTTCTGTTCATATACAAGCTCTTTAGGTTTCAACAAATTCAAAATCATTTCATTTTGTGTTTTAATTCGTTCAAGCAATTCTATTACCCTCTCTTGTCTACCATCTAGAGGTTTCCTGAATTCTGGCATGGCTAAACTCGATTTCGCTTGAAGATAATTTGAAGTGTCTGGATTCACCAATTTTCGGTCACTGTTATTACCAGGTGTTTCTGCTTGTCCTAGTTGAGATTTCGGTTCATTGAATAGCTGCGAGTAGCCAGAGTCTGGGATAGAGAATATGTATTTGGAGTAATCTCCAATCTTTCCCAATTCAGGGGATAGCGTATCTGAGGACATGCACTTTATTAAATTTGCTTCTATTTAAAGTAAATTTAAAGTTAAGCTTTAAATGACTGCCAAAATAGGTTTTATTTGTCTTTTTCTAGGCAGATTGGTTACATTCACATTTGAATTTTACCAGGGTCATCTTTGTACCATTCCTGTCGTATATTGTAAACTATTACAGACAACTTACTTTATCATTATAGACAAACTTTTTCAATGAGAATTTTACTTTGACATTGTTCACTGCTGTTGACCCTTTTGTGTACCCATTGCATACAAGGGTGCTGATAACCTGATTTTGATTATGTAATCATGTTAGCATATTCTTACTCTCCTTTAACACTTGGCAAGATTATAAAGTTTTTGTAAACGAGCATAGTTTTGCAAGCTTCAAAGCAAATATATACTGAACACGTGGCATTAAAGTTAAGATACACGAAAGTTTAAACTATTCTCGTTTACACATCCGTTTGTGCAAGATGGAGTCACTTGTCCAGAAATTTCTTACGCGTTCAAGTTTGAATAAACAATGGAAGAGGAGCCTGAAAAGGAAGAAAAAAAGGAAGTTCCCAAAGTATCCACCGATATACCGGATATATACAAAGAGTTTGCTGAGCCTGAGCCATTGCCAGTCTTGGATAAGCAAATGGAAGCTGTAATATGCCTTAATTTAGTTGTTGGAAGATATAAAGATCATCCTTGATGGTAGAACCAAAGAATTTCAGTCTGCAGGCGAAAAGAGGCCAAAATTACCTACTATACCTCCTCTAACTCATTTTCATAATTACAAATCAGATAGAAAAGATTTGGTTGAATCGATAATACAAATTGATGCTCCAGTTAGGAAAAAGAACTGGAGCGAAGCAGTGCTCAAGGAAATACAAACTTGCTGGCAAGTAGAAAATCTGTTTGAAGGAGAAAGGCTAACCAAAACCCTAATTAGTTTCTTTAAAGATAGAGCGTCAGAAGTGTTAATGGAAAATAATCTCTTGGTTTCCAGATGGAGTAGGTTTTGTAAAACTGCTTTTGACGCAAATAAATATTTGGGTATCTTCAAGCGTAGACAACAACAGTTGAGAGTAGAATACTCTGATGCAATTCATAGATACGAAAGGTTGCAGTCATATGTTGCCGCTGAAAAACACAACAAGATGGAGAACGAAATTGTAGAAAATGCCAAAAGAGTAAAGGAAGAAAGAGATGGATTAGCAGTATTAAAAGCTTATGCCAAAGAAGAAAAGAAGAATCAAAAGGCAATGAATGAACCAATTAAAGTTGGGATTCTAGAACAATTTGGTGGTGCAGAGCTAGAAAAATCCCGGTATTCACTTTCTGATTTGGCAATTTACATTCGATGGTTGATCAGACAAAACAAGCAAAAGACAGAGATGAATATCTACAACATCAAAGGGAAAAATGTGATTCATAGCGATAGAGTAGAATTCATCAAAGATTACTCTTTCTTGTCTAAAATCAAGCCTGGCCAAGACTTGGAAGACAATATTGTATACTTTGAAAATTGCAATGCATTTATTGAGAATCCGCCTATATTACCACCTAGATTAGAGGATTTCTTTGTAGAATATGAAATTTTAGTTAATGATTGGAAAATAGAAACCCCTATTGGACAAGAAGATGGACGGCCATTTGCATACGAGGTAGATCACAAGTACATGGATGCAGTTTACGAACAGTGCATGGAGTTCACCATGGTTCCCTTTGATGCAGTGTCTTCAACTGACGACCCAGGAGATATTGACGCTATTGGGAATGGAATTGGAGGGTACAGCGGAACTTTAGGGTTGGATACTTCTGTCGTCTCTATGGCTACAATTTCTGGCGCTACAAACAAGTCATTTTCAAAAAGTATAATATACGTAACATAGACAAGCTCAATAGATTAAGAAGGGCTGATTGGTTAGAACTGCCTCCTATTATACCAGATTTAGATTCGTCACAAGCAAAGCACCAGCAAGAACTTTCGAATTTAAAGGATATTGATATGGAGCTGAAGCTGGAGTATGATGTACTTCTACTTAGTGATAATGATCAAATATCAGCTCATTTAAAAGAATCTGCGAAGAGAGTTTGGGAAAAGGCAGCTGCGGTACCTAATTGTCACCCTATTAACACAAAAATATCAATTATACCTCAGAGTCGAGATCACAAGGCCGAAGATACGCCTGAAATACGGCATGTCAAGTTGTTTGACTTTGGGTTAAACATCCCAAAGGGAGATTACGAAGATATTAATGAATATATCTTAAATGAAAAGAAAGTTGCATACGGAATGATATTGAAACATAACGAAGATACTAGGAAATTAGAGATAGAAATTGCTAATGCAGACCCAACTAATGTTTTTGATACCACGATTTATGTTAACCCTTCACTTGCCTCTGTATTTGCAGAACACGAAGTCCTTGGGTTTTTGCAGTTGCGATATGTAAAAATCCGTCAATTCCGAAGCAAAATCTTGCGTCAGTTGAATTTCTTTAGATCTGTAGAAAAAAGACTAGTGGTTGATATGAAAAATATAGATAATATTGTCGGCGGGCAAAATGGCAAAGATCCATCTGCAGCTGTAATTGCTGAAATGAGTCTGAAGCAAGAGTTTTTCGAACTTAAGCAAAATGAAGAAATAGTAGCTGAGGATATTCGGGTAATGCATGACAACAGGATTTACATAGCTGACAAGAAAGGTGTACACTTTATTTACGATGCGGCACTAAAAGATTTAGAAAATTTTGAAGACGAAATGCTCAAAGTCTTGACGCAGTATATCAATTCTCCAGAGTCCACCATCGATCCAGTGTACCTGGATGAACTTCGATTCCGCACTAAAAACAACAGAAGTACTATTTGCTAATATTAGCCGACTTACCCAATGTAACTTTTAGAAATCCAAATTTGGACAGAATGCAATTTATGCTAGAGTATTATGAGGCGTACCATGAATACCATTATGCGAAAATTCAGACGATTAATTGCTATTTGGAAGGCTTTGAAAATACCGTCACTGTCAAAAAATCCAAAGAAATTGCCCAGATTATTGCCAACATTTTGTATTCCAAGCCGATATTTGATTTTGAAGCAAAGAATTTCCACAAAAGTTTAATTACTGCCAAGCAATCGATGCTAATGCATACACGAGTACTGGAAAGTGTAATTGCCCAATTGTCAACGTCACACCGTGAATGGGTTCGAAGGTATAGGCCAAGGTAGGTCTTGTATTAATCTAGGCCGCCTTCAAGTGATGCGAAAGGAGATACTGATAGAAATGAAATTCGGCCAAAATATTTCTCTTCTTTGAAAATTGGCCTGCCAGAAATTGATGGTAGTTACTATTTAACAAGATCTTGAGGAAATTCCCACAGTGGTTATGCATCACGCAGGCACAATGTTTGGAATGACTGAAATAATCCCAGAAATAGAAAATATAACAGATATTTGGAAGTATTTTACAATATCGTGTGACGAAGCAGATAATCTGATGGGGAAGATTAATAATGGAAAGAGATTCAAACGGTCAATAGCCGAATGTTGTATTCTAAAACTAATGTCTAAATACTGGACAATGATGCAGGATAATCAATTCAAAACCCCCTTGATGAAGAGAGGAACTTTACTAGAGCCTGAAGATCTTTTCGCAAATCCATATCTGCCAGATGCAATTTTGAAAGAACTCTATGTTCCTTTTGATCAATCAGATGAAGGGACTTTCAAATCACTTGAGATTCATTTAGAGCCAAGCACTTTCTACAATGACCCTTCTTTCCAAACAGATGGGATTGAAATTCTATATCGATTACTCAAAGCTCTTACCTTGACCATGAAAATTAATTCCAATTGGCTGGAATCCGAAAACTTTAGGAAAACTTACGAATCGCAACTGACAGTTATTGGGGGGAAGAAAACAAACAATTTCCAGCGATTAACTTCATTGAAATTTGACTTTCAAGGAGTGGTATTAAAAGAAAACACCCCTAATGAGGAGGAAAGGGAAGAAGACAATGAAGCTGAAGCTGTTGATACATATGTGGATAATTATGAAGAGAGGGAGCTGAATACACTAAAATTTGGTCCACTTGCCATTTCCGAAATAGATGAAACCATTGCAGCTGTCGAAAACTTTGGCTTAGATATCATTATTGCATCAATGAAAGTTGACGGGATCAAGAAATTGAAGCAGATATTGAAGATTCAAGCCACTGAAAAGTACTGGTTTCAATCGGCAGTAGAAACCAACAATTTGATTTCCTTGGAAATACACAAACAAATACTACAGAATGATAAACTCGATGTAAAAAATATTACCAATTCTGCAGGAAAGGAGAGAACTGACAACCAAAAAGATGATAAAGGATCGGATTTACAAAGTTTGATTCCAACCAACTTGAATCAAAAGAAACTGCTGAGAAAAATAATGCTAAACGAATACTCTAAAGAATACAAGAACATCTCCTTGGCAGATATTTCAGACAGCGAAAAAGATGCACGAATGAAAAAATTCAAGGTAAGAGCAATTAACAATAGAGTGGTCTTTTAGATTTCTACTACAATAATTTACTTCAGCTAACATCTTTGGAAGCTGAGCGCACTGAATTCGCTCGATTTTGCTCTGATTTTAGATCATTCTTAGAGAAGCTGAACTATGCAACCTTGATATTTGCCATATCTCCAATTACCAAACATTCTGAATATATGAATGGTATAAGATTGCTGACATAGCTGGTGAAATATCGGGAGACGGAAAGTCGGCATTAAAGCAACCTGCGCCAACACAGGGGATGATTGTTCATGAAGCATTCGGAACCGAGCGGCTTGCTAAACTGTGGTATATTCCTCACACAAGTGAAGTAATAATGGATATGATGCCGAGTGAGAAAGCGCATAAAGGACCTATTGATTTCGGGACATTAATATTCAAAAACAACCAAGTTTATGTAAGATCTACAAGAGTATACACGCTCATACGAGATATATTTGGTTTGGTTGCGGTAGTGTCGAATATTTTACAGGGAAATAAGAGATATAATACAGCCGGTATTGTTTACTCTAACCTAGCTGCTGATATCCGAGAAGCTGATTATGTCGTAAACACAATGACTCAAATTAAAAGAGATTTTCAGGCTCAAGGAGACAATGCGGACTATAACAGAGTGTTGAAAGGACTATTGTACAGATGGCAATTTTGGGTGCTCAAGTGGAAATACTTGCTGTCTGTGTCGATCAACTGCTTAACATACCGTCTTTTGAATTCTGATGCTCAAAAGTTAGAATACCAATATCGCAAGACTATTTCTGCAAAGGTAAGGTTCGGTAATACCTTTAAAACCGAAATGCATTATAAACCAATTAAAGTTTCCAAGTGGCACTTGGGATTCACCCAAAATTTAATCCCGGGTATTTTCCTGCTAACTTAGATATCTATATGCTATCGGGTTTGACCGATCAGGCAAAGATACTTTGCGACTTTAGAATTGCCGAAATGGAGGAAGATTTGGAAGAATTCAACACTTTAAACCAAGCAGAAAGCAGAGATGAGGTCAAACAAAAACTGAAAATTGATCATGTAACTAATCAACTTCGCCTATTAAGGTTCAGGAAGAAATATGCAATGACTATTATGACCAAGGAATATCCTTTCACTGTATTCTATATTAATACCTAGAGTGAAGAATCGCGCGACGCCTTTTTCCAAAAGTATAAGATTAAAATTGCAATTCCAGCTATCAAACTATATCATGCTGCAGGATCTAAAGGAAACTATTCTACCGACTTTATGTTAAGAGAGTCAACTTTGATAGGATGTATGGAGGATGAATTTAAGCCAGCGTTTATGGGTGCAGAATTTAATCGAATAGGAAAAATTTCATACGAAAAATACCAGCAAACCTGTCTACAAACAGAAATTATGCGAGAGTTTACTCAGAAAAGGTTTGCTGAAGCCAATGCCTATTTTGAACACTTAACCGATGAGAGAATGGGTAGATTATTCAGGAGCTCGGATAACGTTACAATATCCTCTATTTCTGGGACCGATGAGCTTGCCTTCAAGATATCTGAAGAAGATTACAACATTAAATCTAGCATTTTCAATGATTTCTTGAACGAGTTATTTTTGGCGAGTGCAGATTTCGTAAATTCAGTTTAAATTTAGTTGCTGAACACCAAAGGACAAAAACCTGGTGCTCCTGTAAAACTTGAAGATGCCGCAGCAGCTGCCGCCGCCAGTTTATTTGATGACAAGAGGGTCTTTGCTTGCAAGAAAACTGATCTGGGCCAAGCAGTAATATGGAATTAATGACAGATCGTGAATTTTGCGGTAAATTTAAACAAGTGGAAAGCAGATCGCATAATCGAGCAAGAAAAGTTTTATGCGGCTTTATCAACACACTTGGTTGAAATGTTTAGAAACTGCGAAAGGATAATTTTACATCAAATCCAAGAAAAGAGAGAAATTAATATGGTAAGCGATATTTAACTTGGAATTTTCAAAGAGACTGCCGACTTCAAGCCCACAACCTCGCTCTAGATGCGTATTCTGCTATGGCTAGTATGGAAATAGAATTGGTAGAGCTTAAAAAGAATAGAAAAGTAGATGAAAAGCGTATCCGCAATAGAATCCTGGATGAGTATGACTCTCTGATAGATGAACTTGTACGAGAAATTTCCGTACTTCGACATCGATTCCATGAATATCAAATCAGTAACTTCAATGACGTGATGAACATCATGTCAGATTCTAAGAAGGAACAACTAATGGTTATGTCAAAGGATGATGGTTTAAATCAACCAATGAAAAATGCCATTGCGACGATTTTGAAGCACGATGAACAACTGAATGACTTTAGGGAACAAAACTTTGAATTGCGCATGACTGTATATTATCCAATAATTCTAGGTATTGAAAATTAGATCTATGTTTACGATGAAAGAACAGGGTATGAAATCTTTCTACCAAGCAAAAGTAACAGTTTTTAACTTTAGTTACGAAAGTTGAGCGAACTGAACAAAGAAACAGAAACTAAGCTTTGGGACAGTTTTAGAGATGGTGAAACAAGGGAAAGAGCATTAAGAAAGCAACTTGCGAGGATCCAAAAAACAAAAGCAGCCCTGGAAGTGAAAAATGATTTGCTCCAACGGCAGCTAGTAGAGGAGCAAGGCAAAATTAGAATTACAGAGCCTCAAAAAGCTAGAAACACAAGAACCACAGACAGTGGCAAACCTAAAAAGGTAGTTGAAATGGAATCCAAGTTGAGAAGATATGAAGGAATAAATATCGAGCGGCTGATTCAAGAGCTAGCAAACAAATCTGCTTTGGTCGAAGAATTGCTCCAAGAAAAGAAAGAAAGGGAAAAAGTAGCAACCAAAAATGTCCCTATTGCAAGGCGTGAAAGTAAGTCGCCATCCCGTGTTCCTTCCGCGCATTCCAGCAAGATGACACCTACTTCAGGAATGCATCTTTTGGCATCAGCAGCAGAACCACTTCATTTGGAAATCAAAAATATAAAGTTTGAAAGAATTGAAGAGCTTGAAGCTGAAAATCGTGCCTTAAGGAGAAAGTTATTCTTGAATGGAATACCACTCCCACCAGAATCGAGGAAATCGCTCGCGCATCCACCATCATACTATTCTACCACACCGACTGGAAGGCACAGCGGTGGAACTACACCCAGCAGATCTAGACCTCGTACTGCAATCTCACAAACATCAGCTTCGCAAGGTATTCTGAAAAACCGAAATGGCTCAGCTGGATTTACAAAACTGCCAGAAATCAATATTTCACAGCCGCAAAAATCAGTCGTATTTGACAATATCCAACAAGAACAAGGTAAAATTGAATTTATATTAGAACAAGATGACAAGAAATTATTAACTGCTCAAAACCTTTAATTGGTAATAAACTTTTTGAAAAACTGAATTAAGATCAAATACCTTTGCAATAGTACCAATACACTCTCCAAAATTAAGTTTCAACACTTCTGATCTTCTAATCCAGTTCGGCAGCTTGTTTTGAATGTTGTTGTTTGAGTACCTGGTGTCCATTAATATGACAGATGCATAATCGCCCTTGTGTCTGATTGCTCTACCGATGCATTGATTCACTGCTTTCATACAGAGATTTTCAAAATACTCTGCTCCCGTGATACCTTCTTTGGAATCAAGATAATTCATTTTCTCTATCAGCTCAGGGGACTTAATGTTGGGATATGGAAGTCCGATCATTATCACTGCTCTGCCCAAATCATCCGAAAAGTTTATTCCTTCGCTTAGTTTTCCCCCTACGACTGCAAAGAGTATCGCACCAGTTTTACCATTATCAGGATGCTTCACAGCTCTAGTATAGAGGGCTAAAAGGTCATCAACAGAATTTGATTCAAAGAATATCTGTTTTTTCTTTTGAAAGTTCGTCATTATTGGGGAGCTTTTCCATTCCTTTGTCACCGATTCTAAATATGAATAGCTGGGAAAGAAGACTACGACACCACCTTTCACCACGTTGCATATATTTGCAATAGCTCTACCAACTTCATTAATAATCAGAGGATCGTTTCTGTTTTCATATGTAAACTTGAGCTCTTTTCCGGTTGGCCCAGAGGTTAAGACTATAGGCATCATTTGATCTGGAGGAATTACGTGATCACAAGAAAATTGATGTATTCTTGCTGGTTCGACCGAAGGAACTAGTTCGTTAATGAATTCCTTAATTGGAGACAACGTTCCACCTGCGAAAATGACACTTTTCGCTTCATTGACAATATCCATAAAACATTCGGATGGATTCAGCAACAAATACTTGATTGAATTTTGAGATAAAATTATCCTCCCATCGTGATCATTGGCGGTGAGAGATTCTAGAAATTGCTGGATATTCCTTAGTGGGGAAGTATGTTTGCTAATATCAGTCTCATTCAGGTTTATATCCACTTGTTGCATTGACTTTTCCATAAATCCTTGAAGTTTGTTTGGTAACTTGGACAACGCCAAAAAGTCTAATATTTTGAACAAATTCAAGTGATCAATCTTGCAATCATCGACAAATTCGTTTACTTTGATCATTTTGGAATTCAATCCCCCATCTTGAAACGCACTGTAAGTATTAATAAAGCTGTTGATGATGAATTGCAGCTGCTTGATATATAAAATTGAATTTCCATTCAGGCGTGATTGGTACTTTTCAAAATAAGTGTTCAATTGGTTTAATCCCAATTTCAATATCGCCATATCTATTTTAGTACTATGAATGCTGTTTACAGCCTCCACTATATTGTGGGCTTCATCTACGATTAATGAGAAATACCAATAATTACAATGCTGCCCTTCAAATTAATTCCGGATGATTCCCTAGCAGTTTTTGAAAGCAGCAGGTTGTAAGGAACACACACAATCTAAAGTGAGCAACACAACATACCGACGCATTTTTTACTGCAAACCTAGCACCGTAGTATGGACAACAGCACATTTCTTTTCCTAATTCGCGAAGCTCCTCAATATCTCGAATCAAGGAATGTATGTGATCAGACATATTTTCAAAGACATTTTCCTTTACTTTTGGCAAATATCTACAACTGTTATTTTCATTAATTAACGGATTATTACCTTGCAGGTCTGTACATTTGTCATTGATTTTTGTTAATGAAGTCAATTTTCGAACATTCTCATTGACACAAAGGGTTTTTCTGGATCCAAGACTCGTTACAGGTATATCAGAGTATACTGTCTTTTTAATTTCTTGAACGAATTGAGAAATTTGAGAATGCGTCCTGCTGGTGTAAATAATTTGAATTTTGTCAGTGTTTTGATTTAGCAGCTCCTCCTCCAAAATCTTCCACTTTGGTTTTGTTTCATATTCAATTAATAAACCAGAATCAACATCCAGTTCCTCGTACTTTATTTTTTTGTCTAGTTTTGGCTGGTTTCGAAGTGTTTGGAGATATTGCTTGTGCTCGTTCCGTTTGTTTCTTTCATCCGCTATCATGTCGTAGAGCTTTTTCCTTTCTTTCTGAATTAACATTTCTTTCATCCAAGACGGGTCTCGTTAGACAACCAGTACCTTTCGGAGATAATCTCGGCACGTAATTCAACATTCGCATGTCCACCAATTCTTCAATTGGCTTGCTTTCATAATCTCTTAGCCATTTAAATGCACCACAGATTAATGAAAGCGTCTTTCCTGTTCCAGTTGGAGATTCGAAAAATCCAATTTTCGATTCATCAATTGCCGAATATAAGCTACATCAGCGAAAAGTACTTTTGCATAAACTCTGATTGTATGCTCCAAGGTGTATATGGAAAGTGAAATTCATCCTTGGTCATTCTGGATTGGGAAAGTTCAAGTTCGGACCTGAACAAGTCCAATTTGCGGACACCGAACAACAATTCAGTCTCTTTCAATATCACATTTAGATCACATATGGCCATTAAGATTTAGACTGAACTATGAATTGGTCCTCCTTCCCTGATACACAGGATTCGCAACTCGGTTTATGAATGCTCATTGCAAATTAAAAAGATCCTGACGATATCCTAATTACTAATCTTGATTTTTTCTCCCAATTTCAAGTACTTTGAGCAGAACATTTTTTTTGTTTTTTTACTGCAAAATGATTGCATTCCCAGGAGAGGAAATAAAGATAGAAACATCAAAAATAGGGCCAGGACTTATTCACAAAAAGGAAGTAATCACGCCGATAAAAGCGGGGAAATTGAGAGAAGCCAAAGGGTATACATACATAGATAATAATCAAAAACGATATGTTCCACATCCAAATGAACCGGTTATAGGTGTGATAGTGAATAAGTACACTGATAACTACAAAGTTGATTTGGGAAGCGCAGTTTCAGGAAATTTGGACGTGCTGGCATTTGAAGGAGCCATCAAGAGAAATCGGCCAGCGCTAAATGTGGGTAATGCTGTGTTTTGTAGAGTAGTTCTGGCAGATAAAGATTTGGAACCAGAATTGGAATGCGTCGGTAATTGAAAGGTAATAATAGGACTCTCTGGGAAATCGGAAGGATTCGGTGAACTGCAAGGTGGAAATATCATAACAGTGTCACTGAGAATGTCAAGAATGTAATCAAGTCCTTACCTTAGATTAATGGACCCAAAGAATATAATTTTACAAGAGTTTGCAAAGCATTCCTCATTCGAAATCGTGGTAGGCATCAATGGGCGTGTATGGATCAACGGCGACCCTCACCATGTTCTCGTCCTATCTCAGCTGATTAAACAGTGCGATTCTATAGCTCATGATAAAATACCAGGCGTAATTACACAGCATTTGAAATTATTGAAAATTTAAATAAATTAAATCAGCGATAGTTGGCTTGTTAGAAAAATATATAGCTCGTAATATCTTCCAATTTTGCTCGCAAGTTCAAGTTGTGTCTGGATCATGCAGGTTTTTTTTCAACAAAAAGAATCGAGATCAGGAAATGGTAACTAAATAACTAACAAGTCTGGATTATCTGCAACAAGAATCTTTCAAGAAAACGCAACAGAAGAGCGTGCTGAAAATGCCCGTCTGGTACAATCAGTTTTAATTTAGTCTTCATTTGTAGGTGCCATTGCGGTTGGAGATCTCGTAAAATCCACTCTTGGTCCAAAGGGGATGGTAATTAGTATTTGACGACAGGATAAAATTTTACAATCTATCTCAGATTCAAAGAACGTAATGGTTACAAACGATGGTGCGACTATTTTAAAATCGATCGCTTTGGATAACGCTGCCGCTAAAGTCTTAGTCAGTATGTGACCATTAATTGTAGATATTTCCAAAGTGCAAGATGATGAAGTTGGTGATGGAACTACTTCAGTCTGCGTTTTAGCTGCAGAATTGTTGCGTGAAGCTGAACGCTTGGTCAATCAAAAAGTCCATCCACAAACCATTATTGATGGCTACCGTATTGCATCTGCTGCTGCTTATAAGGCTCTTGAAGCATCTGCTATTGATAATTCCACTGATCAGGCACTTTTCAGAACTGATTTGATCAATATTGCAAAAACCACCCTTTCTTCCAAAGTATTATCTCAAGATAAAGAATATTTCGCAAATTTGGCTGTGGATGCAGTGTTACGTTTAAAAGGAAGCACCAACTTGGATCACATTCAAATTATCAAGAAACCAGGTGGTAAATTGCTAGATTCTTATTTGGATGAAGGTACTCATATACTAATCCAAGGTTTTATTCTTGACAAGAAAATTGGTGTTAATCAACCAAAGCGTGTAGAAAACGCAAATATATTGATTGCCAATACTCCGATGGACACTGATAAGATCAAAATTTTCGGTGCAAGAGTTAGAGTAGATGCAACTGGAAAGTTGGCTGAATTAGAAAGAGCTGAAAAAGAGAAGATGAAGGAAAAGGTGGAAAAGATCAAGAACCACGGAATCAATTGCTTTGTCAACAGACAACTAATCTACAACTATCCTGAGCAATTGTTTGCTGATAGCGGTATCACTGCTATTGAACACGCAGACTTTGATGGGATTGAAAGATTAGCCCTTGTTACTGGAGGTGAAATTGCATCCACTTTTGACCACCCAGAACTTGTCAAATTGGGACACTGTGATTTGATTGAAGAAATCATTATCGGAGAAGATAAATTGATCAAATTTTCTGGTGTTGCAGCTGGTGAAGCATGTACTATTGTATTGAGAGGTGCGTCAAATCAATTGTTGGATGAAGCTGAAAGATCTCTACATGACGCATTGTGTGTTTTGTCTCAAACTGTAAAGGAACCTCGAACTGTTTTGGGAGGTGGCTGCTCTGAAATGTTGATGTCCACTGCTGTTGAAAAAATTGCAGTAACCACTGCTGGAAAGCAAGCCCTCGCAATCGAAGCATTTGCTCGCGCTCTTCGTCAAGTATGGAACTATTTAACATAGATGCCTACCATTTTGGCAGACAATGCTGGATATGATTCATCTGAATTAGTTTCACGACTCCGCGCTTCACATGCTCAAGGACAATCCAAGTCTGGCCTTGACATGTACAATGCTGATATCGCTGATATGACTGAATTAGGCATCACTGAATCATTCAAGCTCAAGCGCCAAGTTCTCCTATCTGCTTCTGAAGCCTGTGAAATGATTTTACGTGTTGATGATATTATCCGATGTGCTCCAAGGTAAGTTTTAGTATTGATATTAGGCAAAGAAATCGTGAATAATGTTTTATAGGAAGAAATCTAATATAATTCTTTTGTTAAATGATCAGGTTTATTATGCTTTTCCAATAATATTCAAACACGCACTCAAATTGGCTTGCCAATCGTCAATTTTGTTTTTTAGAGTCTCCCATTGATCAGTTCCAAATACTCTATAGCTAGCACGACTAGATTAGTGATATTATTACTTGATATGTGCAGACTGGTTTAGCTGATCAATTCTGGCTTCAAGTAGCCCGGCACGGATACAATCTATGATCCAGAATTCAACCTGATCGATTGCAACATCAATAACTTTAGAAATAGATTCATAAGTTACTACTTTTCCAATATTTCGGGTTGCGTAGCTGGCAAATGTCAAGATTCTAATTTTGCGCAATAATTCTTGATCATTGAGGCCTAGTGTTAATCAAATGATACCATTATCTTTCAAGAATTGAGGGTGGGTTTTAATGAAAGCATTGTACTCTTTTAGTGTTTCGTTCAGGAAAATGTTTAGTAATCCAAGCAGCGGCGATGGTGCCAATGCTTGCACTACAGGAAGATTGTACAATTCTTGGAACTGGAAAATGCGAGGTGAGCTAAGGGCAATTTCAATACCTCTGGTCGCTAATTCTGGGGCGTCTTCATGTAATTTTAACGATTCAAGTAAGAAATGGTATGCGAGGTTAGAGCTACTATTAGTCGATTGCTTACTCTTGAGTTTCACTCAATAACTGGTAAAAATCTCTTGTCTCCTCCTGGGTAATTCCCCATTCCAATACAAACTTTTTAATTTCATTCAAATTTAGATTTAAAATAGCAATTTCATTGTGTTGAGAAGCTACTTTGACTAACGCTGTATAAATTTTGAATTTCAGAAGGGGTTCATCCACATAATTGTACAAATTGGAAAGACTACATAAATACGAAATTACACTTTGAGCTTCAAGCTGCATCTATCTTGATCATCCGCAACGATAGGGTCAATAATACTCGAAACGCTTGACGAAATGGTTTCCGGAAACTGAGAAGCCAGTGCAATCAGCAAATTGTAAACTGGTTCAAACTCTTCAAATCAAAAAATAATTACCAGAATCCCCTAATTTCAAGAGTAATTCACTATTAGCTGTGAATAAAGCAAGTAATTCGTCCAATCTCCCACTGTTGTATAATCCAACTGCTTCCTCTCCAAACGCATCGTCTTGTTTCAATTCTGCATATAAATTGGCCAACTCTAGCGCCTGATATTTAACAAACCATTACCTGCTCAGGGTTATAAAATGTCTTCATTCTGAATTTAGAAGAAAATTTTTTTGGACCAACTCAGCCACATTTGAAAGTTTGACTTTTCAATGGCAGATACTGGAAGTGTTGCGAATTTGGCAGCAGTAGGAAAAGAAGGAGCACCTCCAGCAGAAAAGACTGAAGATAAAGATACGCGCAGGGCATTTAACTATGCTCTAGTGAAAGTATTTATTATTTAATCTAGTTTTGTGATATGAGTGATGAAATGAGAGTAGAAGCAGTGGATATGGTAGTCACAGCAGTCGAAAAGCATATTGGGAATTATGAAGTATAGAAAGTTTAATATAGGCTGCATCAAAAGCTATTAAAGAATCAATGGACAAACGCGCTGGAAGTTCTTGGCACGTCGTAGTGGGAGAAGGATTCGGATTTGAGATTACACATGAAATGAGGAATTTGCTATACATGTATTTTGGTGGGAATTTAGTAATTTTTCATTAATTATCAGGGAATTCTAGTATGGAAGTCTTCGTAATTTTGTTACGCGTAGTTACAGTATAATAAATAGAATCTAAAGATTTCAATACGAGTGCATATTAGGAACTAGAATTTATTTCTTTAAAGAGCAACCATTCCTTCTTCATATTGTTCTTTGACAAAGATTTCAAAGTATTGGTAAATGATTGTTACTGCAAGCAAGATACCAGTACCAGATCCAATAGCGCCTAAGATTTAATCACATAATTACCCAACAAATCAGCAGTAACAGAGAGAGCTCCGATACAAAGACCTCCAAACGCAGCAGCAGTTGGAATGACTTTCTTCAATTCCTTATACATTGATTCGTCACGATGACCTCTTAAAACCAATTGCTGATCTTTTAATTGTTTAGCAACATCACGAGGTGATGATCCGGAAACTTCAATCCAAGTCTTTGAGAACAAAGCGCAAGCAGTCAACATGAAAGCAACATAAACGGCAAAGCGTGCAGGGTCAGCCAAAGCATCAGCAATACTGTGCGGTGGAGAAATGTAGTAAGCAAATCCAGATGAGGCGAAATCGGTTGGAACACCTTCTTCGTTACTCCATACACCCAACAAACGGATAAAGAAGTTGTCAGGGAATCTCTTGAACAACATTTGAGAAACAAAGAAAATGTTTGAAACCAAAGCAGATTGAAGCATAATTGGCATGTTGGAAGTATAGAACAACTTGACTGGGTAAGATCCTTGTTGCCCGCGCATTCTGTTTGATTTGACAGGGATTTCAACACGGAATCCTTGCAAGTAAATGACAACAGCAAAAATGAATACAGTTGCCAACAAACTGGACAAGTTTGGAAGGTTTGTACGATACATAGCTTCCTTAACTGCTCTGAATTTGTCATTTCTAGTAAATAACAAATGGAATAATCCAACAACAGCACCTTCAAATTCAGTTCCTACGAATTATAAACAAAGTACCTCTTCCGGTGTTGTAAGTGATTGGGCTGAATGCCTTCCAGATGATAGTCTCACAAATGTTGGTAGCAATGAATAATGAAATTCCTGAACCAAGACCATAACCCTTTTGTAAAAGTTCATCCAACAACATGGTAATTAATGCAGCGAAACATAATTGCAAAATAAGCAATAATGCGATACCAGCACCAATATCAGATGGGTTTCCGTAAACACCCGACCATACAGAAGCAGTAGCTTGACCAACAGCAATAACCATTGCAAATACTAGATTAATACAAATCTTACATTTTTGAGCCCCAGAGAAAAGAGCACGATCTTCCTTTAATGAATAATCAACTTCAATAATGTTTGCGCCAGCTAAAAGCTGCATGATCATTCCTGACGATACGATAGGAGTAATACCCAACTCCATAAGGGTGCCTCTATTCGAAGCCATAATAACACGCATCCAGTACATTGGATCAGCTGATTCTGAAGACATGATACCATATAATGGGATTTGCGAACATACTAAGAAAATGAATAATGTGATAGCGGTCCACATCACTTTTTCTCTAAATTGAACCTGGGTTTAACATTGAAATACCTTTCTATCTGGCGAAGAGATTTCAGGCACAAGCGAGATGAACGGTTTTAATATATGCAGCAATCGAACTGATGTTAGCAAATGATTTACATGAAGACATCGGTCTTGTGTTAAGAAAGTGAGAAAAAAAGCAGTGGCAAAAAATGTAGAAGTTGAGATTTTTCAAATAACGGGATGCTGTCTGCTTGCACAAACTGCCGGTGGTACTATGATCAAAAGCCGGGTCACATACGTTAATTTCACGCCCAACCCATTATTATCCCTGGTGTATTGGACAATTTTTGCAAGTGTGTCCTTTGGCGAGACCTGATTGGCTCAAGGAAAAACTTTATGAAATTTCAATTCCTCTGTGCTAATGCTTTGGCATTTACCTGCAATCAAATAACAGCGAATAATTTAGAATATAATATCGCTTCGTTATTCACAAAGTAATAGATTACTAATTCAGCTCACAAAACATCACTTTAGAGACAGTAAAACACGAAGAAATCAGTGAAGATACATATGAGCTGAAGTTTAATTTTTGTAATGCCATCACAGACTCTGGAGTTGACAGCGCTGATTTCTGTGCTGATGGAACTTGGGCATGTAGATTAATAAAAAACACAAAGAATAAGGATATACGAATAACATCCGCAAAACCTATCGGGAGCGGTGAACCACAAGTAACTGCAACTGGAGATACATTGGGCTTACAATTAAAAGCCAGTAACGGGTCTTTGCTGTTGAACATCAAGTGCAAATCTACTGCAACCGTATATTTTCTTTAATTGTAGGATTCAAACCCAACTCTTCTTTCCTCAAATGATGACGATATAGTTTTAAACTGGGAGCACGCGGCTGGCTGTGGAAAAGGACTCTCATCACCTTCTAATACAGATTCAACGAGTATTTTTGCCACTATATTTTACTACTCAATTGGTGGCCTATTTGCGTATTTTACAATTGGAAGTGTTGGGAATTATGTCATGAAAGGAGGTAAAAATCTGGTAACCTAGAAACTCGATTTCCTGAAATATTGCCTCATTCAGATTTTTGGGTCGCTTTGGGTGCTACCGTTTGGGTAATAATCATTAACCATAGGATATGATTTCAAGTTTAATATCAAGAATTCGCGGAAACAATCAATATGTCGCAATTTGAAATATATTTATTATCACTGTTATAGTTGATCCTGACTGATTTACAGCATGAGTTGTACTATTAAGACTTTCGATAGCATAATTAATACGTGATTAAATCGACTTGGACTTTGTTTATAACTAAATTTAATCTTGGTGTGCCAATGTTGAATTTTCAACTTCTTCACTTGTGGTCTGCCCCAGTATTTCTAAAGGGAAAAATGATCAGCAGCCTCCCAATATCGAATTTTCCATTTCTTAATTCAAAATAGATGTTTCCACTGCAGATAATCTTTCAATAAAGCCACTCCAGTGGAGAAAAGCGCATGCGAAAAATTTTGCATCTTTACAAAAGAAGAATTCACAAAGGTATGGAAATCCCAGAAAGTAAGAACGAATTGACTCTAGTCCCTACAAACATCTCCTTTCCAGAGGAAGAACATAAAGTCCTGGCTTTTTGGAAAGAAATCGATGCTTTCAGAACATCAGTAGAATTATCTAAAGGAAGAAAAAAGTTCAACTTTTACGATGGTAATACAGTCTCTAACAACAGGCCCGCCATTCGCTACCGGATTGCCTCACTATGGGCACTTGCTAGCAGGCACCATCAAGGATGTTGTCACCAGATATGCTCATGCAACTGGCCATTATGTCGAGAGAAGAAATGGCTGGGATACTCATGGTTTACCAGTTGAATATGAAATTGATAAAGCCCACAACATTAGAGGACCTGAAGATGTTGCTAAGATGGGAATTCCAAAGTACAATGAACTTTGTCGTTCAATCGTAATGACCTATGCAACCGAATGGGAAAACACTATCACCAGAATTGGCAGATGGATTGATTTTAAAAATGATTACAAGACTTTGGATCCAACATTTATGGAATCTATCTGGTGGGTGTTTTCGCAATTATACAAGAAGGATCAAGTATACAGAGGATTCAGAATTATGCCTTATTCATGGTATTGCAGCACTGTGTTGTCCAACTTTGAAGCTGGTTTGGATTACCGAGATGTAACTGATCCAGCAGTAGTAGTGTCTTTCCCGTTGCTCTCTGATCCCTCGGTCTCTTTGATTGCATGGACTACTACTCCATGGACTTTACCTTCGAACTTGGCACTATGTGTTCACCCAGAATTGGACTATGTGAAAATCAAGGATGTAAAAACTGGAGCAGTGTTCATTTTGATGGAAGCGCGCCTGGACATTTTGTACTCTGCAGCCGAATTGAAAAAGAAGGACAAGACATTTACTGTTCTTGAGAAAATGAAGGGGGAAGCGCTCAAAGGCTTGGAGTACGAGCCATTGTTTGACTTTTTCGCACAGGTAGGCATTTCTAACGCTCAGAGAAAAGGACAGTCATTCAGAGTAGTCACTGACGCCTATGTTACCAGCGACAGCGGTACTGGCATTGTTCACCAAGCACCGGCATTTGGTGAAGACGATTACCGTATTTGCACTGACCAAAAGATTATTTCAGGAGAAGACGATCTTCCGTGTCCTGTTGATAACAGTGGAAACTTCACTGCAGAAATTCCTCCTTATGCGGGAATGAACTTTAAGGAAGCGGACAAGCCAATTCAAAAGGACTTGAAAGCCAAAGGGAGGCTCATCCGCCAATCACAATACACACACAGCTATCCATTCTGTTACCGATCTGGCCGTCCGTTGATGTACAAGGCGGTTCCAGCGTGGTTTGTTCGCGTTGCGCCAATTGTTGACAAGCTGTGCAAAAACAACGAGCAGACATACTGGTACTTATAGACTGACAGTAGGGTTCCAGAAAATGTCAAGGAAAAGCGATTCCACAACTGGCTGGCCAATGCCAGAGACTGGAACATTTCAAGATCTAGATATTGGGGAACGCCAATCCCGCTGTGGGCCAGTGAAGATTTTGAAGAAATCGTAGTCATTGAATCCATTGCTCAGCTTCACGAGCTCACTGGAGACCACACCATTACTGATATTCACCGGGACAAGATTGACCACCTTACCATTCCATCCAAGACAGGCAAAGGAGTGTTGCGCCGTATTCCAGAAGTGTTTGACTGTTGGTTCGAAAGCGGGAGTATGCCATACGCTCAAAAGCACTATCCGTTTGAAAACAAGGAAGAGTTTGATCAATCTTTCCCAGCAGACTTTATTGCTGAGGGTATTGATCAAACCCGTGGGTGGTTCTATACTCTGATGGTACTTTCTACCCACTTATTTGACAAGCCAGCATGGAAAAATATTATTGTAAACGGACTTGTTTTGGCTTCAGACGGGCAAAAGATGAGTAAAAGTAAAAAGAACTATCCCGATCCAGCAATTGTGTTGGAAGAATTTGGAGCAGATTCGCTAAGGTAATAGGAGCTGATGATAGATTGTTCTTGATGACTTCAGCAGGTGTCAGAGCTGAAAATGTCAGATTCAGGGAAGAAAGTGTAAAGGAAATGATATCCAAAGTGATGCTTCCTTGGTTCAACTCTTACCGATTCCTGTTTGGCCAGCTGGCGCTTTTGAAGAAGGAACACAATTTCAACTTTGTGTATAACCCACACATGGACATGAAGAATGCCAATGTGATGGACCAGTGGATCCTTGCATCTACCCAGAGTTTGATCCAGTTTGTCAGAAAGGAAATGGATGCCTACAGACTATACACGGTCACTCCGCGGTTGCTGACTTTGATTGACACACTGACCAACTGGTACATTCGTTTGAACCGCAAGCGTCTCAAGGGTGAAAATGGGGTTGAAGACGCGGGAAGGGCCTTGAATGTCTTGTTTGAAGTTTTGTACACTCTGTGCAGACTGATGGCGCCGTTTGCACCGTTCATGGTGGAAACAATGTACCAGAACCTGCGCAAGTTCTTGGCACCAACCACCGAAGACACCCGCAGCGTTCACTTCTTGCCGTTCCCAGAACCAAAAGACGAGTACTTTAACGAAGAGGTCGAACGGGCAGTTGGAAGAATGCAGACAGTTATCGATCTTGGCCGCTTCATCCGTGACCAGAAGACCATCTCGCTCAAGACTCCCTGCCGCGAGATGATCATCATCAACCCTAGCGAGCAGTTCCACCAAGATGTAAAGTCGCTTGAAACTTATGTCAAAGAAGAGATGAATGTCAAGCTGGTCACAGTAACTGCGGAAGAAGACAAGTACGGAGTCAACTACAAGCTGGTTCCAGATGCAAAGGCGCTTGGCACAAAGTTCAAGAAAGACGCTCGCACAATCACAGCAGCACTCCCTTTGGTCTCAAAAGAAGAAATCAAAGGCTTTAACGCCAGCGGAAAGATCACAGTTGCCGGATTTGAGCTGACCGCTGCTGAACTCCAAGTCGCAAGGACATTTGAATCCTCCAACAGCAACTACCATGCACACTTTACCAACGAAGTGCTCGTAATTTTAGACACTGCGCTAGATGAAGCATTGATCCAAGAAGGCCATGCTAGAGAAGTAGTCAACCGTGTCCAAAGACTTCGTAAAGATGCCGGACTGCAAGCCACTGACGATGTGCTGTACTATGTTACATTGACAGATGACGCCAGCGACTGTTTGAAGAATGTGCTGAAAGACCAAAAAGAAATGCTAGTCAAGTACTTGAAGCAAGACATACTCCAAGGAGACTTTGACAAGTCCAAGTTGATCAAGGAAGCCGAGCAAGAAGTCAACGGATCTAAATTCTTACTTGCATTAGTTAAACATTAATAAATGCCATTTTACATTGCTTATTTCCAGCTTGCACTTAGTTGATCCCACAGCTCAATGATCAATACGTATCTTGGACGCCGATCTAAATATGGCTCCATCTCGTTGATGGCAAGAAATTGTTTTCATTTCAACCAGAACCTCACTGGTACTTGCGAACCGGTTTCCCAGATGGATCAAAAGAAATAATGAAATGCACGAGCATAATCGTAAAAGCATTTAATAAAACATTTCAAATTAAAGGATGGTACATTTCCCACCTTTCTTCTTGCCTTTATCCAGGTTGGATTGAGATTTCCTTCTCCATGAGGCAGTAGATTTACGAGGTTCAGCTTCTTGAATGACATCTTTTGTTGAAGTATTCAACAGTGCAGTAGGAGGTTTGGTTATTGCAGAAGGTTCGGTCTTTGCCTTTGATTCTATAACATCCAAATCTATATTAAAAATATGGCTACCTTCCTTTGTTTGCTCTCTGTACCTTTTGGGCCGGATTTAATTATTAGAATAGGTTATTTAAATTAAACTTAATTTGTTCCACTTTTACCATCTGTAATTGCAGCTGTCGTATTTTGGTCCATCTATCCAAAAAATCCAATTGGTAATTCTTTGCAACTCAGAAACTTCAAAATCAACTCAACAAACTTGAACAGGATATGAATTGGGGCAACTTCAAAGTTGCTTGAAACTCGTAGAGGAGTATCAATGTTCTGAAGAAATCCAAACCATGGAGGTTCGATATAAATATGATATTTTACTGAATATTATGACTAACCCTAATGAATTTAATAGACTTGTTGGCTAATGCTAACTCATCAAAATGAGGTTGTAGCACTTTGCAAGGCCCACAGGTTGTAGAACCAACTTTGATAAACAGGAGCAACGAAGATTCTATTATTGATTGATATTCTTCAAAAGTTGATTGCAATTCGGTCATGTTTTTCTTTCAAGATTTGTCCCTTTTTATCTTTTTGTTTTCGGGTATCACAGAATGAGACATCCAGTTCGGCAGTAAATGGAACCTTTGAGACCGTTGTGTCATTCCTAGTACTCAAAGAATCTTCAAAATCTAGCTTACTAGAATATTAAATTTATTAAAGTTTCCCTTCTACACCTTTCATTGCAGTGAGAATAGCTAGGCGGTCACCTTTAGTTTCGAGGTATAATTTAGTGACTTCGTCTTTGGTCATCTTGCAGAAATCCAATGACATTAACCATTCCACTCTGTCGGGCATTTGGGAGTACAGTTGAAGGTCTTCATAGTCGTCAAAGTTGGAGCAAAGCATAAAGTTTTCTTTAGAATGTTCATGAATTGCTGGTACTTTACAGGATGAACAGACCATAAATTCATCTGACTTGCAAATCAGCATTTTACCAATGACATTTGGTTTGTTGCAGACATCGCATGTGAATCCCCACCATACAAATTCTTCAGTTGGATTAGAAATCATCATTTCTACCATAGATTCAAGCGCTTGCTTATCTGCCCCAATCAATGTTTGGATGACTTTGCCATTGTAGAATACTAGAAATGTGGGATAGGATTGGATTTCGTATTTTGCAGCAAAAGCTTCGTTACCTTCAGATGTATCGGAATCAATTGCGATGAATTTGGCCTCTTTAAACTTATCTGAAAGTTCATGGAATACTGGCTTGATCATCTTGCAAGGAGGGCACCATGTAGCTCCAATTTTGACAAACACCAATGCATTAGAATCAATGATTTGTTGGTATTGTTCAAGTGAAAGGTTAGAGTCAGTCATACTTATCAAATCGGACTGATATCTCAATTTATACTTTATTTGTTTACAGTAATGACAGCGATGATGCATTCTTTTGATTGCCACCAAAGAACACGTATGACAAGAATGAGTCACTGGTATTATTCCAGAATAATAGAGATAAAATACGATCCGCTTTAATAATAATCAGTAATTTGTAAAATTGAAATGCAAGATTTATTGTTCAATTTCTCCCTTCAGTGTTTTCATGATTGCTATTCGATCACCTTTCAGATCGAAATACAGCTTTTCTAGTTCTTCTTCGGTAAGCTTGCAGTACTCCAAGGTCATCAACCACTTTATTCTTTTCTGGGCTTGCGTGTACACTTGCGCTTCATCAAATTCATCCATGTTAGAACAATCCTTGAACTTTTCTGCTGGATGTTCATGGTCTGCTGGGATAGCACAAGCTGAACATATCATCAATTCATCAACCAAACATACTCGAAGAACTCCAGAAAGGTTGGACTTTTTGCATATATCGCAGTCGAATCCCCACCAAATATATTCATCAGTTGGATTAGAAACCATCAATTCGACCATATCTTCAAGTGCTTTCTTTGATGCTCCAATTTGTGTCTGGATCATCTTTCCGTTGTGGAATACAAAGAAAGTTGGAAAACTACCAACTTTGTATTTCTTGGCAAACGCATCGTTCCCATCACTAGTATCAGCATCGATTGCAATGAATTTTGCAGATTCGTGCTTTTTTGAAAGTGCATGGAAAATAGGTTTGATTGCTTTACATGGTGGACACCAGGTAGCTCCTACTTTAATAAAGACCAACGGATTGGTGTTGATAATCTCTTCGTATTCTTGCAAAGTCAAATTAAAGTCAGACATTCTTGTTCCACTAAAACTAGTTTGTTCCTTGTTTTATCCACTTCGGAATATATTCGGGATTGCTTTTTCAAGCTTGTCATCTTGTACCATATGGCGAGTTTCATTCCAAAGGTACAATCATTAGAAATGTGATTCAGTACCACCACGAGCTATTTTTTTGAAGGAAAGGACCTATTTTTAACAGGAACATCACATTCCGAGCAAGGCGTTGACTTTCTCAAAGTAAAAGTTTCTCAGCTTAGTGGAAACCCTACCATAGTTCCGATTGGTTACTGGCGTATTCAAGATGTTCGTGGAATGTTATATATTTACCTGCTCTATAATGGAAAACTACTGATTTCAAATGGTGGACGCCAACTACTTCCAGCGTTAATGAAATCAAGAGTAAAAGATTTAATCATGTCTTTTTATACTTTAAGAAGCAAGTTTGAGCTGGCCAATTATTTTTTCGGAGAAAGGAACCCAGATCCTTGTATTTTGCAATAGCTTTTCCTGCTGCCAACGCCAACTGGAACAAAGGGAATAGTCTATCTAATTAATTTTTGATGGCATCCACTATTAATGTAATTTTGATAGTTTGCACTATGCGTGAATTTTAATGGAAAACACTGCAATTTAAGGTCCTACAAAGCTTACTACTGTATGAGATCAAGTACCTCCAGTCATGGAAATGAACTATGAAATTGTAAAGACATGTTTGTGAACAGAAGGCCATCTTTTATTATCGGCACGACTGTTGTTGTTCTTTGGCTTCACCTATTAATACTGCAACTATAGCACCAGGTAGCTCCTATTAGTAACGGCACAAAGAGCAAAGGACATGGCGACACCAAAGCACAAACTAACAATTCATCTCCAAAACAAGTATATTATGAAAGCAAGGATAGGAATAAAGACTTTTAACCTTCCAGGCAATCTAGCGTAGAAAATTAACCGCTGGACGTCCATGATTTCCGCACATACTTTGAATTTTTCTTTTGGGTGAGGGTGGTCTGGTGGGATATCGCAACGATCACAAACCAGAAATTCATCTACAGAGCATACCTTCAACTTTCCTGGTATGTTTTCCTTGCCGCACACACCGCAACTATACCCCCACCAGATATATTCATCAGTTGGTGAGCTTATCATCTTTTCAACCATATCTTCCAGAGACTTTTTGTGAGCTCCCATCAATGATTGAATCAATTTTCCTTTGTAGAATACTAGAAAAGTAGGATACGCTTGCACATTGTACTCTGTTGCAAACTGTTCATTCCCATTACTGGTATCCACATCAATCGAAATGAATTTTGCTGAATACTTTTTCTCCAGCCCATGAAACACTGGTTTGATTACTTTACAAGGCGGACACCACGTTGCACCTACTTTAAAGAATACCAGAGGATTGCTCTCTGTAATCTCCTTATATTCGGCAACTGACAAGTTGCTATCTGCCATTTAGAATAAAAAATTTTCATATTAGCAGAGACCAAATATCATAAGCAAAGGACTATTATCGGCAAATACCCTTATTCAATCTACCTGAAAAAGGGTATTGTGGTAATGCCCCCTTTTACAAGTCCAAAAGTATTTCAATAACTCAAAGGATAGCGAGAGTAAATCCCGCATGATAAATCCGATATTAAATCTAATGCCAGCAAGAGTTCAAGAATTAAATTTCAAACAGCGCTCAAACAAGTTTAATATTTCCATGACAATGGTCACAGTCACAGTACAAAGGAGGCACTTAAAAAGCCAATGCCGCCAAAAAACCTCACTTGAAAATGGACACTCAAATCGCCATCAATTGGAATACAAGTAAAATAATACTAACGCAGAATTTTACTTTATGGTGGCAACTATAGATGGACCACTACCTACAGCTCTCTTGTGTCTCATTCTTTTTATTTACAGTTTTATATTCGAGTACTATAAAGCAGCAAAGAATGAAGTTTCTTTAGAAAGCGAATTGATGCTGAAGGGTGCAGCCAAGCAAACAAAGTCAAGCAAGACTGTTCGATACATTTTGGAGTACTTGGGGCATTTCTCACTCATGCTGTTTTTGATGTCTCTGAACGGATTCCTTATGGCTTCAGTATTGATGGGAATGGCACTGGGACATTTCATATTCAGTAATGATGCATAGTAGATAGTATATATTATTTAAATACACAATAAATGTAAAGATTTCAATGACTTGGTCTTTCAAATTTTCCGTCCACAATCTAATTTAGACCATACAGTCGGCCATAGAAATCTGGCCTGGGAGGCTCCTGAATAAAAGACCCTATGGTACCATCAGGAAATTTCTTTGGTTTCTCTATTGCTGGATCACATATCAAGTAGCTAGGTTGCATGCGATTAATTCTTTCTTCGCTCTTGACTAGGCCATCTTCAACCTTAACATCCTCCAATTTGATCTTCTTTTTTGAGATATTCCCAATATCAGAACCCTTTCGTTTGTGTTTGTCGTATAACTTGATATAAGCAGCCAAATCCTTAATATTGGATATTTGAATATACTCCATCACCAGGTTTGGAACTATTTGAGTTTTCGTAATATTTGGTACTTTTGCTCTAGTTTCTATAAAGTGCAGATGAATGGAATGCGCTCGATGAGCTGTCGCAGCCATAAAACTCTTTCCTAGTAATACTAGAAGAGGCTTTCCTAACCAGAATTGCAAATTGAATGGCAAAAGAAACATTACATTTTCTGCTTGTACATCTACTGCGTATTGAAACAAGGAGGTGAAATACTCTATATTTTCATTAAATGGCTGTCTAGGTTTGGTATTTGCTAATCCAGCTTCAATTTCCTTCAATGTGGATAATTTAAACTTCCGTGCTGTCGAAGTCAGCAGTGATATCTATGTTAGTCCAATGTACTTTTTTGTAAGGCATCAGTAACGATTGCAGTAGCGATCTGCTTTCTTGGGGCATTTCTTCATCAATCACAATAAACACAAACGGCATGAGATTAGGAAAGTAAAAATGAAAAAAGTATTTTGGGGTCATCAGTTTAATAGATCTAGGAGTCAGATGCAAGATTTAAGGTTGGCGATTAGTCACTGATAATGCCGTATTGTGTACATGCAACACCTGGACATTGTTTATCACGCGTTCAACAATCAAACAAAAAGATATCTGATTTCCTAGAAAAATATGTCAGAGGAGACCCTGCTTCCAGAATTAAATGTAAGAGAAACTCAGCTTCCCTTACGGACAATGGTATTGACAATCTAATGTAGTTTGTCATCTGTTTCACAATATTCATCGAACCAGTATCGATGACACTATGTACAGCATATCTAAATTAGTGTTCCCGTTCATTTACTTTATGGTTCGAGATTTCAATCAAGTGCCTCTTAAAGATATAGGGTTTTACGTTGGTTTGATTGCAGCTTCGTTTTCCTTTTCTCAATTTATCAGTTCGCTGTTATGGGGTGTATTATCCGATAAATACGGCAGGTAATTTTATTGTAATTAGACGACCAATACTTTTAATCGGCTTGCTTGGAAATTGTATATTTATGATTATGTTTGGATTATCTAAATCTATAACTTGGGCAGCGATAGCACGAATGGGATGTGGATTAAATGCAAATACCGGGGTAGCAAAGAGTGCTGTTGCTGAGATTACAGACAAAAGCAATCATGCCCTTGCTTTTTCAGTTGTTGGATTTGTTTGGGGCTTAGGAATGATTGTTGGGCCAATATTAGGTAGGCAAATTTAACCATAGGCGGTTACTTTGTAAACCCAGCTGATACAATGCCACTAGTGTTTGGAGATTTCTTCAAAGAATACCCTTACTTTTTGCCCTGCTTATGTGCCGCCATTCTATCCTTTATTGGTTTAGTGGTTGGATATTACTACCTTCCTGAAACATCTCACAAAGTTAACGGATACGAATTTGTATTAGAAGTAGATGAAGCATCGGATATGGACGATTCGCATGTGCACAATACTGGGATATTTCCTGCTCAATGCTCGATTGGAATGCACTCTTCTACTCCAAAATCAAACAATTTGTCAATATTAGAAGATAGTAGATACACCACATCGCACTTGTTCAACAGATTTAATCATCTAAATAGACAGACAACCACCGAAATCTGGGATGCCTCTTCAGAAGGCATTGAAGATGGAGAGCCAATGCCAGTACCTACAATTATACCCGAAAATGGAATAGGATATTTAGCATTTCATGCCATCACTGGATATAGTATGTTGTCTTTTGTAAATATGATCTTTGACGAAATATTTAACCTTTGGGCTACAGCACCGATCGGATGTACAATTTGCTAATATTAGATGGACTTGATTTTTCTACCCATGATATTGCAAACATCCTGTCTATTATGGGATTCATTACTCTGCTGTATCAAATACTTTTATATCCGAAAATCAACAAGAGGTGGCCAGCTACAAAAATCTATCGATGGTCTTTGTTATTGTATACATTTGCTTGGGCATTACTACCAGTAATTACGTACGCCGTAACATTTGATTCTTTCCGTACTTTTCTGTGGCCAGTGCTAGTGCTTTTACTAGCAATTAGGCGGTTTGGAAATGTGCTTGCATTTACATCTATAAATATTGTAGTAAATTTAGCACTGAGATAGGTTAATGAATCAGCGAAAGTAGGTCAACTTGGGTTAGTAAATGGAATTGGCCAAACTGCTGTATCCTTTGCAAGAGGAATAGGTAAACGTATTTAATTGTAGGTCCTATTATTGGTGGAACAGCATGGGCATGGTCAATGAGGAGTGATTGGCCTTTTCCTTTCGATCAATCTTTTATATTCAACCTGCTCTCCTTTCTTTCAATGCTGACTTTTCTGCAGTCATTTACAATTAGGACGAAAAAAGTTGAAGAGCATGTTCAACAAAATAATATTCAAATATAGTTAAGCTTGATATGTATATTTCAAAGTTTTGCGGGAATAGAATGATCTACAATTTTCTGTGGGTTTAGTTTCCGCTCGAGAGAATTGATTGCGTCTACAAGGCCGTCTACTTCACTAATTGTGTTATGAGCATGGATACAAATTCGTATTCTTTCAGTTCCTTTGGGTACGGATGGAGACCTAATCGGATAAACACCGAATCCCATTTTTTGTAAATATTCAGCGGCTTTAATTACATTAACATTTCCTAAATCAAATTTAAAATACCTGGAACTACAAGGCCTTGAATCGGGCTGTCTGATTCTAAGAGGTTCTTGGATTTTACCCCACTTCTAAACCGTTGGATCAAAGAGTCCAACTGAAGAGTAAGCTCGTAGTTATGCTTTATAAAGTATTCGTAGGCGCACTTGATTGAAAATAGTGAATGGGCCGGTAAGAAGGTCGAAAAAATCACTGGTTTCGAGTAGTTAACAAAGTACTGTTTCAAAAGTGAGCTACAAAGAACAACCGCTATTATTAGTATTTTTTTACCTCCATGGCACCCGACAGCTTTTCCAAATGTGTGGACTCGCACAAGGATTTTGTTTTCTACCTTCAAGTGACATGCTAACCCTCTGCCTTCATCACCGATAATACCTGTCGAATGAGCCTATTATTAATGGATGACTACTTCATCTATGATGAGATATACGCTGTCCATTTTCTGAATCAGTTCAACAATCTCCTTTAAATTTGACCAACATCCATCCATAGAGTACAAAGATTCTACTGCAATAAATATATTTCCAGAATGAACATCTTTGTAAGTGTTAATCAAATCTAATAGATGTTCCAAATCGTTGTGCTGAAATGGTTTGATGTACTTGGATTGAGATGCTCTCATACCAGCATGGACTGAGGCATGAATGAGCTCATCGTAAAATACTGCATCACCAGGTTGAGGCAAACAACTATACACACCATAATTTGCATCAAATCCGGAATTGAATAGTAGTGCATCTGGTGCATTATGAAAATTCGCAAGAAATCTTTCCAATTCTACCGACTCTTGTGAATGTCCTGACAGTAGTCTCGACCCAGTTGATCCTAAGCCGTTTAACGAATGGGATTGAATGCTTTTGTTTAAATGTTCAGAGTGTGCAAGGCCAAGGTAGTCATTGGAACTAAAGTCAATTAAATTGTTGATTTTTAATGTTCGTAATGTATGTCTTTCCTTCCTGCTTTCCAGAATCCTTTCTATTTGGGAGGTCAACTGGTCTGGCATTTAATGAAAAGTAAAGTCTGGTGATTTGCCACGGACGGATTTAAATTGCATCTCCCGTACTGGAGCTATTAATTAAAAAGTGCGGAGGATGGATGCGGAATGACTAATAGCCGCTTCCTTTTTCACTTCTCAAGGCTATTTTTTTTGTTTTCATTTAACTGCATGTACGCAATATTTTCTGATTTCGATGGGTAGGAATTCATTAACAAAGTACCATTACTACTGAAGATACTGGAATCCGCCTAATTGATTTGAAGATGGGCAAGCCCAGGAGAAAAGCTTTGGACATGGAAATATTGAATGGAACGAAGAGTTTCAAAGAGGCAGTGTCGGAAATGTGGAGTACAGTTGATTATCCAACCTTTGAGGAGGCAATAGAGATTGTCGATGATATTCAATTTGATCCGCATTTCAAAGAATTTTACCAATGGGTCCAAGAAAACCAGTATCCAATGACGGTACTCTCGTCTGGATTAGTGCCATTACTGGAGCACTTTTTCAAGAGAGAATTAAAAAATTATGACTTGGAATTAGTAGCTAACGGCTTGAAAATCCATCCTAGATATTGGGAAATTATTTACCTTGACGATTCACATTACGGCCATGATAAAGGTACTAGGTTGAGAGAGTACAAAAAACTTGGCACCAGCGATAAGATTGTATTCATTGGTGATGGAGTCTCTGACATGCCAGCTGCACGAGAGGCTCATTTAATATTTGCTCGCAAAGGTTACGATTTGGAGACTTTCTGCAAGAGAGAAAATATTCCTTACCATCCATGGACTACATTCAAAGATATTATGGAAATTCTCCAGTCTCTACAATAAAAATTATTAGTTTTTTTCAACTTTACATCACTTTACAATTTCAGATTCAGAAACAAAGACCAAAGAAATGCCAGGTATCAAAATATTTACTGGTTCATCTCACCCTGAACTTACTGGTCTAATTTTGGACAGATTAGGAATCCCTCCATCCCCAGCAGTCGTAAAACGATTTCCCAATGCCGAAACAAGCGTTGAACTTGGAGTATCTGTACGTGATGCAGATGTATTTTTAATTCAATCTGGATCGCATTCAATGAATGATCATTTGATGGAATTGTTGATTATGATTTCATCTTGTCGTTCAGCATCAGCAAGAAGGATCACTGCAGTGTAATCATCCGATTTACTTTAGATTACCATATTTCCCTTACAACAAGCAATCAAAGAAAAAGAAGGCTAGAGGTGCGATTTCTGCGAAACTTGTTGCCAGCATGCTTAGTGTTGCTGGAGTTGATCATGTAATTACTCTCGAACTACATTCATCGCTTACTCAAGGATTCTTCAACAAACCTTGCGATAATCTGCTTGCCCAACCAATTCTTGCAAAGTATATTTCTGATCAGTTCCAGTTGGATAAATGTATAATGGTATCCAAAAATGCAGGGGGGACTCGCCGGTAATCAAATACTAAACCAGTGTTGCTCAATTGGCTGATGTTTTAAAGATTGATTTTGCGCTTATTCATCGTGAACGATATCATATCAGAGAAGGCAATAATGTCACTGAAGAGTACGAAACAAAATTGTCTTTGGTGGGGGACGTCAACGACAAAATTTGTCTCGTTTTGGATGATGTTATTGACGGGACACATTCATTTATTGACTCTTGTGAGGTACATCTGTTACTCATCTTAGCATCTAAAGAAATGTTCTGCTGCTCAGGTTTATATAATTGCTGTGCATGGAATTTTGTCTGGAAATGCATTGAGAGTAATTGAAAACTGTGATGCAATCAATGGTATTATCGTTACAAATTCCTATCCTCTGCCTGCTGAAAAGAAGAGAATGTCCACTAAATTGGTACAGATTGACATTTCAGGATTACTTGCTGAGGCTATCCGTAGAACTCATAACGGTGAAAGTATGTCGTTCTTGTTCCACCACCCATTGTAAGCGAATAAATGTTGTTCGACTAATGCAGTGCATATTGTCGAGTTTTTTTATTGCTGTCAATTAATCAGATTACAGCCAACTGATACTAACCTCAAAGCAAGGCCTCTGGAAATAATTTATTCTGGCTCTTATTCCTTGTCAAAAGCAAAGGCGTACGGAGCATCAGTTGGCTCCAAAAGCAAAATCACAAGTAAGATGGGAATCGATGGGCTGGCATATGTGGGCGACAAGCGTAGAACTGAAAGGAATTTTTCACAACTATGGACCATTGGTAATGTGGTAGGCGAATGAATATTAATGGGAATACAATGTCATTCTAATCGATGTACCAGAATTATTTTTTGTTAAGTTTACACCAAATGTACCATTTAGCAAGGCCCCAGTCTCTGACATATAGGATCTGGAATTTCAGAGGGGATAAAAATTTGGGGCTTGAACCATGACTTCATTTTATTTTTGGAATTCTAAATCGCCCCTGGAAACTCTTGACGGTTCCCGGTCCTGTCAAAGCCAAAGGCTCCAAGTTTCACCAAACTATAAAACCAGAACAAAAAATATTACAGACATCAAAATGCAATATTCAACATTGTTAGTTACCCTTATCTCTGCTGTTCTCGCTGCTGGAAATGATACTGCTGCTGGCAACGCTACCACTTTGGCTGCAGGTGCCACTGTGGTTAATGGAGGAAAGTCACTTGGAGGAGATGCAAGATCTAACACTAAAGGTGTTACCACTGGTACTTGTCCACCAGGAGTTAATACTCCAACATCTTTCACTTTTTCCGCCGGCGGTCAAAGTAAAACTGTTTCATCCACCACTGGATCATTCTGTGCCACTGTAGGAGGCATCAAAGGATGTGCTCTTCAATTCTGTGCCAATGACAGTAAAGGAGGATTCTTGATTGCTGCTACTCCACAAGGGCAAAAGGAACAAAAATGTGAAGTTGTTGTTGGCCAATCGTCTGGTGTTTGTAACGGAATCACTGCACTCCAACAAGATGGTGCAGCCCCAGCCAAAGCTGAAAAGGCCAAAGGGAAAGGAAAGGGAAAAGGAAAGAAGAACAAGAAAAAGAACAAGAAGAATAAGAAAAAGAACAAGAAGAACAAGAAAAAGAAGGGAAAGAAAGGAAAGAAAGCAGAGGGCAAAAAAGCTGCTGGTAATGCAACCGCTGGAGCTGCTGGTAATGCAACCGCTGCTGCTGGTAACGCAACTGCACCGGCCGCCTTAGCTGCTGGTGCAACTGTAGTTGACGGAGGAAAAGATCTTGGAGGTGTTGCTCGTCAAAACACCAAAGGCGTAAAAACTGGAACTTGTCCACAATCTACAAGCACCACTGCCACTCAATTTACTTTTTCAGCAGGAGGTGAATCTAAAACAGTCTCATCAACTAAAGGATCGTTCTGTGCTACTGTAGGTGGAATCAGAGGCTGCGCTCTTCAATTCTGTTCCACTGACAACAAAGCTGGTTTCTTAATTGCTTCCACACCAAAGGGAGAAAAGGAACAAAAATGTGAAGTAGCCGTTGGCCAATCATCTGGTGTATGCAACGGTATTACCGCAACTCAAGCTTAAATAAATCATGTATATTTATTGTAAAATATGATTTCCAATTTTTCCTTATTGTTTAATCACAATACCTATTATTCGTCTGGACAGATAATTTTTTGTTAGATGAGTAAACAGATACCTCCAATTGAAGATAAGGATTTAATCTATGGAATCAGTTTTACAGCGCTCCACTTAAGTTTACTAGGCTCCATCTTTGTTATTGGGAGGGTTGTCTACAGATGGAAAAAGGAGGGATCAAAACCAATCACCCTCAGATTTCCTTTATATATCGCAATAACAGATATCCTCATGTATATAATATGTATGGCGGATCAGCTGCACAATGTTCTTTTTGGTAATGATTGGGAAGGCGATCTGTGTACGTTTATCGCAGCAGTTGTTGGGTTTGCAGCAGCTACTAATTGTATCCTCGTCGCTTGCATATCTGTGCAAGTATATTTTAGTACCATTCTGAAAAGTCCTTTAGATTTTGGCACTCATGACTGGAAGCTAATCCTCTTCATCATATGCACGTCACTCGCGGTAGAAGGAATAGCTTACAAATCAAATGGACAGAGTTGGTATTGGTGCTATGAAACAATGTACAGCCCCGATAAGACTTTACCTATTCTGTCTGTAGTGGTGGAAAGCTCATTATTCTCTGTCATTCTTTTCTGTGGATTAAAGGTGCTTTTACAGATCAGAAGAGTAAAGAATTCAAAGATGAAGCAAGTTCAAAACTCGAATAAGCTGGTGCATTCAAAGTCTACAGAATTCACTCGCAGTGTTGCGGCAAAGGCTCAAGATGAAGATGTTCTCGACAGGTCAGCCAGAAAAATATTAATATTCATTTTCAATTATTTTGTGCAGTGGTAATTTAAATTGACTTAGGACTTTGGCCATTCCATATGTAATTGGTGGAATATTCAACTACTACCACAAGTATATAATTCTGGTCGCTGTATTGGGCTTTTCAACGGGAGGTATATGGAATATGATTGGTTTCATTATAAATGAAGGATGGTATGACAAAAAGACTACCCACAAGAAGTTGTCGAATCATAATGAATCTATGCAGATGCGAAGTATCGCAAAAAAGCAAGATAATTGATTGCCAAATGGATTCTGCTTCTATTGGAGCTTTCAATCGATAATATACCTAGAATCAATAAATCACGATAACCGATTTTCTGTTCCGCTTTAGGTAACATGTTGAATCGCATATCCAGAGCATGCAAATGCGGAATTTTTACGACTTGCTCTGATTGCACAGGAACTTTGCAAATTGTTCTTGATATGATTGTTCAGCAAAGTTGTGGAACGCACTAGTCATTCAACGTAATAACACGCTTTCATACGTCATTCCGCATTCTCAATACTAATCATGCAAATGCCTGTAGAAGATGCAGCGACATTAATATACGGGCTAGGTCTAACATTAATGCAATTCAGTTTATTTGGCTCAGTCTATGTGATCTACAGAGTAATCTACAAATGGAGGCAGGATGGAGCCAAACCAATCACTTTACGTTTCCCATTTTATATAGCGTTTACAGATATTTTCATGTACACTTCTTGTATGCTAAATTTTGTACATAATGCAATCTATCGCAGTGATTGGGACGGAGTGACCTGTAAAATTGTAGCTGCTGCAAATGGATTCTCAGCTGCTTCCAATATGATCCTAGTAGCATCTATTTCAGTTGTAGTTTATTGCAGCACAGTCCTTAGAAGACCGCTCGATTTAGGAAAACACGATTGGAAGCTACTTGCATTCGTATCTGCATTTGCGCTGCTCTTGGAAGGAATGGCTTATCCATCAAACGGACAAAGTTGGTATTGGTGCTATGAGAACATGTATAGCACCAGTAAAATAGTTTCTATTATATCGTTACTGGTCGACAGTTCAATGTTTATGGTGGTGGTGGTCTGTGGTACATTTGTCCTGATAGAAATTCACAAAGTAAAGAAATCAAAGAAACTCACTGCTCAGCGAGCCAAAAGTATAATTAATTCCAAATCAATTCATTCCGAAGACCCTGTTATAGCACCAAAAAAGCAAATGGAGAGCGATGAAGTATTAAAACGGTCAGCAAGAAAAATTCTTACATTTATTGTGAATTATTTTATCCAATGGTTAGTTTGACTAAAACTAGGACTCTGTGCATCCCGTACATTCTTCTTGGGATATTTGATTATTATAACGATTACATTATATTTATCACTACTATCGGCCTTTCTAGTGGCGGAATACTAAATATGGTTGGGTTCATCAGAAATGAAGGATGGTCATACAAGCCCGCAACAGTATACTCAAAATCATCAAGAACACGAAATTCAAGAGCAAGTCGACAATAGAAGTTTATTTAGTAAGATTTTCCAGTTTTGCATTTCTAAGATGGTATAGTTTTCTAGATTCTTTGAAAGCTTTTATAAATTCATCCTCAGACAGCTTCCCTTCCAAAAACGATGCTGCTGAAAGCTCAGTCATATCATCACTAGTAGCAACAAGTTGCCTCAGTTGTTCCGTCAGATATTCAGAACCAAAACGCTAAAATTAATTGAGATTACTGTCAATTCTTGCTGCTGCTCGTACAGCAACTGATCTAGCTGTTTCCGGTGTTCCGCGTTAATACTTTGAAGCGCCTGGATCCGTTTCTTCAAGTCCTCTATTTGATCTTTTCTACTCAAGTTTGATTCTATAATCAAATCACAAATTACTAGCAATTTCGGCGTTATTTACAAGCAGGTCATCCTGCATTTGTTTCATTGGTTTTACTTGATCCAATGTGTAGAAATAATCTGCAAAGGCGTTATCGTCAATTAATAATTCTTCAATTTCTTCCGCACTGAGTTAATTTGAAATTACGATTTGCCATCCAATGCTGGAAATTCCTCTTTTTGCATATTATCAAAAGACTGTCTACTATTAGCCAATTTTACTGTAGCTTTAATTTTTGTGGTGGATTAATGGTGAACTCTGTGATAATCTCCTCGACTACTTTACCCAAAGATGAGTGTATATTCCAGCTTAAAATTCTATCATTCTGCACAACACCATTCTTGACCCACGGGTGAACCACTGCCGGTTTGATTTCTATCCAGGGCTTCATTTCAGGAAATTGTGGGGGTAAATGAATATACATGTGAACAATTTGTGATGGTAGGTGCGCTACTATCTGATAATATGACTTCCCCAGCTCCGTAGGTGAAAATGGTTTCAGCGACTCTATTTGTGCTATACGGCTAATATTAATATTAATTACATAGACTCTAGAGATGCCATTTTAAAAAGTTAAAAAGAAAAACAGTCGACAGGGTAACAAAAATCCCTTTTACCTTAAAGAGCAATACTGTTTCACCTTAGTTTTTGATGAGGAGGGTTAGGGTTAGTATGATTATGTTTCAGCTGGGGTTTTGTAAATTGAGGCTCACACATTCAATGAGCCTCATTTTTGGCGCAAGTTCAAATTTCTTTACTAACAAAAATGAGCTGGAAAAGAGAAGAAATTCCAGATCATAAATTTGACTTTGTGGATGTAGATGATTTCACCGACACTTCACTGGCCAGGAGATTAGCGTACTCTACGGTATTTTTCGCTACACTCAAAGGTACCTTTGAACTAATTAGAAATTCTGGTGTACATGGTTGAAATGGCCTCCATTACCATTTTGCTTGTTTCGAACAAGAACTCTCTATCTGATGCCTTCCAAGGAAAAGTACATTTGGAATTAATTTAGAACGCAACCTTTCAACTAGCGAATAGCATCAATCAATCAGACACTAATGCTATATCCAGCAATCCGGTAATTGCAGCGATTGGTGTCACACAGATGTTTATGATTATTCTAGCCTCACTGTTGCTCTCTTTTGTGCTCCTGGCATTTGAATGGAAAAAAGCCATTACTATCATCAAATCAAGAGACATTTCATATGCATTTACTTGTGTTATAGCTTATAGATACTATACTATTCGTTCGTATCCGCATTATTGTTTCTTTACGCAAATTCAAAATTCAAGAAAGACAATTGACGTCTTGGCCTTCTGGGTGTTTTTCAAATTCAGAGGTAGAGAGGTTTTAATGAATAGGCTGGAAGCGATTGGTATTTGCGGAACTTCCGCGTCAGTTTTTGACTGCTATTTTGCTGTATGAAATCTGGAATAAGGCATTCAATGATCAAAAACACAACCCAATCAATACTATTCAAAACATTTATGCTGGATCTACATCTGTTGAAACCAAGGTGTTCTTCACAATCCAATTGGTTAACGTACTAATTTGGCTGGGTTCAGCCGCCTCCTTATTTGTTGCCTTTTTGGTTTACATTCCGCTGTTGTGCAATATCAGAGGTAACTTGAAAGAGTATTGTGTGCACAAGATTGATAAGAGGTAATCCTGCGTTAATCCAGAATCGATGAAATTTTAAAGAGAAAATCAAGAAAAAGAGTGCAAGAAGCTAGACGTCAAGAAAGAGAAAAGATCAATGTTAAGGGCTCAGATGCAACTCTTGGCAGTCAACCTACCTTGCCTTCGATTGATGTTGATTTGGAAAGTGTGTCACCAAGGCAAGTCGCAGTCTACCCGCAGAAAGGCCCACCATCTGAATATGCCTACTCAGACTACGGATCTGAGTATGGAATGAGAAGTGAACACTCTGGTGCTACTGGATACCGAAATTATGGCAACTACCCTCCAGTTCCTAACCATCAGTATCACCCGCAGCAATATTCAAGAGGATACCAACAGCCTCAAGGATATCCCCAATCAAACTATTCAAGCGGTAATACACATCGAAATTATTCCCCTCCTAGAGATGCCTACACTCCTGTAAGAAGAAACTCTGAAACCTCCGAGGGGACTTCAATTCCTGACTGGAATCATTACCGTAGATAATTGTAATAAATTGATATTTAAGTTGACAATAATTAGCAAAGGTTTATTAAGCTAGGCAGCACTATCTTGTTTCTTTGGAAACCATGGAATAAAGGTACAAGTGCGTGCAACATAGGCTTGATAATCTGGTCTTTCACCATATCTTTCTCGCTGGCCTTTTTCAGACAGAGCGACTCCAGAGCCATGGACCAATAATAAGTAAACAAAAACAGGAGACAACACTGACACCCACTGCCAACCTTCAACCACACCAGCACAGCTGATAACCCATATACCAAACCATAAGAGAACTTCGCCAAAGTAATTGGGGTATCTCGAATATTTATACACCCCAGTAGTGATGAAGTCTCTGGGATTGGTCTTTTTGAATTGATTCTTTTGGTAATCGGCCTATATGAATTAATAATTACCGCTGCTTCCATCAAGAATCCAATTACCCAAAGTATGATTCCAATAATATCACTCCAAATCAATCCTTGTTGAGAAGCGGCTGGATTTCCCAGAATAATAAATACCGCTAATGCAGTCAGATAAATCCAGACAATCTGCAAGAACCAAGGAATGGCAAATTTAATTGGGCTTGTTTTTAGTTCTGCAAATCTACTATCTGAATGCTTCAATACTCGCATAAACAAGTAGCTTCCGAGCCTTAATGACCAAACTAGTGTAAATATTCCCATTATCCACTGCCTAGCTGCCAGTCCATCACTGTTGTTTGCCATAGCGACGATGACACAAGTTATGTAAGTGAGAGATCCTGCCAAGTCGTACATTTTTTCAGTCTTTAGAATAGCAGATATCAAGTAGAAAACCACTTGTATTCCAATATCAATAATTAATGTGAGGATAATCGACGAAGTGACTGTTGTCGATCCTAAACCCATTCTGTAAATTAACTTTTTTCCACTGTTTTATACTGGAATTTTTTCCGCGATGGACCGGCACGAATCAGGCATTAGACATAATTTATGCGCTTCATGGCTAAAATATCCATCAGTCGATGCCATTGAGAGTTTTCGTATCTTTGAGAGTTCCAATTCAGTGTCGCTGTGATTCTAATTGACACGCGGTTAATCCAGCAGGATAGGATTCTATCGATAAATCAGGCAATCTCAAAGTCAAGCATGCTAAGGTGTCGCTTATTTCAACCGGACGTGAATTGGAATACTTGTTTGTATAAAAAATACGTGGCGCTTCACTTTCTTTGCAAGGAACAAAGGAAATGAAAGTAATTAGATGTCCCGATGAATCGCTCGCAAGAACGAATCTTGTATTCCTAAACCCAAATGATATCCATCCGAATGTGCGATACATTATTGTAGATGATTTTCACGCTTTTTCCATAGGGTTGATTAGAATTAACATCTAGTGTTGATGCCAAGGTTGCACCAGGTGGGTTAGGAACATCTGCATTGCACAGAAAGTTGGCAGGATTATCGTTGAATCAAGGTAATTTTTGTGGTAATGAAAGATGTGCGTATTAAATCATTCGAACCTACAAAGGAGCTCTTTATCGCCAGATTGACATTACAAGTCTCCTTTTTGAAGAAGTCAACCGTAGCTACTGAACCTTTCGATACAGATCAATTAAGTAGCTTGTTCATTAAATGGTTCAATACCCAAGTGCTTACAGTCGGACAATCAATTTTAATGGATTATCGAGGGATCGATTTATTGCTGGAAGTAAGTAATATCGATTTGGTTGATTTGGGATCAAAGCAAGAAGTTGCTGGACCAAAGAGAGGTATCTTGATGGAGAAAACTGGTATTCGGTTTACCAAAGATGGTGACTATCCAATTAAATTTACTGGTTCAGAAGCAAAGTAGCAGTTACTTAATTATAGCTCAGTGGCAAAGGAAATTATCAAACCCAATTTCAATTTCTCTGAACTGGGTATTGGTGGTTTAGACGATGAGTTTAGCAATATCTTTCGAAGAGCTTTTGTCTCCCGTATTTTCCCACCATCTATTGTCGAAAAAATGGGAATACAGCATGTGAAAGGTATTTTGTTGTACGGTCCGCCTGGTACTGGTAAAACATTGATGGCAAGACAAATTGGTAAAATGCTCAACAGCAGAGAACCACTTATTGTCAATGGACCTGAAATCTTGAACAAATTTGTTGGGCAGTCTGAGGAAAACGTACGTAAGCTGTTTGCACCAGCTGAAGCAGAGGTACGATATTTGTAACTCTAGTATAAAGCAAAAGGGGAAGAATCTGGTTTGCACATTATTATTTTTGATGAATTGGATGCAATTTGTAAACAGAGAGGTTCCAAGAACGATGGTACAGGCACTGGGGATTCTATTGTCAATCAATTGCTATCTAAAATGGATGGTGTTGACCAGTTGAATAACATTTTGATTATTGGTATGACCAATCGAATGGATATGATTGATGAAGCGCTTTTACGTCCTGGTCGTCTTGAAATTCATATGGAAATCAATTTGCCTGATGAAAAAGGACGTGTTCAAATTTTAAATGTGCACACCCAAAAAGTATTTCAAAGTTGATCGATAGATGCGCAAGTATGACTTGCTTGAACCAGATGTGGATCTTAAAGAAATTGCAGCATTGACAAAGAATTTTAGTGGTGCTGAAATTGCTGGGCTAATCAAGAGTGCCAGTTCATTTGCATTCAATAGGCATGTAAAGATCGGAGATAATGCGCAAGTGGCACAAGATTTCGATAAGATCAAAATCGCAAGATCTGATTTTATTCATGCTTTGGAAGAAGTTCGCCCTGCATTTGGTGTTGCTGAAACTGAATTGCAGCAGTGTGTTGCAAACGGAATCATTAAATTCCATTATAGCATTGAGGTATACTGAACCTAATGAAGCGCATTTTGAACGATGGACAGCTATATGTTGATCAAGTTAGAAATAGTGCAAGAACTCCTCTGGTTTCCGTTTTGCTGCACGGACCAGCTGGAAGCGGTAAAACTGCCTTAGCATCTACAATTGCAATGAGCAGTGAATTCCCATTCATCAAATTAATCTCTCCAGAATCTATGGTTGGATTTACAGAACAGGCAAAGATGGGTACAATTAGCAAAATCTTTAATGATGCTTATAAATCACCACTATCAGTTGTAGTTATAGACTCGATCGAAAGACTACTTGATTGGGTGTCTATTGGGCCTAGATTTTCAAACGTAGTACTTCAAACTTTGTTGGTTTTACTAAAGAAACCGCCTCCAAAAGGACATAAACTATTGATACTTGCAACTACGTCACAAAAGAGCATTTTGGAACAAATGGAGCTTATTGACGCCTTTAATTCTTCCATATATGTGCCAAATGTAACCGCTGTATCATCGATTGACACCGTTCTTAAGGACTTGGGTTCATTCGATGAAAGACAGAGACAAGAAGCTGTCAGAGCAATTACTACGTCTGAATTTGGAAACAAGATATCTATTGGTATCAAAAAGTTGATTTACATGGTTGAAATGGCTGCACAAGATGTCGACAAGGTAGAAAAGTTGACCACCACCATCGAAGAAGAATCACGAAAATAAACAAAGTCAACAATTCATGAATGGTATTATTATTACTATTTTATTGTCTACAACTTTCCAATCTACTGGCATATAGTTCTTGTAAATAACTCTCAATTCTGTTATTCTTTGGTTTGAGAGATTCGTATGCATCCCTATCTTTCTAGCATTAGTAAACTTTACCTTGTTTGATTTGTAATTCAATTGATAACTGATGAATATCGGCAGCATGTTCCAGAAACTGAATTCTGGCCACAGTACATTAATAAAATGGATTGAGGCAAACTTTGATGTCTATCATTACGATTTACTTACTTGCCACAGCATATAGTCGGATAACCGAACTTCTCCGGAAGTTCTAACCATGATATCCAATGGATATGAATCTTGCGTATACATGCAATCGTCCAACAGATGTTCAGTAACATCACCCTTTTCCAGTTTCCCACTGTCAACTGCTAATTTCACTACATTGATTGCAGTATTCATTTCTTCCCGTGACGTATACGGACATGCAATATTCAATATAGCATTAGATCCATTCCTTGTATGCCACATTAATTTCTCTGCTGCTTTTCGAGTTGTAGGTCTCAATAGAGATAAATCCCCAATGACTCTGACACAAATTCCATTTCTGTTAATAAACGCATCCTGTTTTAGAAACTCTTCAAATTTCTCCTCTGCTAAATCCATGAGCACATCGATTTCTTTCTGTGTTCGTTTAAAATTTTCAATAGAGAATGCGTAAACGGACACCACTTTAATTCCAATAGCCATGCACCATTCGAGGGTCTAGGTTAACTACAAGTACATTTTCCAACTGTTTGAATCCGTAGGAATGACCCCGATAAGATTCCATTTTTAAACGCTTTGCAAACCTTCTATTTCCATCCATAATGAACCCAACATGTTTGGGAATTGGTCCGAGCTTTAAGAGAAATATGACTAGTTTGAAGAGGTATTTTGTGACGATCTCTATCAGCTTGTTGATATATTCCATTTTTGCTTTGCCGCTGTTGAAAAAAAAAGTCTATTGTGTGTGGTGCGGGTCAACTATTTGCAGCACCGACACATCACCATTAATTGGAAGGTTGTTGATAAATGAATTTTATTAAATCGCACGAGTTTCTCTTTCCAACCACTTGTATCCAGGCTCATCTTTGGCAAGTAGAGGAGAAACCAACTCGAAGCATTTCTTGTGGTAATTGTTTAACCATTGAATTTCGTCAGGGGTTAAAAGTGCTTTGTTAACCAGCTTTGTTTGAATTGGTACCACTGTTACATGTTCAAAGCCATAGAAATCAACTCCACCAAACTTGTTTGCTGTTTCTACATGTTTGATGAGCAAAACATTTTCAATTCTAATACCATAAGACCCATCCTTGTAGAATCCAGGTTCATTTGTAACTGTCATTCCTGCAAGTAGCTTTGCTTCGTTCAAGGTTGGGCGAATACCAATGCCATGAGGTCCTTCGTGGACATTCCTAATGTTAGAAACATTGTTACAAGTAAGATCCCACACCATGTCCAGTTCCATGACGGAAATCTAAACCTGCTCGCCATAAGGATAATCTCGCAACAGGATCAAGAATATAGCCAGTAGTTCCATGAGGGAATACGAGCATGTCAATTTGAATATGGCCTTTCAATACTCTAGTGAATGAATCAATTTCTTCTTCAGTAGGCGCGCCAAAGTGCAAAGTTCTAGTGACATCAGTGGTGCCGTCCAAATATTGACCACCAGAATCACACAAATACATTTGATCAACTCTAATTTTTGCACAAGTTCCGTGTTCCGGCTTATAGTGAATAATTGCTCCATTTGGACCGGTAGATGAAATGGTGTCAAAACTAAGGCCCTTGAACAAGTCTAGTTGGCTTCTAAATCCTTCCAGCTTGTCTGCAGCTTCAGCTTCAGATAGCTCGGTATTTTTGTTTACCAGTAGTTCATTTTCCAGCCAAGCAAAGTAACGGCACTAAATTAACAATAGTTACGAGAGCTGCTGCATCTCTACGATGACATTGTCTGAATCCTTCCAATTCTGTTGCATTTTTGACAGACTTGGCATCTTGGATAGGGTTACGTAAAACTTCCAAATATCTCTAAAGTTACTTGTAATTACAGGCTGTCCAAATGCTTCTACAAGCTTCAAACTGCATCGTTGATCAATTAATAGCTTCTTTTCAGGAGTGTTTTGAACATGGTGGGACCCAAATGATTTCAAATCGTCAAAAATGGCATTGTATGGCTTGATAATGACATTTGACAAATGTGCTTTAGCTTCTGGGGTGATTTTGGTAGTATCAATATAAAGATACACTTCGTTCAAAGTCACCAATGCATATGACAAGAATACTGGATTGAAGGCAATATCGGTACCTCTCAAGTTGAAAAGCCCTAGTATTACGAATTAATTACAAGCAATTTCATCTAATGCACTGACCACTAATCCCCAGTGATTTTTGTCTGCCAAAGTCTTTTGAATATCTTTTACTTTTTCTTGGAATGCTTTACCAGCATATTTAACATCCAAAACCATTACAGGGTTAGTGGGCGGACTTGGTTTATTTTCCCAAACCAAATCAACCAAGTTTTGCGAAGAACTAACAAGCTTATGGCCTGCCTTTTCCAACTTTTCCTTTAATATTTTAGCTTTTTCTGTTATTAACTAATAAAAACCATAGGTAATTAGAGTAGGATCAATTGCAACAGTTGAATTCTTTTCCAGTACTTGGACTAACCAATCCTCTCTGCTTGGAGTATCTGGAAGGCCATCCTTTTGCAGAATCCATTCAGAATTGAGTTGTTGGGAAGCTTGTAAAAAGTATCTTCCGTCAGTCCATAGCGCAGCTTTGTCCAAAGTGACTACTGCAGTTCCAGCTGATCCAGTGAACCCAGAGATGAATGATCTTCTTGCATCTGATGCGGCAATGTATTCACTCTTTCATTAAATATTCGTTACTTGGTGAGCATCTTCGGTCGGAACCAGGTAAGCATGGTAGTTGTGTTCCTTCAAAACCTTTCTCAATGCTTGTAACTTGGCCATTTGAAGAAAACCTTTGAGAGCGGTCAATTTCATTTCGCAAAATCACGCGATCGCATCATACAATTAAAACCTACTGGATGATATACCACGCTAGATCAGCGGGATGAATGTTTCCCAATCAGCCTTTTTTTCCTGTGGTTTCATGAGTTCAAGTCTAACCCTATTTCACTTAGGGCTACTTTTTTTTCTTTTTTTCACAACACAAAACTCGAAATGCATTTGATGTACACTATGGAGAATGGAAAGAGAGTATATACACTCAAAAAGATAACAGACGACGGTAAAATCACAAAGTCTGCTCACCCTGCAAGATTTTCTCCAGACGACAAATATTCTAGACACAGAGTTACTTTGAAAAAGAGATTTGGATTATTACCAACAATCAAAAATTAATATATTCATAATTGATTTTATAATTCAAACGAATCTTTTTGTGAATCCAAAAAGTGTGATTTTAGGATTCAAATGTCTAGAACCACCGTAGAGTTTTGATGAACAGCACTGCAGTCTTGAAGCAAGATTCAAGGGATCGGTGCTGAGTATATGACATATTCTGCGAATATTTAGATTGCATATTGCCATATCGAGAAGTATTCGCAGTTCACGCATGTTCAACTCATGATTGCAATCTTTGAACATCGCATGGTTTCAATCTCGTAGTCAGGGTCGCATTTCGGTGGAGAAATTTCAACAAATTAGTAAGTGAACGGTAATTCGTTCTCATTCGAATATTTTAAGAAGCACAAAGATATTTAATTATGACACATGGTGAATTAAGATATCTGGAATTGAATTCCCTCGTTTGGTCGTAAATGGAGGTAACCTAGCTTTCATATTTCTGAGTAATCGGGATTTCCGGCCAAGTCGCTGGTATCGACAAGAATCAAGAATACCGGAAAATTGTTTAAAGCTATGACAAGCGCTGTTCGGTATTTTAGTCCTGTATACAGTTAAACTCGAGTATAATCGATTTGCTTATCGTCAGACAGTCAGTTTAATTCCCCACTGTGTCTGGGGGAAATCATCGGAAACAGACGCGGATCGGGGCAACACACTTTGTACTACTTCACCTTGGAGATGAATGAATAATGCTTGTGACCCAACAATGAGAAGTGTAAAAAGGTGTATTGTCATTTTCAGCATAGCATTGGTTCTTGATTACATCTGTATAGAAAGAAGGAGCTTAAAGACCCTGAGCCGTTTCTACATCCATATATATCTGATTTTACTGTAGGTGCCGGATTTATTCTCTTTTTTGCCAACTAGCCGCCCGTTTAGATTAAAAAGCCTGGTGGCACCCTCATAAATGGGAAAAACAACAACCACAGTATACAACCATATTTACCACACAGCTCAAACCAACAGACAAAAGCACAGCTTAGGATAGACAAAGGTATTCAGTCGATCTACAAAATAGTATAGGCCCGATCACTCCCGGTCTGTTTTAATTCCATACTTTCGAGGGGTTGTAGCACATGGGGCAAGCATGGCACTGCTTATAAATAGGGACCTCAAAGAATTTTAATTCAAATCACATCAGACTACATACTATGCAAGAGTTAGATTTGGAGTGGTGTATCGCAGGTTGTGGAAAGCGCAACCAGCTGGGCAGTATTTATTGTGGTCCGTCATGTTTTAGAGATGAAATACTTTCCCAGGACGAACCGCTGATGCTCGACTCATCTCTCCCATTAACTGGCGAGAAGATATTAAAAGCATCCACAAGTGCTGAAATTATACAAGCATACTCCTCTTGCTCACCAGTTTTTCACTTTCAGTCTCAACGCAATAGGAAAAGGAACAAGTCTTCAAACTCGCTGAAGAATGTTTCCTTTTCAATCTAACTTATTTGTACATTTGTAATATACTCGACCTTGCTATTATTCATTTTTATTCTCCACCTAAAAATTGCTCACAGTTTCTGTGACAAAATTTTTGGCACTTGACCATAGAGAAATATTAAATTTCCGATATGGATCAATATATCCACGCAGGAGTTTGTGATTAGACTATTGGTCAACGTTTTAAAAAGGGTGTCGGAAACGTTGGCTCGAAGGCAAAGCAGTTGGTGTGATCAGTTTCAAAATAAAAGACGATCGCACCCTAATTTGGCTAGGGAGCTAAACGTGGTACAAAGGAAAAAGTGTGGGGGTAGGGGCCACCTCGAATGTGGACTGAAAAAAATTCTATAAATTCAAAAACAAAAAGTCGTAGAAAAGCACTAATATGGCCAGGAACCAAGAAATTAACGGAGGGTTAGACCTCAACTGGTGCTTAGGAGGCTGTAATAGGAGAAGTGAGTGGGGCAGTCTGTACTGTTCAGCAAAATGCTACAGAATAGATATTTCACAAGAAGCAATTCCAAAGCACATTCCAACTTTCCTTGCTAGAAATCACAATAACCACCGAAAGCGATCCGGCCAACTTTAATTATTTTGTACATGAATTATTTAAATAAAATCTTGCTATTTATCAACCATACTCTCTTGCGATATATTTACCAAAGTGGCTAGTAATTCTCATCTCGCAATATCCTCTGGCTGGCACATGTCATTCAAATTCCAATTTAAAGCAAACTCAAAACGGTTTGGAATCGCTTGTCAACTATGCATGGGGCAATGATCACTCATAGTTATTATCGGTGCTGGCACTGCGTTGATACTCTATGCATGAGTAATTTTGAAAAATTTCAAATTCCTCAAATCTTTTTTTCATCACACAAATCAAAATGTCTGAAGAAGCTACTTACCCAAAACTCTCTACTCCAGGATTTGACGCTCGTTTCCCAAACGCAAACCAAGTAACGGAATGATAACAAATTAGACTAAAAACTGCTGGCAAAACTATACCGATTATTACAAGTGTGTGAATGCTAAAGGTGAAGAATACGCACCATGTCAACAATTCAAAAAGACTTTTACTTCATTGTGTCCTGTTAACTGGGTATGGAGTATTTTAATTGTAGGTTGAAAAATGGGATGGACAGCGTGAAAATGGAGTTTTCCCAGCTTTGGTTGAAAAGAAGGAAGCTGCTCACCATTAATAAATCTGATTTGAGAATATTAAAAGTCAAAACTCTTTATTGGAAAATTATTAACAGTAACAAAAGGGAGAGATTAACTGTGATTCCTAAACCGGAATTTGCAGTTGGGGATGGTAGCTGACCAGTCTGAATTGGTGCTGCTGCTGGAACAGTTTGGGCAAACCCGATTTGGTTATTGGTGTGATCAAATGCTAAATAATATTTACTGAGCATCCCCATTCCCAGTATTAGGTTGTTCTTGAACAGAGGGTCTTGGTACTGGGTGAATCCCAAAAAGCATTGATCGCTAGAAGAGTATTTGTAAACATAGTCTTGCGGGGTCCAAGTTGCTGTGAACCCATTGAATGTCATCACTATGGTAGGCAGAAACCTGACAAGTGAACAGGGAGCTTCATAAACACCGTCATCCCCTAAAGTCAAATTGTAAGTGGATTGAATTGGTGCAACTATATCGGTTGGAAACTGTGATATAGACAAATCAGTATGAACAAAGGCTGTATAATTTTGATTTGGGATTGAGATCCCATTGACTTGGAATGTAGTAACGGGTAAAGCATACGGTGTTACTACGGAATTCACATTGGACTGATTGAATAGGCTGGATGTCGGCATTGGTATTTCTTTGACAAAGGCTAAATCCCCTTGATAGTTTGATTTGTTGTAAAACCCCAAGTCCAGGTTTGCAAAGTTGGTTGAAGAATCTACAGAAAATCCATATACTGGCTTTGCCATTCCTTGCTGAAAGTCCTTGAACGAACCTTGAATAGAATGTCCCAAGCCCATCACTCCAGATACATGTTTCCGTTGAAAGGTAGGGGTAACCTGTTTAAATGTAATTCCAGTGAATTGAACGCTTCCAATTTGAAAATTATCAGACACTACAGGCCCTGGCATGCTATCATCTGTCAGTATGACCCTAGGAGGATAATTTCCGTTGAGGCGGCTGTATGTGGAACTTGGATTAACTGATAGATTACCTCTTGGTGTTATCAAAGATAAAGGTATCGTTTATATTGCAGTTGCTGCCACAACCTGTCGTTTGTATGCATCCAAACGTTTCTGTAGAATCAATTGCCAACATCAAATTCTGAGGGGGAGTGCCTATTGTAACAGGGATAGCATAGTTGAAAAATGCTACTTTTGGACACTGGATGGTGGTTTGAGCTAATTGCATTTGAAAAAGAATTGATATGAGCAACTCCTTGTGCATTTCAGATAAAACTTTTCTCTGTAATTGGTTCGTTACATCCCCCTATTGCACATTGTTGGCTCATTCGATACAGCAAGAGCCCTAGCGTCAAAAAATTAAACTAAACATGCGGTAATTATAAACCGCTGCTGAGACTATTGGACGGTGATAATTCGATTACAAATATGATGTTGAATTAAATTACAAATTTATTAGAAAGAGGACGGCTTACTATCATAGGTTGTTCCATAGCAATAGTAATCATATGGCCCAGAGGGAGAAAACGGCCCAACCTGATTTTGATTTGCGTTGAATGCATATGTTGTCATCAAAACAATCAGGAAAGAAACTAGCGGCGCTGCTGCATCGAATGCACTTTGAATAGAATACACGTACTTGTCCCAAAAGTCCCTGTGGTAGTTATACAGATAATATTGAACAAAGATGGACCACAAGATGATATTGATATATCCGCTATTAATGGTTGAGACGCCAGGAGACATGGATGTAACTATAATAAACATATTGATCTTGGTCCAACGCGGATCAGGGTAGATTTTGTTTAATGACCATGGAATAAATGGAAGCAAGAACCCAATCAAATAGCCAAAATTAAGTGAAAAATAGGGAGATGAAGGCCCAAAACTGCGAACAGGTCCGAGAGCACCCCATAAGCCTCCAGCATTTGCAAAGGTCAGATACGTTTGTGCCCCATATTGACTGTTTGGATCATCAATATTGACTAGAGTACTCATTGCCCAGAAGGATCCAAATGTATTAATCAAGACACCGATAATTGTTCCAATCAACTGTGAGGCTACCATTGCTTTAGGATCGATATGCATATAGTGGCCTAATTTCAAGTCGCCAAGTAAAGACACGGCTTGGATCATGATATTTGTACCAAGAGATTTAAAGCACATCACAACAACAGTCTGTCCGGGGAACATTAGACCGCCAATCATTTCAGTAATGATATTAAGTCCAGGTGAAATACCTGTGATACCAGTAATAACGCCAACAGGAATCGCGCACACAACACCGATTAATATTGTAACTATAGTTGCCCACCAAGGCATGAAAAAGGAAGAGAATTGGCAGAACAGTACAGAAAGGGCAACAAAGAAAGAAAAGAAGATCAGATACGTTGGCTCGGAAATATCAGTGTACTTTTTCATGATCTTGTAGTGCGGATCATTTGAATCCAATTCACTTTCTGTTTGACGCAAAGCTTCCTTGAATTGCCGAATAATATCTTTTCCATACCAAAGACCAACTTGGGAGAACATTGCACCAAAAGTCATGAAAGAGGAGAGATATGATATTGCAAAAGCTGGAGAAAGGTATAATCGACTACCCGCTTGTTTGAATGCTTGAAGATTTAAATTGTTGTTTAAATCCAACAAATTTGGATATCCGTCACCTTGGGAAATATGGACTTCGTAGCCATGTACATCAAAGAGTGAATTTGTCGCATATCTAGGAAGCGGATCAGTTGCAACGGAGGCATTCTTCCATGTTTTGCTAGTAATTGCCTGACCTCCATAGTTCAGAGTAGGTTGAAGCACTGGTGTGCCAAAGGCGCCAAAATAGTAAGCCAACGGCCCTATAATCCACATGCCCAACACGTTGCCAAAAATGCTATTCCAAAGAACATACATTGGGGAATATACACCATTGATAAATGTCCAGTCAAACGTGAAGGATAGGATTCCAGGGCCTTGCTCAAACCATGCTGAACCCAAGAATCTAGCAGCTCTATTGGTAGTAATAAAACAAAGAATAGATACAGATGCTAATGATTTTGCGAAATATCCTGGAATCCATTCATATACAAACATGAACGCGAATGAGAGCCAGAAAGCAGAAAATCTAGACATTGAGTGATAATACTTGGAGTCTGGATTGTCCAAACCTTTTTGATTGTGAAAGGAGTTGAAGAACCCAATGCTTCCCAACACACTAGGCCATAACATTGCTGTTGGCTTTACCAAAAAACGACGAAGGAGACCAGCCAACCCGTATCCAAGCATTTGGGTAACCAAGATCCAGATCAAAGAGGAAAACACTGTTACTTTTTGGTCATTGAAGAATAGCTTTTGTGCTACGACATTATCTACTCCGTATGGAGGGGAAGCGGCAGCTGAGACGATAATATTTATAAGCACATCTACAATTAGCAAAGGCTTACGTTCTTTTACATTGAATGGACCTGGATTAAATTGAATTCCAGCAATTGTGATATCAGGCACGGTTCTTGCTAAAAATAGGCCAATAGGATATGCCACCATGTTAGCAATAGTGGATGGGATAGCAAATGGATTAGCACGGAAGGATGCAACGGTATTAGTGAACCCCAAGAAGATTGCCCAGAAGCAACCAATCAAGATTGCACGAGCAGTGAAGGTGGGCATTTCATAGTCATCCTCAGTGGAAATCAAACCTTTTGTAAATTCGAGAGCGCTACAATTAGTTTGAAATTTACAAGTCAGCGTCTTGTAACTCTACGTCAAGAGTATCGGTATCAAAGAAATCATCACTCTCATAGTCAAGATAGACAATATTGTCGAGTTTCTTTTCGTCCATTAGAATTTTTAAGGGAAAGTTTGGCTTAAATATCTACCTACGGCCTATTATGAACTAAATGAGTTCACATTCGCCCATAGGAATTGCATGATTTCGATACCAAGCGGGGGGTGTTTCGTATTGGCTCACAGCTTTTATTTGTTACGCAAAAGGAAAGCTGCTCCCAGAAATACACATGAAGTGTTTGCTTGTGAAACAATTACCCTCTGATTATGATTTTTAATTACAATTTCCGTCAACTTTTGTTTGCTTGAATTAATCCCATGATTGCGGTTAGTCTGGGCAGATTCTCTTTTGTTGGGTCAATAATACCTTGGGTTGAGGCTTTCTGAGAGCTTACATAGTTGTCAGTTCGAATACGCCAAATTGTTCATGATTATTAACATGCAAGCGGAAAATTCAAAACTAGCTCCCGCTCCAGGAATCAAACTAAATGTCCAACCTGATCTTGTGTTCGAGAATTAGTAAGTTCAACAAAAGTTAATATGCTTTTGCCATTGGTGCACCTCTCATGATGCGAGGACGCCGTCCAACAAACTTGCCACATATTTTCACCACGATGTCCTTGAAAATAGGAAGTATTGTGCAAGCTGCTGGAGCCAATGTAATTATAGTATAATGGTAGAAGACATATATCGGCAAGCTTGCATTTGTCGGTTCAGTAGAGTTCGGGAAGGGAACTTGGGCTGGTAATTTTTGATTTGAAAATAGGGATTATATTAGAAGAACAAGGAACTGGCAAAAACGATGGTTCAGTAAACGGGGTATCGTATTTCAAGTGTGCGGAAAATACAGGTAGCATTGGTTTAAACCAGGTGTCTTTGTTTTGGCTTCGAAAGTGAAATTACACCAATCAAAGTCTGCAGCAAAGAAACCTTCAGCTCCCAAAAAGACAGTGGAATCTCTAAAGAAACCAGTGGAGCCAAAAACCATTAAATCATTGGAAAAAACCTCATTGCCGAAAAGGGCACCATCTACGATTCCACGGCCAAGCACCCCTAGAGCAGCAACACCAAAGCCAGCATCTTCAAAACCTGCAGTTAAGCCAACAACTACAAGGACCACGGCTGCTAGAACTGCTACTCCGAAGCCTCCCGTGAAAAGTACCTCATCTACTCGCGTTAACTCACCAAAATCATCGTTGGAAACTGAATTAAATGACAAAATTAAACAATTGGAAAGTGAAATAGCAGGGCTAAAGGCTGCGCAAAATGAAGGGCAAAATAATGATAATTCATTGTTGAAGGACCAACTGGCGGAAGTTCAGTCCTCAAAAAATCAACTAGAAATTTCATATTCTGAAGCAGAAAAGAAAATCCAATCCCTAGTAGACGAATTGATGGCTAAAGCTCAATTAGAATCTCAGCTTGAAGCAAGCCAAAAGAAATTGAATAAAGTGGAAGCTGAACTTACTTCTGCGCTCTCACAAGCAGAAGATTATTCGCAAAAGTACAATACTGTGCTAGGACAACTGGAGCAGCTCGAGATATTAAAAGTCAAAGTGGAGAAATACTCTTCAGAAAAGACTTTTATGATTTCAAATATTGAAAATTTAGAAAATCAATTGATTGAATACAAGAATAAGGCCAACCTCTTGGAATCACAACAAGTTGAAAGTTTGGTAAATGATAGTTCCGCCAAAGTGGAACAATTGAAATCAGAATTGGCAAGTTTAATGCACACTAACCAGAATTTATCTGTAGACTTGGAGGAAAGCAATGTAGCCAAAAATATCGCTCAAGAAAAATTGCAATTATTGCAAGGAGAATTTGATAGTGCATCTTCAAAAGTAGAGGCTTTGGAATCTAAACTCTCTTCATTGTCGGTGGAGCTTGAATTATGTATAAAAGAGTTCCAAGAAGCAAAAGGTGCTAAAGAATTGGCAGAATCTAAGGTTGAAGAAACAAACAGATTCTTTGAAGTTGTCCAAAACAATTACAATTCGACATTGGAGTATGTAGCCACACTGCAGGCAAAGGAAGCTGAATTAAATCAAAGCCTTTCAAATACATCAAATGAACTTGAAGTCACCAAGACTGTCTGCGAAGAACTCCGAGGTTACATTGTAGAACTGGAGAACGGTCTACCTGCCATTAAAGAAATCGGAAGCGAAGAACAGGAAGAATTGATAGGACAACTTCGCGAAGAAAATCAAACTGTTAAGCAAACAGTCCAGACTTTGAATGCTGAATATGAAGATGCAATTAGGAAATGTGAAAAATATGAATTCCAAATTGCCTCTCTCCAAAAACAACTTGATGAAAATAGTTCAACTGCTACCAAAGACAATCATGAAGGTATTAACGCTACCGTAGCAGACTTGGAGGCAGCAACGGCTCAAATTGAATCTCTACAGGCATTTATCCTGGAGTTGCAAACTAAATTGGAATCTTCCAATTCACATAATGTCCTAAATGAAGAGCTCGAAGCACAGAAAGCGACTATTAGCACCATGTCGGAGCAAATTGAATTGTTGCAACACAAATTGGAAGCTCTTCAAACTGAGCGTGACGAATTTGAAAAGTCGTTGAAGGAATGTAAGCTTTTGTTGGATAGTAAAGAATCCGAAAATACCTATCAAGAACTAGAAACAGAATTACAAGCTCAAATGCAAGAAAACCACGCACTACAAGCAAAACTGACTGAAGTAGAATCCCTTTGCAGTCAATTGAAAGAATCACTTAAAGACAATGTTGTGCAAGTTGAAAAATCAAAAATTGAATTTTCAACGTTGCAATCAGATTACGATACCGTCATGTTAAAGCAGAATGAATACTATCAACATATTGAGGATTTGAAAGATCATGTCGATGACCTTCAAAACAAGTTGCAACAAGCAAATAACTACATAAAGCTGCAGGAAGATAATCAGCAAGAATCTGACATGGATAGCGAAAAACTGAAATCTGCTTTGGTTGAGAAAAGAAATGAGATGGAAGATTTACGAAATTCTTTGATATCATTGATGGATAATATGACTGGGATCTTGGAAAAATGTGAAGAACAAGCAAAGGCACTCTATGTCATGTATCCTGATGAAGATGGGATGACTCAGCTGGTCCAAGATATATCTTGCTTGCTGATGCTTCAAGAGCAAATGGATGAGCTGATGGTGTCTTTTCAATGGATCAAAAAATCAATTGATTTCTAATAAAGCATAATTTAAAAATTTAGGTTCAACTTTTTTATAACAAAATACACAAAACTATGCTAAAACATACCCGTGATTGCATGGAACTAAGGTGTTCGCCTCGTTAGCAGTGTTCAGAGGGAATACCAAGCCGTCAACATTGTTTAAAGGATTACAGCTTTCGCACATATTTAAACTAGAGAGAATCAAGTGCTGACATATAGTCAAAAGTGCTTTTCTGACTTCAACCATCGAGTTTTCCTCTATACGCAAAGACAAAACTAACTGGTTTTCGTCTGTAGTAAGAACATATCCGATAATATCACCAAGTAACGCTAATAATGATGGAGATACTGAGCCAGATATAATTGACGGCGAGAGAGGGAAAGGCATTTCAAGATGGTCAGCTGCGTGTGAGAGTAAAATGCTTGCAGCACCAACTGCCTGAGACTGAAACAGTACTTCATTGATAGAATTAGCAAATGTGAAGAGAGCCTGCTTATACCACGAAAGAGATAAATCTGTTGAGATAGTTGGCAGGCTAGCCTTAGACCAATACAGCTTTGTTTCCAGGTTGGAAAGACGCAACAAATTCACTTTAATATCATCGATTCTATACGGATGTGCATCGATATTAAAAGATTCAAAATCCATTGGGTAATTATTGCGAGATAATGAAAGTACCAGTTGGTTGTTTAACATTTCTTGCAAATCCTTGTACTTTTTCGTCACTTGAACTGTAATTTGAATAACCATGTCCTGATCTAATCGAGTAATGTCCAGCATGCAATTTGGAAATGATTGCGTAACAAATGCTTGAATCCTGGAGACATCTTGCTTCCTAAGCTTACTCTCTAATACGCGAGGTGATAGCTGAGTTAGCGCAAACAGAAGTTGACAAAGTAAAGTGTATGTTCGGAGTAGTAATACAGGAGGAATTGCAGGTTGAGTTTTTAATGAAACTACCTGTTTATCGTGTGCTGGCTGTCCTGCGACTAGCTTTCCAAAGTAGTAGAGAGCCATTAAAGGATTATTGCAGAGCAAATATGCAGAAGCTAGCATTAATTATAATTTTACAAATATTAATCCAGGTAAGAAATACACCTTGCCAATCATTCAAAAGAACTTGACGCTGTGATTGTTCATATAAAATACCTAGTGCACGGTCAAAAATTCTTTCATGACCTAGCCAAGGCTCGTTTGGACTTTTCTGTGATAGCTTAAAATCGTCCTTTGGAGGATTCCAAAATTGTGTTGCCTCGGATGATTCAAAGTACGTTTGGTCATGTGAATTTTCCATATTCTTTAGCCAATTGAGACTTTTCAAATGAGCCCCTAAACTTATTGCTGTTCCAGCCAATTGAGTCATTTGGCGAACCTCTTCTAGACCAACTTTGCGAGTGTCGGTTCCGTTTACTAAATGCTTTTTACGAGTTAGATCAGCATTAAATTCAAATAGTTCCAAACTCTTTTGATGCCAGGCGGCTGATTTGGCCAAATCCCCTACCAGATGCCATCCAACACCGATGTTAGAAGAAATTGCTGCTTTTAGCTGGATTGTGTTTGAACTAGCTTCTATGGAGGAGTTTGCATTGATAGAGGTAGATCTTTGTGATACACCAATGTTTGGTACTAGCGAAGGAACTAAATCTGTGATTCCGTCTAATAGTGCATGTGAAGCCATATGATATTGCAAACTAGCGGTTGAATGCCCAAGTGCGCCAAAACAAGCACCAAGGTGTGTCATCGCTCGAACTTGAGCCATTATTGCATAGCGATGCAAATAAGAAAGCCTGTATGTTTTCTTTTCTAATGGAGTATTTGTCTCTGGAGTGAACGGCTTCATCAAACTTGCATTATTGGAAATTTTCATCAATTCATCAGGAAGGGGGAATTCTTCGAATATCGATTCCACCAAATTCTTGCACATTGCATGGCATTTTATTGCCGCTTCGTACTTTCCTCTTGAAAAGCAAAGATTTCCCATGTTGGTAGTCAACTGGAGAACCCAGACTACAATTGGAGGACCATGAGAGAATTCATTGGAACCTTTTGCAGATTTAACTGAATTGCTCTTCTTCAGCCCCTGGTTATCCTCAGAATGAGTAACAAATGCATTTTCCACATATTGACCTTCTAGCCCTGTGGCTCTAATTGCCATTTGTAACCAATTTGATCCAGATTTGGATGCTGATTGCCTAATGTATGCAATTGTTAATACCCAGGATTCGTCTAAATGCTCTTTCGCAATATCCAATTTTCCCAGCTTTCGATAAGCACAGCCAATATTTGATAAAGCTTTTGCTTGTCGAATCATGTCATTTTCTTGTTTAGCTAATACTAATGCTTGATTCCATTTCTCAATTGCATTTGGTATATTTGAATGAGGAACAGCCATCGAAACTGCGCCATCATTTAGCAAGTCATCAATTGTAGTAACTTGAATCGAAGTGTTTCTCGAAGGGATTTGATTATCACTAAATTAATAATTTAATTACGGTTGCGGACTGTATCCGCTTTGACTGCGACTGTAAGGAGTGAACTGCTGTTGTGGCTGATATTGTTGATTATAGTTGTAACCATTCTGCAAATTTGGAGGATTTCCTCTTGTGCTATAACCACCAGGATATCCGGGAGAACCATTTTGAGGACCTGTAGTTCTCTGTGGTATGCCTGGACGCTGGTTTGGGAGCTGATTCCAACTCATTTCTTGAAATTTTTTCGGGCACAGGAGAAAGAAAATGTTTTTAGTTTTATTGTGAAGATGGTATTACCATATACTGCATACGGCTTCTACGTACGCTTTGTACCAGCTCGGGAAGACGGAGTTCTGTGCTTAACTTTAGTGCAACGTCATCATGCAAATCGTCGTTGTTCCATGTCCAGCTAAGGTTCTCTTTTTGAAGTTCAAGAGACACTTTATTGGATATACTGGAAATTTTATCCTGCAGCTCCTGGCTACTGGTAAACTGCACTTGTCGTCGATTGACCAGCTCTTGCATTCTTTTTGATCCAAAATGTGCCCTAAAAGACGAATTCACTCTGAATACATGGTAAGTGAATAGAACATTCGCGGCCAGCAAATAAAACTTGGCAATGTAAAAGTTGGTTGGCAATAATACCCCATAGAAAGCTAATTTGGACGTGAACTTGTCAGAGTCTGCCAACCACACTTGAATTTGATCTTGAACTGTTGATTGTTTAATGCAAGAGGGAAAAATAATTTCTATCTGGAATTAGGCGATGATTACATGCTCGGTCCTGCTTGGGATTTGTTTAAAGAAATACTCGTCGGCTGCTTTCCTTGTTGTTATTCGATTTCCGAATCGATATATTCTATTGATAACTGAACCCTGCTTTGATTGTCCCAGCTTATGCCAGTGTGAACCCATCATATCACTAATTTGATATCTCCATTTACGGGTGATATATGCAACAGCCATTCCTGCGTATTCTAGGTTTGTTGTAGGAGAAAGAAATTGAGCATGAAATACACATCTCCCGTTCAAAGAAGGGAATGCGTATATTTTTAGTGAGTTGCTGGAATTTAGGATTCTTTTAGACATGAAAAAAATTTCATTGGAACGACTGTCAAGCAATCCTGTGTAGAAAAATAGTCGGCATATCCTACAGATTCCTTGCAAGTAAAAAGTGATATTTATTAAACTGAATCAACCAATCTCGGAATTACATCCAAGCATTTATCCCAAAGTGACAGCTCCTCCATATCCGTATCTGAATTAGTGCAAAATACCCTCTAGGCCCAAAGGCCTTTGTATGGCACGGACGGCAATACAAAATGTTTTCTTTTTCCGCCAAATTATTACTGTCCAAAAGTTTTGAGCAAGTTGAGCATTTAAAGCACATTTTGTGATATTTAATATTTCCTGGGCCCAGCGCCTAAATTTAGTCAAACTAACCTGCTCTGCAAAATAAACAGCTTTTGTGCATACTGGACATTTATCGCTTCCGCCAAACTTTGCCAAATTCTCCTTGGAACTAGTCAAATTTTCTTTGGAGGATGAAAGTTTTTCGGATGATTGCGATTTAGAGGAGGTCATTGGTGTAGTTTCAGGTAATTTTGGGGCTGGGATTGGAACTGCAGTCTCAGTAGAAAGTGTGTTTCCGTATCCATATCCTTTAGGTCCAAACAATCTTCCATAGCAAGACTTACAGTAGGCTTCATTGTCTTTATCTGTCATGTTTTGTGAATCTAAACGCTTGTTGCATTGCTTACACGTAAAGCAAGATTTATGATAGAAACCTCCAGGTCCGCTTTGCTGCTCTACAAAATATACAGTTTTGCTACATCGAACGCATTTATTGTTTGATCCTCCTAGCTGTGCCATCGTATTCTACAAACTACTAAAGTATTCGCGAGGACAATGACGAAATAACTCATTGTCGGAAGTTTAATGCTCTCGGAGAATTAAATTGAATTTCAACTTTTTAAAATCAACTTGAATACCTCCATTAAAATGCAATTCGTCCACTCAAAGTTTGACCTTCCAGAATACGGAAACGCTGTAGATTTCACACGTCAAGTCAAAAATCTTAAAGCAGCCTCCGGTACTAAGAGAAAGTCTGCTGCGGCTCAGTCTCCAGAATCTTCATATAAAGGATCGCCTTCAACTTCCAATGCCACACCAAATATAATGAACGATTCTCAAGGAGACAACGAGCTCTCCTCTGAAGACAAACGAACCAGGCGTTTAATCCGCAATCGCGAAGCCGCTAGAAGGTAATTGCTTCTAATTTGAGGAATCGTTTAAAGAAAAAGGATTGGATTGAAGGATTACAAAGAGCAAACACACAAGCAAAAGAAACTAATGAACGCCTAAAAGAAAAATTCGCCCTCTTATCTAAGGAATTAAAGCAAATACACCAAATTCTTCTAGAGGAGGGGCATATTGATGTTATTCCTCCTGAACTTAACCTCTGTGGTTTATAATTTATTGAAAATGCTTTTAAATAAAACGAAACTTTATTATTACGCCTTTCAAAAGATAAATGGCAGGCCACAGATATATCTGGAAGGAATTATTCCGGAAATGGCTTTGTCAGCTTCAATCGCAGCTCCAATTCCATTACTGGTATAGCATTGCAGATCTAAAAAGGTCCAAGATAAGCAGTTCTTGTCTTTCTTGCAAAGCTTCATACATTCATTGCCCGAGATGGCGTGGTTTATAATGCTTGTAGTTCCAGCATGACGATCTAACCCTCGAGTTGCCACATCTGTATTGTAAGTAATGTGTAACAAGTCAGCGTAGGTGTTTAGAATATCCCATCTGAATGTTTGGCCCATTCGATTAACACCTGTTGAAGGATTGTTTGAATAAATCCTTTGGAAATCGTTCTCTGTTAGTTTAGAGATAGACCATGGTAATTCGCAAGGATTTTTCGGCCATGCGAAATCGTGAGATGGCTCAGATCGATGTAATCCCCTTTGTCGAACAATTTGAAGTCCAGCCTGAGCAAAACACTTGGATAACGCAGTTTCTTCATGGGGAGTGTTACTTTCATTCAAACATGACGCGAAATCATAAGCATAAATCAATTCAATAGCCGCTCTAGACATAACAGTAGTTGGAATAGATAAAGATTCTACCTTTGTGTAGTGACTGTTTGCAGTTACATCGACCACATCAAAATTCAATAGCACAAGAGGCTTGTTGCTGTTAAACTGCTTAAGCATCTCTCTAGTGTTTTCAACAAAGACATACGTATCTATTATGAGCATATGCTGTACCATCATTGATTGAGATGAACCATTCTGCCTTTGGGAAGTGTTGGTACAGAGCAGTTAACGAATTCAAGTACTTTTCTGCATTTGGAAACAAAGTTGTGGCTGGTTTGAATTGAACAAATGAATCGAAAACTTTACCGTGAATAAATTCCCTGGCATTCTTTCCGTCGTGTAGTTGCAGATTATTGATTTGATGCAAAAATGGGCCAATTTCTTTCGTAATAAAGTCAACTTCACGGTTAAATGTCGCTAGATCTGCAATGGTTTCTCCAGTACGTCGTTCATCCATGTGTAAACTGAAGGCTATGTGGTCATAGAGGTGATTCAAACCAACAGGATTTTCCATAATTAATGTAGATTTGGACTTTTCCATGTCCAAGCTATTTGGAGGGGCGTCGTTTACTATCGGAGCGTCGTTCAATTCTTGTACTTGGTTCATTCGAGACACTGAAATTGCGTAGATACCAATAATACCAGCTAATAATCCAACAAAGATGATATAATAAAACTTGAAGTTTTCAAATTTGGATTTTTTCATCTCATATCTCCTTGAATTGTCAAAATAGTCTCTGATTTGGTGGAAAGTTTCTTTGATTACACTGGATTTAGCTGGCCGGCCTTCTACCGGTTGCTTTCTTACGTGTCGCTTCCGCAACTCTCCTTGGCTGTAATCTTCCAGATTTAAGGCAATGTCTACCATTTCAGAAGTTGCGGTAAAAGTCGCGCGTTAAATATTTGTTTGTTTATTTCGCGACTTTATCGGAGTTGAGATTGCCTTCTGAGTTCAACTACCTGTTTCTGGAGAGCTAGTAATTCTTTAATAGAAGATAAATGAGCTTAAATTTTTTACTCTCAAAAATTTATGATTCTCCTCCACAAGAGATTTCTTTCTGCACTTGCAGCCAGGAGGTTGGAAATATTCAAAAACCACAAGGCAGTACCAGTTCCAAGTAATTGATTTTGTAATTACAGCGAAATCAGCTTACAGCCAGGAGGATTTTTGGCACTCTAGCGCTCATTTGTTGGGTTGGGCAATGGAAAAAAAATTTGGAGATGATTGTCTACTTACTCATGGGCCTGCTACTCAGGATGGTTTCTTTTATGATGCACTCTTATTCAAAGGATCAAAGTGGACAAGTGATCGAATTCAGAAAATTGATAACGATATGGCCTCTCTTTTAGAACCAGAACAAGTTTCAAAAGATATCCATGGCTTATTAACTGGACGATTCGGAAGTAGCTATTTTGTTACACAAGATGATTTGAAAGACCTGACCAGCCTGATGAACTCATTAGCGCGGACCAAGCAGCAGTTTGAATACATCACTGTTGACAGACGCACTGGGCAAGAAATGTTTTCAGGATCACCATTTAAACTATCATTAATTTCAAGAATACCCGAATCTCAAGAAATTACAGTATTCCGCTGTGGAGAATTTGTTGATTTATGTCGTGGTCCCCATATTCCAAATTCAGAGTTGATAAAATCAGTAATGTTGTCAAAAACTGGTGCTGCACAATGGAATAAAGACTATAGTCAAAATATGGCTCGAGTAATGGGTATAGCTTTTGATTCACAAAACGGCTTGAAAGAGTATCGAAAGCTGCAACTTGAAGCTGAAAAACGAAACCATAGAACCATTGGGAAACGGCAAGAGTTATTCACTTTCCATGAATACTCTCCTGGCTCGCCATTCTTCCTTCCCCACGGAACTCGTGTTATACAAAAGCTTTACGACTATCTTCGTGGCGAATATCGGAAATATGGATTTCAGGAGGTGGTGACCCCTTTAATTTTCAATAAGGAGCTATGGGAAACTTCTGGGCACTGGCAAAATTATAAAGACGACATGTTCGTAGTCACAGGAGGTTGTGATCAATCTGAAGATCCTGATATCAATGGGTTAAAGCCAATGAATTGTCCTGGGCATTGTTTATTATATTCATATTCTGCAAAATCATACAGGGACTTACCACTGAGGTTTGCTGAATTTAGTCCGCTGCATAGGTAAATATTCTTAATATTAGAAATGAAGCATCTGGAGCGTTAACTGGCCTAACGAGAGTTCGCAAATTCCATCAAGATGACGGCCACATATTTTGCACCAAAGAACAGATCCATTCTGAAATCCAGTCCACTCTTCACTTTGTTGAGGCAACATACAAGATACTTGGCTTTAAATCATACAGCCTGACATTATCTACTAGGCCAGAAACCAACTTTATCGGAGATTTAAGTGATTGGGATGCAGCAGAAAAGTCGCTGGAAGGAGCTCTGAATTTAACTGGTCAAAACTGGGCTTTAAAGGAGGGAGATGGCGCCTTCTATGGGCCAAAGATTGATATAATGGTGAAGGACAGCCTGAATCGCTCTCATCAAACCGCAACTATTCAATTAGATTTCCAATTGCCAGAAAGATTTAATTTACAATATCAGGATAGCACAGGCGGCTTCTCCAGACCTGTAATTATCCATAGAGCAATATTGGGGTCTATCGAAAGAATGTTGGCGATCATGACCGAGAACTTTGGTGGAAAATGGCCATTTTGGATCTCACCGCGTCAGATTCTAATTGTAACCACTCGCCCAGATATTGATAGCTATGCCAAAAAAGTGCAGAGTGAATTGAAAGAGTATTATGTGGATTATGAAATGTCCGACAATACTTTAGCAAAGCAAGTTAGAGAGGCACAAAAGCTGGATTACAATTTTATCTTGGTATTAGGTGATCGAGAAAAAGAAAATCAAACAGTAACCATTCGACAAAGAGATGGGACTGCCCTTGGCACTTTAGACCTGGACTCATTCAAACAAATGTGCAGCGATTTGGTCCATAACTATCAATAAAATAATGTCTTGTAAAATTTCTTCCACTACGATATATCCTTTAATTGGTGTGTTTATTACAATTTTGGAATCATGAAATATTAAGAACCAACTTAAACACGGGATGGGTAGAGCATCTAGTTTTAGTTAATTTCTTACAATGCGGACTTGAGCACCGAAAGCCTTTGGTGGCAAGTTGGAGTTAAACTTTGCACGAGCAACACCAGAAGTACCGTGTGGACGGGTGATTCTTCCCCAAATGACTCTAATTTTGGATCCATCAACGGCTCTTTGTGCACGGTAAACGTATGCAACACGCTTTCCGAGGTAGAATTGAACATCCTTGGTGGTCTTTGCTCCTTCGATTTCAACAAGAGAAGTGTGTTCCTTGGAGTTACGTTTTCCTCTGGTGTGTCCGGTTACTCTTCCTTTAGCATAAAGTCTAAAAAGTAAGTACTGTTCTATTAATTCGTTCGAATCGCTGTTGATTATTTACCTGTGTGGTTGTACGTTAGCCATTTCAAATGTAAAAAATTTCACTCGAAAAAATTTCAAAAAGACATTTTTCTGTTGAACGACAACCAATTAAATTCTCCGATATCACGTGATACAGTTACATTTACTTTGGCAAGTACATGGAATTTATCATGGAGATTAATCGAGCAGGCAATTAATTCATGAACATATATTTAAAAAATACCACTAGAGTTTTTGATAGTTTCTCGGTTACTTCTATTTGCTCGAGTTTTCGTTCGATTTTGAGATTTGGATCCAGCTACAGGCCTCTTTTTGAACCCACTAGCAACTCGTTTCCTGATTTCTTCTTCATCGAGAGGCTGAGTTTTTGGTTTTGACTTGGGTTTTACTGCCTTTGGCTTTGGCTCGTCCCTGAATGCCTTGTACTGCTTATTATTGGGCCGTTCAAACTCTGAGTCTAATTCATCCTCCGATTCGTCTTCTGAAAAGTTGGATTTACGATCAACATCTAATTGAATCTATCGTCAGCTATAAATTTACGTTTTCCATTGAATTCCCCAGTTCATCTAATAGCTCTTGTTTCAGTTGTTCAACGTCCTCCGCAGTTTCTTCTTCTGATTGGTCTTCTTCTGATAGATCATCTGACAGTTCATCCTCTGGTTCCACGTTATCTGGATCTTCTTCAGCGACACTTTCCATATAGCTCTCCAGTTCTTTTTGCTGGTCCTTTGTGAATCCAGAAGCTGCTACTTGGACATCAAGGGAGAACTCTCGTTTTGCGTCTCTAGTAAATACGGGATATAATTTACTTTCGTACTGGAATCTCTTTTTAAAGAAGGTTCTGATGCATTCCACATCTCTATTGAAATACATTTCAGCATTTCGGTGTGAAGTCGACACCATCTGAGGGAAATCGATTAGTACAGGCTCGTCATTGTCTTTGATTAACAAATTGAATTCGTTGAAATCGCCTAAATAAAGATACAATTACCATGAATCAATCCGGCACAGGCAAGTCTGACAATAAGATTCATCAAGTTTGAATATAGCCGCCCTGGATCTTCTAAATCATGAATTTGACAGAGAGGGTAGGCATCGATCAGTTCCATCACCACTGTATGTCTATTTTGATCAATAGGTTTTGGGACAGGGAATCCATTTTCATGTAATACTTTCATAAATGCATATTCTTTGATGGCAGCCAATCTTGACATATATAACCACGATCCTGTATGTCTGTGCCTCAAATAATCCCTCTTTTGCTTAATGTTTCTAAATGACGTGCGGCCCAATCGCTGAAGTTTTAAAACATGCTGATTTCCATCTTCATCCGCAACCAAATATATATCAGATTCTTTTCCAACACCAATTTGATTCCCTACTGAATAAATCGACTGACGTCGGCACAAGGTCTTCAACGCAAGGTAATCATATCCACCATACGTCAAACGATATCCATCATATTTCGTATGTTGTACTCGTTGAATCAAATTATTTTTGGCTAACACTGAAATTACTTTGTGAATTCCTGAATTTCTAATTTGCGCAATGTTGGCAATTAATGTAGTTGGAACTACTTCATGGTTTCTAGAGCCCATCTCGGTTGCGGTTAATACTCTGAAATCGTCATTCGTTAAATATCTCAGTAATTTGGCATCCAACTTCATTTTGAATTCTTTGAAAAAAACAAAAAAAATAAAATGGTAGTGGCGTTGAATGTGCAGTTGGAATCTTTCAGATACGAAACCAAAGGTAGGTGCTACGAATATTTGCTGCTGCTTTGTGCTCAATATAAAATTTCCAATTCTTGCCCTTGCGGTTTTTAACTTTTTTCTCGCAATCTCAACAAGGGTTAGAAATGGTAATTCACTACTAATTAGATTATCAGAATTAGAGCGCCAACAGGACAATTCAGAGTGGAAATTAAAGAGACTGAATTGATTTCATCGCTGTATGAAAAAATCAAAATATTGTTAAAGTCGGATTTTCAACTAGATAATGAACTGAATCCAAATGATCCAGTTACAGTTTTAAAGAATGGGCAAATATTGCATGTTAAATCATTAGCTGCTAAAAGAGAGGAAGTGAAACCGGTTGATCATGCATTCAAATACGTAAAGATTGACCCTATCGACGAATATTTGCACAAACAAACAGGGGAGATTAAAAGGAAAAAGAATCCGCAATTGTAAACATAGCTCTAATTGTAGCTGTAAGCATGGGGACTTGGGTATGTGCGAATATTGTCTACCTTTACAACCATACGATCAAAACTACTTGGATGAAAACAAAATTAAACACATGTCATTTCACGCATATTTGCGACAATTAATTGACCAAAACAAGATTCCAGCGACTAGCTCGCCAATGTTTATCCCTCCACTAGACAGTCCAGACTACACAGTTTTAACCCCCTGCCCAGCTCAAACGCATGCTCCATACCCAGACGGTATTTGTAGTAAATGTCAGCCAAGTGCTATCACTTTACAAACTCAGGTAATAGTTTTTTGACCAAGAATTTTAGGATGGTGGACCATGTCGAATTTGAATCGCCGCAAATTATTGAAAACTTTATTCATTTCTGGAGATTAACTGGCCATCAAAGAGTAGGGTTTCTTTATGGGAGATACGAACCTTATGAAAAGGTCCCCTTGGGTGTTAAAGCAGTGATAAGTGTAATTTACGAACCGCCTCAAGAAAGCGGCCATGATAGCATTCAAATGCTGCCTGACCCATTAGAATCGCAAGTACATTTGTTTTTGATCAAAGGTTAGCGAATTAGCCTCAAGCCTGGGTCTCCAAAAGATTGGAGTAGTATACTCTGATTTATTTGATGACGGGAACGGTAAAGGTACAGTTATCTGCAAGAGGCATCTTAATTCTTACTTCTTGTCCTCTGCCGAAATCATATTTTCTGCCAAGTTACAGCAAAAATATCCGGTAAAGACCCGATATTCTCCAACTGGCGAATTTGGAAGTAGATTTGTTACTGTTGTCATATCGGGTAACCTTTATTAATTATAGGGAATGAAGATTCAAATATTGATATGCAAACCTATCAAGTTTCCAACTCTGCAGTTTCAATGACTCGTGATGGGATTATTGAAGCGTCAGTTGAACCTTCTTTAATGCGGGTTTGCGCTGCGACAGATACCAAGTATGTACCTGATGTATTTTACAAATACCGAAATGAGTATAATATTATGGTGCAAGAAGCTGCTAAGCCTACATTCCCTGTAGAATATTTACTCATAACGGTAATTAAATATTGAAATAGTCTTCTCATGGATTTCCTGCCAATCCCCAACCAAGATTTGTCTCGAATGAAACATTTATCGAAAATAGGATTAGCAACGCCAGAAATTTCAAAAGTCTGAAGCAAAATATCGAGTCCTCAATTATGGATGCACTCTCAGATTTCCATTTGCTATTGTACCTGAAAGAGTCCTCGATTTTAGATGCTGTATGTTTAAAATAATCGTAGGAATGCTGGGATATTATATTTAAGATTGTAAATGAAAAGCAACTGAATTACATTGCTGATCTACAAAATAATGGAGTGTGGCAGACATTAATTATGATGCTTAGCGAGCATGATCAAACTCAACAAGCCAGCTCGGGAGGAGCTCCTTGGGCATGCAGACATTGCACTTTTCAAAATATTGGAGGTGACAGCTGCGAAATGTGTGGTTTGCCTCCAAATTGAATTTTATATAGTGTTCAATTGCCAAGACAATTTTCCATTTTTTTCCAGCTATTTCCAAAGCTGTACAATTTTTAATATTTGAACCAGCTGTTTCAGCCTTGAACAAAGTCTTGATCCATCGCTTTTGGGCGGGCTTTTTTGTTTGAAGCACTCTATATATTATTTTGTGTACGCTGAACAGTCCCAGTACTGAAGAGTTTTATTAGCCAAAACCAACTTTTCAAGGATTTTCAATTTTTAATTAATCAGCGCTTTGTAATGTCATTCCGCATTTGGATTTTCCAAAGGGTTTCTTCACAGGTCCATACCCCCTTTTTAGAATCGCATGAAACTCGAAAGCGACCAACGGATTTTCGATTTTAGCCACAAATTTTCTTGACTTTTTGCTCTGGATTTTTTTCGACCAGCACAGAATGTTTGAAGTGAAAATTAGACAACAACCAACAAGAGGAAGAATGTGCGGGTTTGCAAATCTTCCGGATCGAAGAATGCTGTACGTATTAGATTTAATGTAGCGATCCTCCCCTTATACTGGAACTAGCAATACCGCCAATGAGTTTAAAACAGTAATTAGAATTTAATTTAGGAAACAGAAAATAGCGTCAAACTATGTATGCCATGTTACATTAGTTTCCTCTGACAAGTCATTCAACAGAAGCACAATTATACGCTCTGATACGGAGCCAGGCAAAGAAGACCAAGATATCTTTTATCAATCTCTCCTTGGACAAACTACAACCTCGGCTATAATATTAAACGATATAAACGATCAAGGCGAAGCAATGTTCTTCATATTCCCTGACTTGTCGGTGAGAATACAGGGAGAGTATAGGCTCTTGTGTCAAATCGTGAATATAGAAAAGTAATCAATGGTTAATCATAGTCCGTTAGAAGGGGTGACAGACCTCTATACCTCCTCGTTTATAATATTTCCACCCAAGACCTTTCCCGGAATGCTCGGTAGCTTTTGCTAATTTAGAATCGACTTTTCTCTCAAAATGCTTGGCGTTGCAGGGCATACCTATTAGAAGTAGGAGATATAGTTACATGTCTAAACTGGTCGATTTGAACGACGCAGATATGAACGACGTTACAGCTGTAAATACTTAATAAAAGGCTATTCTTATTAGTTTCTGGAGTCAGTTTGTGGCTTGGCGGAGGAGACTGGCGGACAGTTCCGGAAAAATCACCCACTCATAGAGTTTTCCATTTTGGGAATGTCAAGAGTAGTGAAAGGGACTGAAACATACCAGTTAGCGATCGCGGCCCTTGGAATGTATTTATTGCTTATTGACACGCTTTGGTTTTGACTAAAATTATTGTTTGGCCGGCATAATATGAGAAAATATCCGCAACACTAAAACCACGGATTGAAGATTCGCAGCCAATCTAAAATCATCGTAAAGTGTAAATTCATTAAACTGTTACTTTTGCAAATGTTGAATCATAATTTTAACACAGGTAGTAAATGAAATAAGTGATCTATTACAAGTCATATCTCTTTACAATCGGCTCATCAATATTAATCAAATCTTTCTTTGGGTCGAACACTTTATGCTTTTTAACTCCGTGTTCATCCACCATTTTTAAATTGCGGAGTTCCGGATAGGTAGGTAGAAGGGCAGGATTACACATTCTGGGATACTCGCTAAAATAGGAATGTCGAAGTGCTTCTCTTGCTGAAATACGCCTGGAGGGACGGTATGCAAGAAAAGCACGCAGTAAATCTAGCGTTGCATCAGTAGAGTCAGGAAAGGTCTTGTCAATTGAGTCGTAATCTATATTTGGGAACTTGATAGTATCATACAACGGCTGATCAACAAGTTCTGGCCATACTCGCGTGGTTGGTGTTCCTAAGAGTTTACATGTGAGCAATATTTGATTTGGTTCGTTCTTTCCAGGTAATAATGGTGTTGATTTGATAAACTCGCCAAATATACATCCTACAGACCTTGGTTGAGCATAATTTTACCATAAATCTACAGATTGAGTGTAATCCGAGGCTCCAAACAAGATTTCTGGCGCTCTATACCACAAAGTTACTACGCGAGGTGTCATATTATCTATAGGATCTCCAAAAGAGCGAGCAAGCCTACTATTAAATTCTCAGTACCCAAAATCTGCGATTTTCAGAATTCCTTTTGCAGTTAACAACAAATTGGAGAGTTTCAAATCTCTAGAGTTAATAAATATCCACCTATGAATGATATTCATTTCATCATGCAAGTATGAAACGCCCTTTAATAGCTGGTGCAACAGGCACTTTACTTCTGTTGGCCTATACTGCCTCTCCGGATATTTGGCCATCACATTATCCATTAAATATGCCATATCCTGTTCACAGTATTCCATAACCATAAAAATATTATCTAGTCCATTGGCTACGACGACATCATACACAGATACGATATTTTCATGTCTTAAATTCTTCAAAAGTGATATCTCCCGTAGCGCGCTGATAGGAAAGCCTTCATTGTCATAATCCATTCTAATTCTCTTCAAAGCTACTATTGGCTCTTCCTTATCCGATATTCTCTGGGCTCTGTACACAATCCCATAAGTTCCTTCCCCCACTCTATTCAACTTTTTAAACTGATCTACAGCGGTGCAATTTCCTTTGAAGGTGGTCGAGATGTAATGCGGTGTATCGGGGCTTTCAAAAGAATAGACTGCGATTTGTTTTTCAGACATTTTTTTTAACTTTAAAATGGTGCCTTCAAAACCCATAGCTTCCCTCTTTCTCTTATTCTCTGGAGCCTACGTATTTTCCATATACGCTTCGCTAACCGCAGACTTTCTTCGTATCACACCAGTATTTGGTTTATCTTATCCTACTCTAGAATTCGGTCTCTTTCAAGTATGTACTGTTTCTGGAACTTCAATTAGTTGCGATCAAGTAAGTCTTGCTAATGTAGTTTCCTTCAAATGATTGTAAGCTGGAATTAGTAGACAATAAGGGTAAATACAAGGAACTATCATTTTGCCAAACCTGGCTGGCAGCAAGATATTTGCAGATCGGTGCTCTTGTTTTCGGCGGCATCGCTGTAGGAGCATGGCTAACCAGAATTGTAGTTGTCAACGGTTTAATAACTTCTGTGGTTTTCTGGTGCTCTTCAGTTTTTGGTATTTTGTTGTTAATTTAGCAATATTCCAAGTGATTGTAATGCAGCTTATTTCAAATATCAGACAAGACTCTCTATTCTCAATTGGTGGAGCTTATGGTTACAGCTTTTCAGCACTTAACGCTTCGTGGGGGTTGGCGATTGGTGTTGTGATAGTGTTCGTCGTATACCAGTTAATTCAAAGGCAAACTGTCTATTACTACGTTCCTATTCCTTAATTTACTTTTTTAATATATCGCTGATCAGTGCGCTTTCAAGTTACACAAAAATTCAAATGTCTCTAGTATTTGCAATTTGTTTTCTAATTTTCACATTCACTTACTTGGTCAATCTCTCGGCAGTTCAGTTTTATGGGGACTTGGTTCTTTGTCACCATGAGTATTGTCATATTGGATCCGCAATTACCGAAGTCGCTTTATTCGCCATTGTGGGATTAGGGTGGTTCTATATACTAGCTGCCATTCTCAAACCAAAAGACACTCCAACCGTAGTGGTAGTATGGTGCTTGGCGGTTCATGTTCTTTATTCTTTGTTGCAAATCGGCAAGAGTCACGGAATTTTATTCTCAGGAACAAACATTACCTGGCTTCTTGTAATCGGTTTCCTTATTATCTATCATCAAAGCCAAAGAAGACAAGTATGCTATCATATTATTCCTTAAAAATAAAATTTCCGTATTTCTTTATAACCAACCTTTGTTGGCATGATTTGGATGCAGATCTATCACAATATACTTGAGTGGAATAAATGCTAGTTCAATCTCGTCTGATAATAATGGGTAGATTTAGTCACGTGCTAGACAGATTCAATCACGTGATATTGTGAGGGTTTTTTATTGGTTGAAATCTTCGGAGATTTTCGGTATTTTTTTATTCTGTCAAGCTCAAAGTTCTTCACTTTTCAAATGGTAAGACAGCAGTAAAACCCATCAATTCAAGTAAAGCCTTGAAAGAGGTTTGAAGTAGCTGTCCAGGGTAAGCGAAATAGCAATGGATTGATGGATTTCTTACAAAATGAACAGAACTAATCGATAGGCTGACAATCACGACGAAGAAGCTGCCGCTATCGCCAGAGCTAAGAGATCATTCAAAAAATTCACCTTCCGTGGTGTTGATTTGGAACAATTGTTGGACATGAGCACTGAACAAGTATTTAGATTTTTAATAGTAGCTTGTTGACCTTGTTCATTCCCGTGCTAGAAGACGTTTCCAAAGAGGTCTTAAACGCAAGCCTATGGGTCTTATCAAGAAGCTCCGCAAGGCAAAGAAGGAAGCTCCACAATACGAAAAACCAGCTGTCGTCAAGACTCATTTGCGTAACATGATTATTGTCCCAGAAATGATTGGTTCTATCATTGGTATCTACAACGGAAAAACCTTCAACCAAGTTGAAATTAAAGCTGAAATGGTTGGTCACTATTTGGGAGAATTCTCAATTACCTACAAGCCAGTTCGTCACGGTCGTCCAGGTATCGGTGCTACCAACTCTTCCCGTTTCGTTCCACTCAAGTAATTGAAAATATATTACCTTTCATATATTTAATTTGGAGTTTTTCAAAGCGTTAAATTAAATTTCTTGACACTAACTGCTGTTTATTTATAGTTTTGCTTGGTCGTGGTATTCTCTCTTGCCCAAGATTCTAATCAAAGGTCGTAATCCCATCCACCAACTTTCTTTCGGAACACGCTTCTTCATATCAGCCAATTCCCGTGCATCCAAGATAGGTGTTGGAACAATCATGCTGCCAACAACACCAATCACACAAGAATGATGTTCGTCAGTAGTATAAGTAGGCATATCTGTAGTGGGCTTAATCTCTCCAACGACCTTTTCAATCCAATCCATGGAACTAACAGCTAGCCTGGTTGCTCTAATACGATCCATAGGAGAAGGAATATCTCCTTGTTGCAAGTGGCCAAGCACAGCTTCTTTTGAATCAAACAAGCCTTTTCCTTCCGCACGTAATATACCAGAAATAACAGAAGTTGAATATACCTTTGGTTGAGTGTTTTCAGAACGTAATATTACCCGGCCTTCGTTTGCAATACCACTCTTGATTTCTTCAGTATATCTACGAATCAAATGCTTCACATCATTATGCAAAGTTTCAATGGACAAGCCTTCTTCTGGAATATATGAGGATGAAGCACCAACAGTTAAAGCACTCATTGTTGACAAGTAACTAAATTAAACACTATTTTACCCACAGTTTCCACCATGAACTTCGACAACAAAGACCCTCTTTCTGGAAGCGTTTGCAGAAAGTCTAATTCTATCACACGCTTCAACAATTACGTTCAAAGCAGTGTCGGATCCAATGGAGAAATCGGTTCCGGGGATGTTGTTTGAAATGGTGGCAGGAAGGTAAACCATTGGAATACATAAAGCTGGATATAATTTTCTAGCTTCGGTCAAAGCAATTTGGGCAGAGAATCCTTCAAATCCACCGATAATAACTAGAGCGTTAATATTGTGCTTTTGCAAGTTGAACGCAATTGCACCAGTATTTACCAAGTTGTCGACTTCAGATGGATTCAAATTAGAGTTGATACCTTGAATCGGTTCTGGGTGATCTCTATTTGTTCCCAATTGAGTGCCGCCCATAACTTGCCATCCTCTTACATCCTCCCAGTTCATTTCTGAAACCTCTCCATTGACTAGTCCAGAGAACCCATTTCTAATCGCTAAAGGCGTAAAGCCACGAGAATGACATAAACGCACCAAAACTCTTGTAGCAGCATTCATACCACCGGCTGGTGCCCCGCAATGGAGAATGGCAACACGAAGGTTCTTTGGAGAAGCCTCGCTCCTTTCCAGTGAAGCCCTCAACCCACTTTCCAAATAAGAGTTGAAACTGGAGGTAAATTCAGGATCACGAAGCTGCATAGCATGTGCGAAATCTTTCTTGGCGATTGAGGTTGCTACTTCTTGAGTCTGGCAATAAGCAAATAGTTACCAATTTTACAGCTTCCATCAATGGAATCGATACAATTTTGTTTTGGAACATACCAATCATGGGAGCAGGGACGTCTCTGTTTGATCTCAAAACCGCTTCCACTGCTTCAACACCTTGCACGGTAGCTAAATATCTATCAAATGCACAAGTTGAACCACCTCTTTGAACGTGGCCTAAAGTGGTTACTCTAGTATCCAATCCAATTTTCTCAAGCGCTTTCTTTACTTGTTCTGCTTTAATTGGATTCAAATCTCTATCAATCGCACCTTCACATACAATTACCAAAGATTTCCTGTTTCCAAAAGTACGATTTTTGGATACAATATCATTCATTTCCTTTTCCCAGTCATTTCCATATTTTTCTTGATTAAATGGAGGAGGGCGTTCTGGAAGGAAACAACAGTCAGCACCAACAGCAATTGCAGCCATTAATGCTAGCCAACCACAATGTCTTCCCATCACTTCAATGACAAAGGCACGCTGGTGGGATTGGGCAGTTGAAGTGAGCGAGTCAACTGATTCACAAATACGGTGCAATGAAGTAACTGCCCCAATAGTAATGTCTAGGTTACAATAGAATTACCAGTGGAAGACATGTCGTTATCTATTGATCCCACCAAACCAACAATTGCAAGATCATTTCTCAAGTGCAAAGATTCTGCTTCTGTTAATTTTCCAGTAGAAACTAATTCGTCTACTAATCCTGTCCATTCGGCTCTAAAAGTGTCGGCACCAGTTAAAGAACCATCCCCACCAATAATTACAAGAGCATCGATTCCGTTTTTAATCAAATTGTAGCAAGATTTTAATCTGCCTTCTCTAGTCCTAAATTCCTTGCATCTTGCAGTTCCAATCAAGGTACCACCTTTGGCAAGATATCTATTTTAATTGCAAATTACCCTCGCACATCATCCCACCGTAATTCTTTGATTTTGTCTCCGCCGTCTACTAAACCTTGATAACCTTCATAAATAGCAAATGGGATACATCCTTTTTGAAGGGAAACACGAGTTATAGATCGAACGGCGGCATTCATACCACAGGAATCACCACCAGAAGTAAGGATACCAATCTTTTTGTTTCGTGCAACGATTGGTTTAGGCACTGGTGTTTGAGAAGGAACAGGAAGTGTGACGGTAGGTGGCTCAACTTCATATCTACTACTAGCTACGAAATTAACAATATTCCCCATAGGATCAACCTTCACCGCAACATTCTAAAATTAAATATATTTCACCTCTTTTGGAACTGTGATAGAAAATGACTGGTTCATTAATTCTCCCTTGACGATGCACAAATCTATTCCTACGTGTGAAAAGTAGTGTAAATAAGATTTGTCTGGATGTTGCTCGATGATTTTGAAGCCCAGGTCGAGATAGAAATTCAGAGCTTTCTCAAATAATTCTTGGTTTGGTGCAGCAACCGTAACCTGCGACAGATTGTTCATTTTTCTCGTTTTTCGTTTTAATTTGTCCTATTTAAGCAGGCGGCACAAAAATGAGAGATCATGAGTGATGATGAGCTATTTTCAAATTGAAGAGATAACGATTTAAATTACCGCTGAGGCTATGCGCTGTGATATATAATCATCCTAACTGTGTAATATTCGGTAAAATGAATGACAAGAATACTACATACAGATGAAGTAGCCGGGAATTCGATCTTCAATTCGATCTTCAATTCAATCGTTATTTACCAGAATCAGTTTGCTCACTGAGGATTCATGCAGAAACAAATACGACTTGGAGGATTCTACTTACCTGTTTAATAGTGAAGAATTAAAATTTCAGGAAAAATTATAAACGCAGTAAGGAATGTAATAGTGGTTCAAGATAGAATCTCTTGATATAAAAAGTGTAACGCGTTTACAACCAAACTCAATGTCTCAATTGTCCCAACCCAACAACAAATAATGAAATTTCTCTCTAGCTCTTATAAGGGTCCTATTCACCAAGTCAATCTTGTAAAATTTAAGAAGCAAACAAAGGATGGAAGGACTGGAGAGCAAGTTTACAAAGAATACATGAAACGAACAATAGAACTGGTAGAAAAAATAGGCGGAAAGGTTATTTGGATTGGTACTCCTATGAAAGAAGGGCCTCTGGTTGGAAGTGATGTCTGGGATAGAATAGTAATTGCCGAATACCCTTCAAAAGAAGTATTTCTGAAAATGGCAGCCAGTCCAGATTACAAATCATTCAGTCACTTGCGTGGAGAATCTCTAGAGGGGTTTCAATTGATTCCGGCTATTCCCACCTTCTTTAAAGCAAAGATTTAATAAACACATGCGGAAACGGCCCGATGATCACCTCTTCGGCCATGTACGGATTGACTTTAGATTTGCAGTCTTTTATTTCTAAATGGCAATTGTTCCCACTAGAGATCAGGTCTTGAAATTCTTGGCTAGTCCATACAAAGGACGAATCCATCAAGTGAATCTGTTGAAATTTAAAGACAAAACTGCAAATGGAATGGCTGGTGAAGAATCTTACGAACAGTATGGGAAACTAGTTGGAGAACTTGTACAAAAAGTAGGAGGAAGGATCCTTTGGGTGGGAACTCCAATGAGAGAAGGACCTCTAATTGGTTCTGATATCTGGGACCGTATCTTAATTGTTGAATATCCATCAAAGGAAGCTTTCGTTACAATGTCCAGCAGTGCTGAATACAAAGCGATTGCGCACTGGAGGGAAGATTCCTTGGAAATAGCTCAATTGATCCCAACTATTCCGATGGGATCCAAGCTTTAGAAGCTCAATAAATGTCCCATCTCGAAATTTCCAAGATTGTAGTAAGCACATCATGGGGTTCTGGATATTACTCATTGTTAATAAAACATCAAGTGACATCCTTGCAATACACTATTCAAAAATATTGGGCTCATTCATATATCATTTTGTTGTGGATTATTTCCGTGATGTAAATATAATAGGCATTTTGAACTTACTGAGAATGCACCGCCACTTTAGCGGATATCATTGTTATATTGTTATCAAGGGATTAAAAATCTGACAAATTTGGAATCGTAAAGCTGTTCTAAAATTTAAAAATTTCCTTGTTGAGAATCTCCATTTATATATCCCTGGTTTTGGTAAGGTAGCCCCATTGCTTGCCACGCCAGAATAACAGTGTGTGGTTAGCAGCTGAAATTTAGTTACGATAACAGTTAAATTGAAGCTGGTCGTATCGCTTTATAATCACATGACGAAAATTTGTTCATCAAAGAATTGCTTGGCAGCAATTGGTCAAGGTTCAGCCGTAGCTCAAAGATAGTGAATTACAGAATGATATTGTCAACCGAATGCTCCTATTTCACTATAATGTCTGTGGAATGGTTCCTTTGAATACCCCACAGAGTGCCTTATTCGACAGAGGCAGGGTACTCACGCGGCAAGTGGCGTCTTAGTTATAAATGAAAAAATGCTGCCAAAACTTTACAATATGAATCGCTTATTTAAAAACTCTGCAAGAATCAGATCCTACCAATCTTGGTCATGGCCAGCTTCCCCAAAACCAACCACCCCAGTGTTCATGGTGTCCCCTGATAACGGTTTCTTGCCAAGAAGCGACCCTATTGCTACGCTTCCACCAAAATTCGATGCTCTCGAAAGCTTGTTGGACAGAATGACTTTAACCCGTGATGACGGAACTCCTGGATTGCTTGCTAAAGGTGAATTTGGCGATGCTGTACTAAAGGAACTTCCAGTTCTTTCTGTTGAAGATATCGAAGACCAAGAATTATTAATGGCGCTCTTCAGAGACTACACATTTGCTGCCAGCTCATATTTACTTGAACCGTGTGATATTATGAACAGATCAAAAGGTCACTATGGTCTAGGGAGACAAACTTTACCAAAGCAAATCTCTGTTCCTCTCCAACAAATATCTGAAAAAATCAAGGCAAAACCATTCATGGAATACGCCCAATCCTATGCTCTCTACAACTATAAACGCAAGAACAAATCTGAACCATTGTATTTCGAAAATTTGGAATTGATCAGAAAGGTAATTTGTGAGTAATTATAGTTCTCTGGTATGCAATCTGAAACTGGCTTCATTGGCATCCATGTTGCTATGGTTAGACACACCCCTCAATTTGTTGAAGGACTTACAAAAGCTTTGGATGCTGCAAGCAAGAAAGACCGCAAAGAATTCAACAACCAATTGTCTTACATTGTAGACACCATGAAGACCATCAATGGTGTCATGGAAGATATGTGGGCTGAATCTCACCCTGCTGATTACTTGAAATTCAGAACTTTCATCATGGGTATCAAGGATCAAAACGAAATGTTCCCTAACGGAGTAATTTATGAGGGTGTTGATAGCCAACCTCGTGCCTACAGAGGTGAATCTGGTGCCAACGATTCAATTATCCCATGTTGTGACAACTTCTTGCAATTGACCCAAGGTATGCCTGATAACCCAATGACTGAAATTTTGCGCGATTTCAGAAGTTACAGACCAATTGACCATAACCGTTTCGTTTCATGGGTACAACAAAGCTCTTCAGAACTTGGAATTGAAAACTACTGTCTCCAAGACTCTAAAAGTTTAACCTTGTACATTGCTCTTTTGGATCAAGTCAGAGACTTTAGACACCGTCACTGGAACTTTGCCAAGGAATACATTATTAAACGCACCGCATATCCAAAAGCTACTGGTGGTTCGCCAATGGCTACTTGGTTGCCTAACCAATTGGGGGTTGTGTTGAAAGCCATCGAGGACAAGTCTGCAGTATTGCTTGAAAAGTATGGAAGCGATTTGAAAGGAACTGCCGATGCTAAACTTATTGACTCTATTCAGGACAGAGCGGCCGCCCAAAGAAGAGTTTTGGAAAAGGATGTTGCCGAATACAAAAAGAAATTTGGCCAATAAATCACAAGTAAGCGATACTTTTCTCCCCTTGTATAATATTCGCCCGTTATTTTTAATTGTGAAATTTCAGTAAAGGCCTAGAAATATAGCCACTACTTAATATTTAAACATTTTTATTTCACTAGATATAAAATGTATGGTAGAACCTGGTGCACAAGATTACATTCTTTCGAGTGGTTCCAAACCAAGCAAAGTGAGAGCGTTGCCTAAAGCAGTACGGGCCGCACCGTACAACGCAAGTCTAGCATATGCCAAATCTTCTGGCTGACCAACAACCCAAAGGTCATTGTAGGCAGATGAAACTGCATGGGATAATCGTAAAGCATAGGTGACCAAGTTGCAAGGTTCATAAGTTTGTCCAAGTTCGCGAATGACGTTTGGATACTCTTGAACTAATTCAATAACCGCCAATGCAGATGGTTCGGTGAGCAACTCCAATTTGATATCATCCAGGTTTTCTAATGTAACAGAAATATCATCTCGCTTTCTTTGAATAGACGACAAACGAGCATGGGCGTATTGCAAGTAGGGTCCAGTGTCACCTTCGAATGAGGTCATACGGTCAATATCAAAGTCGTAGTCTTTGATTCTACGTGCAGCCATATCTTGGATTTTTACGGCAGACATACCAATAATGTCCGATACACGCTCCGGATCTTCAATTTGGGCATATTTTGTTTCATTCTTTTTCATGACGCTGTGCATTTCTTCTTGCACCTGATCAAGAATATCAGCAAGGAAAACAACATTACCCTTACGAGTGGACAAAGTACCGTTTTTGGACTTGATCATACCGAAACTAATATGTGTACATTTATCAGTCCAGGTCTTGCCCATTAATTCCAGGATTTTGAATAACTGCTTGAAGTGGTGATCTTGCTGGGAAGCGACAACGTAGAATAGCTTTTCGAAATCGTATGTTTTGTGACGATAATCAGCAGCTGCAATATCACGAGATAAATACAACATTGATCCATCAGTCTTACCAATAACTGCCGTTCCGTGGCCGTGCTCCTTAAGATCAATGACGAGAGCTCCATTGTCTGGTTTCAATAATCCTTTGCTATTCAATTCATCCAAGACAACACGCATCTGAGATAAAGAATATTGAGATTCTCCAGAATACAAATCAAACTTGATGTTCAAGCGATTGTACGTTTTCTCATACCCAGCAATACTTAGATCCCTGAAGCGTTGCCATAAAATAAGGGCATCTTTATCACCTAGAGTTACAACAACACTTGCCGTTTTCCATTCTCTTGAAATAAGCTTTTGCTTGGTCGTCAATAGTTGGGTCATTGTCCATATCTTGCTAATGTCAAAAAAAGGTACATTGATTTTGACGTACACATCAAACAAGTGTTTTATAGCATCCTTCTTTAACAATTCTTCAGACCCGTGCTTTTGGAATCCAATTGCAAGAATACCGAATTGTTTACCCCAATCTCCCAAATAGTTGATTGAAAGGGTGCTCCAACCATTTGCATCCAAAATTTTATGCAAGAAGCTCCCAATGATTGTACTTCTCAAATGGCCAACATGGAAAACCTTTGCAATATTTGGTGAAGAGTATTCCACGATACCAAATTTTCCCAGCCCAAGTGTATTTGTACCGTACTTCTTTCCAAGTTTGATTGCTTGTTTAATAGTGCCGTAGTACAATGGCAAGTGGTTGAAAGTAAAGTTGGCGAATGCACCGGCTGCAGTAACTTTGGTGACATATTCATTAACTTTGAACTAGAGGTTACTTTACTCGTACCTGGTCAACTATTTTTTTGGCCAATTCAGCAGGGTTGCCTGCCTTTAATTGATATAATGAAATAGCAATATCCCCGTGTGTCTTAGCTTTGGTTTTAATGAAGGATCCGTACAACGTATCAACATCACATCCAGTAATAGCAATCAATTGCTCAATCAACTTGAACTTGTAAATTTCAACTACTGGAATAGCTTCCAAAGAAGTAGCAGCTAATTCTCGAGCCTTCTTCAACTCGGGAATGCTGGACTTTTCACTCGACCATTCGGTTGTTACGTTACTTTGCAAAGTGAAATCCCAGCAAACAAGGTCAGCAATAGATAACTTTGATCCTACAAGGTACTTTGAATTATTTTTGGCTAATTTTTGTAAAACTTTATCATGGTTTCTTGCTGTGTCTAGCCAGTCGTCGACAACTAGGCGTTCTCTGGTTGAAGTTGGATACAAATCTCCACCTAAGCGAGCAAAATAACGCAAGATGCTCGACTTTCCGGTAAGTGTAATCTTTTGGTTACTAAATTTACCCTTTGGAATGATCAATTGAGGCTGTGTAGATAGTAAGTTGGATTGAATTCCTAATTTCAAATTGGCTTGAGTTTTTGCTAGATGAAATGCTGCAATTTCGGCATACGGAATGCACTTTGGTGAGAATGATAGAAATAGGGTATTGCGATGCTGTTGCACTGGCAATGGAAGTTGTTTACTCATATTGGAGATGGAAAAAAAATTTCGCATGAGAGCAGTTATGGATGAATCTGAGCAAAGATTAATGAAACAAAATGCCGCAAAATCAGACTATTTTTATTCCAGATCAATAAATTCGATCTTTCAATTACATTCTGTCCAGGGGCTCAAGACCCAGAAGTTTCAAAGCGTTGCCAAGAACAATACGAGCAGCACCATAGAGTGCCAAGCGGGCAAGCCCAACATCTGCATTTTGCCCAACAACCCACATTTCCGAAATTGCTGATGAGACTGCATGGCATAATCTCATTGCAAATGACACTAAAGCACAATATTAAGTGTAAAATTTGCTCTAATACTATAATCAATCATTGGCTGTGCTAATATCATTTCAAGGAGTGCCACAATTTTTATTCGTTTCTTTTGATGATTTCCGCAATCACTTTTATTTCAATTTCACTGGTAATATTTGTGATTGTAAATCAAATCGTTACTGAGCCTTACATGGATGAAATATTTCATATTCCACAGACCGTGAGCTACATCAACGGGAATTTTACTTGGAACGACAAGATTACTACACCACCAGGATTATACTACCTTGGAATGTACTACTATCAATATTTTACTCAACTGGATTCAGATTTATTACGGGAAATTAGAAATTTGATTCAATTTAATGAAGTGGTGATCCTCAGATCGTTGAACTTGATTTTTGGAATTCTCACCTGTTTACTTTTCAAATTGATAAGCAACGAACCACTAATAGCACTATTCCCAGTAGCTTTCTTTTTCAACTTTTTATATTATACCGATACCATATCAACTTTCCTGGTATTTCTGTCGTACTACCTTTCGACAAAGAACAGGATATGGTCCAGTGCTATTGTAAGAATTCACTAATACAAGTTTGGCTTTGCTTCGCTTTTCTTTAGACAGACAAATGTTATCTGGGTAGCGTTTATTGCTGCATCTACTGGGTTGCACTTTTTAAAAACGACAGAATTTAACATCAAAATTGACGGAGCATGTAAATTCCAGCTAACCACAGATTCCATTTTAAAGATGAGCGCGCTGTTTATCAAGTCTAGCCTTCTAAATTTGCATTTATTACTTCCACTATATCCATATGTACTGGTGCTACTCTCGTTTATCTGGTTTGTAATTCAAAATGGTGGGATAGTGTTGGGCGATAAATCGAATCATCAGAGTACTATTCATACACCTCAAATATTTTATTTTGTCAGCTTTACAGCATTCTTTTCTCTATTTACCTTGAATCCCTTCAACATCATCGGTATACTAAAAAAGTACTTGAAATTAACGTAGAATGCGAATGGTTGATGTAATGATTCTAGGAGGACTCATGGCTGTTTGCATAAAGTATCATACAATAGGACATCAATTCCTGCTGGCAGACAACAGGCATTTTACGTTTTATTTGTGGAAATATGTCTTCAGATCAAACGAAATGTATCGATACCTACTAATCCCTGGCTACATTCTTTGCTTCTACTTGATTACAGCGCAAATTAATCGCCATCCAATGTGGACAGTGTTCTTATTTACTTGTACTGCAGCTGCACTAGTGCCTTCACCGCTGATTGAATTCAGATATTTCATTATCCCATACTTATTTGTAAGGTCGAATCTCAAGCCTCTAAAGCTATTCGCAACGATTGAAGTAGTCTATCACTTGTTTTTAAATGCAGTGGTGTTCAACTTGTTTCTATATCGGCCTTTCAAGTGGCCAAATGAAGCTGGCGACCAGCGATTCATGTGGTAATTGCGACCAACGCAGAGCACCATGATTAAATTCGATATGAAAACTTTGTGATTGATGGAATTATAAATATATTGGACCGGTTACTATTTTCTCGTTGAGCATTTTTGTTTGAATTCTTCCCACTCCTTTAAACACTTGCTCCGTTCCCCTGGATTAGCAATTATCACCATTATTTCGTTCCAGGCATTCTTTTAAAGGCTGACTGTCACATACCTGTTTCTCCATTTCGAAAAAATTGAAAAATGCTACACGAGGATTTACTCTTGTCATTCTCAATAGGAGTATGCACAGCATTACTGGGAATACGGACTTACAAACACATCCAGGAAATCAATAGTATTCCATTGCCAAAAATACCGGACGCCAAAAATAAAGTCAAAGCGGAAGATTACATTAGTCTTGCAGATTTGTCCAAGTTAACTAATTGCCAAGTAACCAGCATCCGCAATAGGTAAATTTAATTAATACAGGTAACGATCGTTAATACAGTGCGATGCAAATCCTATTTGATCGGGCAATGTCCTCGAAACACTTGCCATTTATATTGGAATGTTGTCAGTCAGAAGATGATGCAAAGCGAAAGAAAGCAATGATTGTAATACAGCAATTAGTAGGATCAGAGAGAAATAGAGGTGTATTGACCAGGAAAAAGTTGCTGAAAATACTAGTGAGATCTTTAAAGATGGATGGAGACCCTGAAATTCATCGATACGCTGTCGCTTCACTTTATCATTTAACCTTGGATAATGGTAATGTTCACTAACAAGATAAACGAAAAGCAAAAATAGTCTCTTATGGCGTGCTGGACCACTTGATCAAATTCTTGAACCAAGAGCCAAGCAGGTATAGCGATTTGAAATTTTGGTGTATAAGGTAATCGCCCTTGACAATAGCTTACTACATCAATTTTCTCAAACAGATAGTGTATCTGCAATCCTAATTTCAAAAAAAATCATGAATCTGCTGACGGAAATGGTCAAGTTGAATTTCGGTAATCCTACAGTGCAAAAATTGTGTTTCCACGCTATTGTCCGTATATTATCAACAATTGAAGATGAAAAAGAGTCAACGCAAATCTTAATTGAACTGGCCGATTTGAAATTGATTTCTTTGGCATCTGGATGTCTCCGAAATAGTGATGTTGAACTTGCCAGCTGGAGTATATTTGTATTGCATGAATATGTTATTAGAAGCAAGTTTTTTTAATCTTAGGAGTAAAATTGAAGGAAATTTGTGCAATTAGAGGATTCATCAAAATTATATCACCACTGATCAAGAATTCGGATACTATATTACCTAGAATCATATTACGCTTACTCAAATGCCTTTGCGAATCTGAAAGTAATATTTTATTCACAAGAAACATTTTACAAGGAGATTGTGAAAGCGAAATTAATTGGGAAAATTACAAAGACTTTGCAGGGACAAGAAGAGCAAACCGTTTACTGGGCATTAGGATTGTTACATATGTTGGCACTACAAATGCCTAGTCAAAAAAGCATTTTCGACTCTGGAGCATTATCCGCAATGTTGACCATTAATGATTCTGCAATGGTTCACATTCATTTGTATGTAATTGAAATAATTGGAGTTCTTTGCACGGATCGTAATTATTTTTTTGACAAAGCCCTAAATATTCCTTCCCTGGAGAGTAGTAAAATGGCAGAAAGATTAATATCTTACATGAAATTTACTGATGTTGACATTCAACATACTGCGATAACAGTATTTGTAAATATCGCATCCATTTCGACCAACATCACTAGTCAGATTTGCGATTTTAATGGAATCCAAATTTTAACAGATATCATTTTAATGGACGAGCCGGATAATATTAGGCAAATGGCCAGCAAAGGAATGTTGAGTCTGGCAAACAATTGTAAGTTTTTTTGACTTTAGGCGAAAGTATACGTTTTGAAGTTCTAATTTCTCTTATCCGCCCACTAATATACAAAATGTTCAACAGTATTTCTACAGTTGTAAATTCAATCAATACTATGGAAAATAAAAAGACGGTTCTTTCTCCAATCCTAGAAGAAAAAGAAACCACTAGAAGTCATGGTAGGCCAAACAGTAGGGTATCAAACGATAGTTACTCATTTAGTCCAACTAGAGGTATCCCCCTAGAGTTACCTGAATCGCCAGTATCGCCTCAGGATAATCCCTTTCAAACTAATTGTTCAAAGTTACTCACTATAATTGAATGCTTATCGATTCTCTTAAAAAGCAATATTTTTGAAGATGTTAGATCTGAAAATCACCAAAAATTTTCCGAGTACATTGGAGACATTCTGGATGATGTTGGTACTTCACTTTTAAACGCACTGGTGTTCCCACTTGTTTTGAATCAATCCAACCAAGAAATTTCCGGGCTTGTGGAGTTAGTGAAGCTAGAAATACCAAAAGCTGCTCTTGAATGTATCGTAAATCTACTATATATCGGTAATCTAACTTTAATCTCAGAAACTTTCAGAGAATTCTTGTGTAATGAAACTATTTTTTCAATTCTGTTTGTTTTACTCTCAGACTATGGAGTCAAACTTGGGGAGCCGATTATATATGCACTTCCTGAATTTGCTAAATATGGTAATTTGTATTGATATAGAAATCTTTAGAGGTGAAATCTTGTATTCCGATACCAACTTTGCGAGTGTTCTGAGAGCAGCTGCTAAAATAAACTGTGAGCCAGAGTGGGCATTTTTCAGGAAATTTGTATCGAGAATTTGCGACTTTACCACAGTTGATTACTCATCAACATCTTTGGCTCTTGACGAATCTCGTTCAACTCAATTTGCCGAAATAGAAATGAATTCATTAGAGGTTACTCTCTGCTCACATAGTGTTTTAACAGAACTTGGACATTTGAAACTGTGATTGCGAAATATGGGGTCACAAAGAGTGGAAAGTGGTGTTATGAGTTCCAACTTGGAAGTGCGGGAATTTTGCAGATTGGTTGGGTATCCTCGGAATATATACCAAAAGAATATGGAGGATGGGGTGTTGGAGATGATATGTTATCCTACGCTTTTGATGGTGCAAGAGAACGTAAATGGCACGGAAGAGATGTAAACTGTGATGGCTACGGAGAAGGCTGGTCATTTAAAGATGTCGTCACCTGTCTAGTAGACCTTGATAATGCCACTATATCATATATGATAAATGGAAAAGATTTGGGGATTGCGTTTGAAAATGTTAATGTTGATGAAGTTTGGTATCCTGCAGTTTCGCTTACTGGTGATCAATGGGGTTCGTTCTTATTTGGAGGAGATCTTGATAAGCTCCTGTAAAATTATATTAACTGCAGCTTTTGTCCTTCAGAATACCACCCGATTCCTGTTCCAGAAAACGATACTTTTCACTCTACGGAATATTTGTCCAGTTCAAACAACATCAGTAACATGGATTCAGAGATTTTCTACTCAATTCCAGCACTCGGCGTGGAACAAGATTCTCCCCAACTCCAAAATTCAGCAATCATCCAGGAAAATTTTGAGAGAATCGTAGAAAAAATTGAAGAAAAACAACTAGAAAATCGAATGGGAACAAGCCAAGCAAATCCAGAAACGATTTCTGCTAGCTTATTCGACAACATCACAATACCTATAACTACAAACCAAGGACAATCAGATGAAATTTCAACTGCAGAAATTGAAAAGAGCGTCACAGATCAAATACCTCAAAGCCCAAAAAGAAAAGGAAAGTTACAAATAACAACTTCAGCAAATTTAGATATTTGTATGTATTACGAAATAAGTGTCGGAAAACTGAATTATGAGAAATGCGTACAAATTGGATATATTACTGATCAAAAGCAAATAATAGCTTTAGTGTATCTGCCACATTTACAAATCATCTACTTGGCAAAAATGTCTGTTGGTCCAGCTGATCAATTTTTAGATGATGAAATAGTAAAAATATTAGAATTGGATCAAGAATCTGCGTTGATTCATGTATTCTATAAAGCAAGAGGGATGTTGGATAATCGAACAATTGGTGTTGGAATTGATTCCTCAATTGACTCTGTATTCTTTACATTTGATGGAAAGCGGTTTGGTAAGAATTTCTAATTATAGGGCCATTTGTTCCTCGTAATTCAAGTTTCTGCACACCATATATAAAAGATTTGGCCAGATATATCTTGAATTTTGGTCATTACGACTTCAAGTCAGATGAAAGTAATAGATGTTGGTCCCCTTCCTCTTCTAAAAAGAAAATTACCAAGGATTCTTGAATCGAGGATTTTATTTCGCTAAATAATAAAAGAGTCAAGTAGTCATTTGATAGTGCAATAGTTTGTGAAATAGCTCCTAATGTTACGATAACGCTACCAATCGACGATTGTCAGAGATATGGACATACTTTTCTTTCAATGTGTTTAACGACATTCTGCATATCTCCTTAAGTGAAAAGTCTTTTAACATTGTACTTGCGAGATGAATGTTCATACCTGGAAACTCTTTCAAGAACATTTCTGGCAGCGATTCTTCCATCGACAATTTGCCGGGCTTTGCCAAACTTGAAATTAGATCAACCACTTGCACTCGATTCAAGCAATTCCAGATAGAGCATGTGCAACCCAATTCTTGTTCCAAAACACCATAGATAAACCCTTTGGTCTTGCGTATCATTGCATTGTTAGGAGGAGTAAATGGGAATACCCCTTTCAAGTCCGTATCTTGAAAAGCAGAACCAAATTCCAATAATACATGTATCACACAGAACTTTGAAGCAGCCTTGAGCAATCGATGACGATTATCTTTGAACATATCTGACAACTTCATTATTATAATACATGCTTTAGAATCTATACTTGCAATATTTTCGCTTCCTCGCTCATATGCAATTATATTGGCCTGGACAAACAATTTGGAATAACATTCAATTATTTTGCTACTTGTATATATGTGTACTGGGTTCAATGATTTTTTTGGAATCGGATTGGAAATTTGCTTCCGGTTGACATTATTTGGTTTTGTAATAATAGTATTACCTCGTAAAGAAAAATATCTATCAACTGCAACATCAACTGAATTATTCATGGATACAACTTCCTTAGAAACCGTTTTATGATTCAAACTCGTATAGTTGAAAGGATCTTTGTTATTTTCAAAATACGAATCTAGACTGCTAGTAGTCCTTGAACTAAATGAAATAACCTTTGGCAAATAACGATTAGGTATCTCTTTGGCAATATCCAATTTTGAATTAAAACAGCTTGATATTTTCCAAGACATGTAAGAGGAATTTGGAAACAATTTGGTATCTAATATCTCATAGTTCCTTTGGGGGATTCTAAGATTGATATCATGGGATGATTTATCAGTTATCCTCAAAATGCCTGTTGATTTACCGTATATTTTGTCTTCCATGTAATGAATTTCAAATTTACGTAAATTAACTTTCTCTGCTCGTTCAATCCATAAGGGTATTTGAACTGAGTGAGTTGGTGTATTGGCAATAGCTTTTAACGGATAATAATTCACTAGCCCAGGTAAAGTACGGTTCAACAGGGGAATGAGCCCTTGCTTCTTCAACCTTGAAGGAGGATGGCATGAAAAGTCTATTGGTAATTCCAAATGAAATTTCCTATTATGGTTAATAATTTCCAATCTCTGGATCATTGAGTCTGAACGAGTCGGAAAATTGGTGTATTCAAACACTTTGAAATCTGGTTCAAATACAACCGGAGTGTGCAGTTTACCCACTGTCTCTTTAGTTAGCTTCTCCAAGGGTTCAATTTGAATATTATTCGCTGGAATTTCAAGTATAGGAGGTTCTTCAACGAGTTGAAATTGAATACGAGGACAAACTGGGGGATCATACTCTCGAATATCAAATATTCTTGATTCACACATATTTGAAATCTTTCTTTTCGAAAGTTTTGGAATACTAATTACATCGGGAGGTGAAATTGGAACTTCGAATTTCGTGAATTTGAAGGTATTAACCACAGGTATAAATTGATGAATGTCAACACCAGGGCACCGCTTCTCTGCAGACAAATATGTCATGTTGATGTTCTCTAGAGTTTCCAAGGGATCCAAGCGTATCTTTTTTACTTTGTAGACTGTCATTCGTTCTCTGAGTTTCTTCACTTTTCAGATCAAAAGTAATCTTTCGTGAGTAATGGAAAACGAAAGTACAGACCAGCAACAAGATGAAAATATTTTTGATGGAATAGAAAATCCAAGTAAGGATGTTGAAATGAAATCTGAAGAGGAGGCAAGCAAGGATTTGGATAAAGAATTGGATCCATTTGAAAACTTTATTGTCACCCCAAAGAAACCAATAGAAAAGGCGACGGATTTTGAAACACCGCAAAGTAAAATATTGATGGAACCTCAAACTCCAGTTAAAACTTCAACTCCAAAGTCCATTGGTCAAGCTATGTTGGTAACATCTGATCGGCAAGATTCCAAATATATTTCCAACTCACCCACCAAACAACCCGAAACACCGTCGCATGTGGGTACGAAAGGCTCACAATCTCCAAAGAAACCACACAATCAAGATATACCAATTATCCCTGAATTTCACAAGAAAAGTGCTGGAATTGGATCACCAGACAAAGAGAAGGAAGCTGTGTCCATCACCTACGCTGCAAAAATCTATGAAAAGGAAGCGTTAAAGTACGAAACACAAATGGCTGAGCTGTACAAACAGATATCTTCTCTTTCTTCTCAATTAGATGAACAGATATCTGTAACTGAGAAAATTTCACACGAAAAAGAAGAAAAGGAGTTGATCATAAAAGAAAAGTTGAAGATAATTGACGATTTAAATCAACACAAAGCAAAATCTGTCCAGGAAACTCTCGATCACGACAAACAAAATTTGGAGTTTGTACTAAATGCAAAACAGCAAGAGTGTTTAAGATTATCAGGTAAGGACAAAACAGTTTGAATGTTTAAACTTTTTCGCATTATGAACAGCTAATATATAGAGGAGTTAGAGTATACTAAGAAGCAATTGCAAGAGAAGAAGATTGAATCTCGTAAGGATAAAGAACTGTTAGCTCGGGTACAAGCAAGCGAAATGGAATTGAAGACCCTTCTGTCAAATTCAAATCAACAGGTTGAGCAATCGCAGAAAATCATAGACTGGCTCAACCAGGAGTTGGCTGGTAAAGGTGATCAGCTTCAGCAGTACAGAAAAGAGAAATCTGAACAGTTTTCAGTTCTCCAAGCAGAACTTGAAACTACTAGCCAAGAAAAGTCTGCTTTGCAGATTAGAAATCAAACTCTACTCGATAGAAATAACGAACTGCAGGAAAAACTGGAAGCAAAACTTTCACAAATACGTGAATTAGAAAATAATCAAATCACTTTGGAATCACAATTTAAAATCGAAATGAACAGCCAGAAAAAACTTGCTGATTTATATCAATCTAAATGTCAAGAACTTTCTAGTCAAAATGAAGAATTGGAGGATATTTTGCGCAAAGTAGAAGGACAGCTAAATAGATTGAGTAATGAAACTGAAACCAAGCTACTAGAAAAGAGTGAGATCATTGAAGAAATGCAGGCAGAGAAAAACAAGTTGCTTTTGGATATTGAAAAATTAGAAGCTGAATTACAAACAATTAATAATGAATTAACTGCAAAAGCTACTGCAGACCAAGTTGGACAGCTCAGTCAAACGGCTGCTGTTGCTGGTAGAATGCAGAAATCTGGTAAATCGTTCACCCAAATATATTCCGAATACACGAAACTGCAGCAAGAGCTTATCAAGGAAAGGAGCGAAGTGTCTAGGTTAAACGAATGTTTAAACCATATCGTGTCAGAGTTTGAACAGAAGGTTGTTCAATATTAACAATAGGCACCTTTAATTGAGAAAACCAACAAAGATTTCCAAAAAGCAAAGCAGCAAAACCAACAATTGGCAAAGTCTTTAAGCGATGTAACCCGGCAAAATGAAGAATTTAGTTTTGAAATCAAGAAGTTGAAAGCGGAATTAGAGGCCAAGGAAACTGAACATAGTTTGTACGAAAAAAACTTGGTGGATTGTGGAAGGCAAATACAAGCCTTGTTGAGGGAGCAAGCTTCTCTAAAAGGTCAATTACATGACGATACCGCGATACCTATTCCGATGGAAGAATCAGAAGCGGATTCGATTATTTCTAACCATTTGGTGATTTTCAAGAACATTCAGGAACTTCAAACTCAAAATCAAAAACTCTTAAGATCCATTCGCAGCCTTTCGGCGAAGCTGGACCAACAGGAATCGATTACTCTGAAAGAAGCGGAAGAGTCCAAAATTCAGGCTCTGAATGAATCTGCTGCATTGATTGAAAAGCTTCAGGATGAGTTGAAAAGACAACAATTGAACTCAGAGTCATATGCTAGGGAACGAGATCAATGGAGGAGAATCGCAGAAACCAGAAAAGGTTCTCCAAATCGATCAACCAACCAATCTCCCGAACCTGGACAAGAAAACCCACCGTCAGTTACGAATAGTCAAGACTATGAATCTTACTATCGTGACCTACAACGTGAGTTTGATGTATATCGAAAAGAGTGTGGCACTGATACTAAACTTCTTAAAACTCAGTTGGAACAAACGCAAAATGAAAAGATGGATTTATCGATCCAGGTTGCAAAGCTGAACAATCAAATTGCATATCTTAATGGTAACTCAAACTTACTCTAGATCGTCATGAAATGTTGCTCAGTAACTTAAATGCCAAAGAAAAAGAATTTGAGCAGCTTAGAGAAAGATTTTCTGTTTTAAATACTATGTCAACTAGACAAGATTTAAAAATTGAAGAATTGTCAAATACTCTATCTAATACACGCCAGACTTTAGATACTATTACGTTTGAAAACCAAAACCTCAAACTGGAAAAGCAGGTGTGGAAACAAAGTGAAAGTCGAATGTCCAAAGATGCTCAAGACCTAATCAAGGAGCGAAACCTAGCAAATGATAGGATAAGAGAAATTCAATCTCTCCTGGAAGAAAAGGATCATATTCATATTCAAAACGTAAAGAAATTCGAATCGCAGATTGAACAACTCGGTAGAGAACTTCAACTGTCTCGCAAACAGCTGAATGACCTGCTTGATGATCAACGCACGCTTAGTTCAAAGAGAGATGCTGAAATGCGGGAATATCAATTAAAAGTCGAAAAACTAACAGCAAATTATGAAAGAACAAAAGGCGAATTATCAGTAGTTCAAAGCAAAGAGTCAGCGGCCACTGCACGGCTCGCTGAACTGACTATCAGATTGGAACAAGCGGAAAATAAAGCACGAATCTATGAAGAAAAGATTCTCAATACTGGCGGACTTGGACCAGAAGCAACTGAAATTGATCAAATTAGGTCACTCGAGTCAGAATTGGCGAAATCAAGAATCGAAGTTGAAAAATTGAAAGCTGAATTAGTTTTAGTCAGTGAGCAAGCAGAGACCTTCAAACAAATCAGTCAAGCTAGTGAAGAAAGGTTGGATGAAATGAATTCGACATTTGATATTTACAAAGCTGAGATGGAAGAAAAAATTAATGAATTGTCAAATAAGACTATTCGTTTGGAACAAGAAAGAGACGATTTGGTGGAACAACTCAAAAAATTAGGTGAAACCTTGACATCTACTCAGGAAGCAATGGATCTGGAGCAAACAGAACACAAGAACACACTGGCCATGTATGACAAGCAAATATTTTTATTGAAAGAACGGGAGAAAACTGTAAGTAAAACTAACTTTAGTCTATTATAAATGTCAATGAAATGAAAGCCGATGTAGAAAGACAAGCAAATATAGCTAAAGATGCTCAAGAAAATTATGAGCGTGAAATCGTTGCTCATTCTGCTACCATCCAATCCCTTTCGCAAATGAAACAAGCAAATTTAACTTTGACTCAAGAAAAAGATACTGCGGTTGCCCAATGTAATGTGGCAAAGGACAATTTAGCACAGCTTACAGAATCTTTCCACTCCACCAAGGAAAAATTGCAGAAAGAAATCGAAGAGCTCGAAACTCGAGTTCTCGATTTGAATAATCAAAACAATTTGCTTCACTCGCAATTCGAGCAATTAACTTCTATCCGAACTTCTGTTTCTGCTGAAGGGGAGCAAACCGAAAATACCCAAGGAAATCTCACAGAATTAAATGAAGTTATTAAATACTTGAGAAGAGAAAAAGAAATTGTTGATACCAAACTTCAAATAGCTCGTCAGGAAGCGGAGCGATCTAGATTACAGATCGAACACTTGCAGAAATCTCTGGATGAAAGTAAACTTGTTCTCGATGAAGAAAGGAAGAGAAATCAAGAAAACCTTGGTTCGGAAAGGAAACACCTTGAATTAATGGAAAAGATTGAGCAAAGTAACTTACTGCGTGAATCAAATATTACTTTGCGTAATCAATTGGAAGCATCTGGTAAAAAGGTGGAATCTTTAGAGCTAAAGATTAAATCATTGGAGGGCCAAATCTCTCCCCTCAAAGGTTATTAAAAATTAATCTGCAGAACAAATATTCCAATTAGAAGGTGAGGTTGAAGTAAGGAAAGCAGAAATCTCAAATTTGAATGAAGATAATGCAAGATGGAAAGGAAGGGCACAACAAATCTTGGAAAAATACGAAAGAATTGACCCTATGGAACACGAGCAGCTTAAAAATAATGTTGCATCGCTCACAGAAAAGAATGGACAAATTACCCAGGAACTTTTAAAGTTAAAGGACGATTTGAATGCAAAAATTTTGGATAAGGAACAACATGTAGCTAAGCTCACCTCTGAAATGGCATTACTCAGTGCCGAAAAGGAGCGGCTTTTTGCGGAAAATCAGAAACTTGTTAGCGAAACAAAAGATAAAGTTGGAAGCGATCAATTGGTATTTTTTGCTAATTCAAGGCTGAAATTCAAGGAAAGTTGGATGCTGCAGTTGCAAGAAACAGAGACCTTGCTAGTCAAGCAAATGAAAAATTGAAAGCAAAAGCCGCACAAGTAAAAGAATTAAAGCAAACTATCACTGCATTACAACAAGAAAAGGAGGGAGCTGAAGGTCGCTTGAATACCGCTCTTTCAGAACAAAAGGATTCTTTGACACAGATCAAGGATCAAGAGATTCAAGCCATTGTTAAAGAGTGGGAGACCAAGGCCGATCTTTTAAGAAAACAATTGGAATCGGCTTCTTCCCTGACCAAGAAGCCAGAGTCCGCGGAATCTCAAACGGAAAATGCCACCACTCCAAAAAGGCCGCGAGATTCTGATTTGGAGTCGGAGGAAACCGCAAAGAGAGTCAAAGTCGAAGAGGGAGAGCAGGTTGCTGAGGAGCAAACTGAAGAAAATTTAAACGAAGATGAAGAAATCGAAGTTGAAGGTGAAGCGGACAATGAAGAGTATGAAGATATTCCGGAGAATGAAGAAGAGGCGCAGGCAGACGAAGGGAATCCTGATATAGCAATGGAATCTGCAGATGATGTTGACAATGCAGACGTGGTAGAAGATACCTCTGCTCAAGATATATCAACACCACAAGAAAGTAATGCTGAAGAAGCCATTCAAAACGAAGAGTCAGAAACTGCTGCAATTATTCCTCCAATTGTACCACTAGGAAGTACAATTCCATTATTTTCCCAAGCAACACCCCAGCAATCAGCTTTTGGCGCCGCAGTAAATATTGCAAAGCCAGCGATGGAATCGGTCTTTAGCGGAATGGCTAACACTGCAAAGCTTGAACCAACCACTACTTCCACTCCAGTGGCAGCGGTACAACCTGAAGTCAATCAAACCATGTCAGCACCATCAAGCCCAGCGAAACCCCCATCCAGTCCTACTAAAACCAACACTTCCCAAATTGTAGTGATACAAAGGACAAGTTCAATTCCGAGCGCAACTACTACTCCTGTATCTGCCATGCAGTCTCTCACCAACCCTGTAACAGATAAACTTTCTGCACCTGCTGCTACAAACACTGAAAAAGATGCAACTGCAAATGCTCCACCTTTAGTAGTGAAGGCGGTATCTACACCGATTTCTATTAGACCTCCACCTGCATTGGCTCCTACAATGCTAAGTACTCCAAAAGAAAAAAGCACACCTGTTTCGAATACCCCCGTAAGCACACCTGCTGCTACGTTAAAACCTTCTACACCAACTTCGACGATAATCTCCACTCCTGTATCCATCAAACCACCAACTACTACTCCAGCCCAAATACTGCAGTCAGTAACTCCTGCCGCACCAAAGCCAGCCCAACCTAACTCTGTTCAACAATCACCGGCTAAACAAGATAGCTCATCCACCTTGACTGCAATGGAAAAGAAGCAAAAAGCATTGCTTTTACAGGCAAAACTAAAAGCAGAGAAGGAAAAGGGGCAAAATGCAGCTGCACCTACCACTGACCAGAGTGGTAAACCCAAAATAGTGAGGACTGTACCTTTAGGAACTGTACGGGGAAAAGGATCGATTAAAGTACGAGGGGCCCGCCCAGGAAGAGGAAGAGGACAACCACCAACATGATAAACATTGCATGATAATAAAGTAATAGTAAAAATTTTATTGGGCAAATACTGAAGTAAAACTTTCCTGGCTTTCAAGTCCAACTACTTGCTGGTTAACTTTCAAGCTCCATTCTTCAATACGCTTTCCAATGTGACTAACTTGATTCTTGTCCAATACACGAGGCTGTACCCAAGATACCTGAATTAGTTTATATTACAGATACTACAGAATCTACTTCGTCAATACTGCCCTTGATCAATCCAAGCGACAATGCTTTCATTACTAGATGCTCAACTTCATCAAAAGCCACTCTAGTTTCTTTAGAAATGTCAGTGAATGAAAGCCGTCCTCTTTCTTCCTTTGATCTTTTGAAAACCGATTCAACCAACGTCATTAAGCACAATTTTTGTCTCAAAAATGGAAGAGCAGAAACCAATAATGGCTAGATTAAAACAATATTACTTGTCTGAGGAATTCGCCAGATTTGCTGGACTTTTCAAATCCTTCCATGTTTCCAGAGTTATAAAAGAACAGTAGTTCACGCAACCATGAATAACTGCTTCCTTGCAAAGAGTTTAGGATGGGATGCATAAGCTAGATTATATATAAAGTACTAATTCGCCAAAGTTGTACAAGCCTTCTCCCAAAAGTGCACTCATACTTAATTCAAATGCACGCTCCTGCTTTTCCTGAACACTTAAATCATCCAAATTAACGGAAGATAAAAACAGCAAAGCGTTGTGGTAATATTGTGGATATCCCATGGTGGATTTGAAGTAATCGGAAGAAACACGATAGAATCCTGCGTTGATAACTGGATCAGTCCCTGGTAGAGAATCCAATATTTTTTCACATTCTTCAATATTGGATTTGCATCCTTCCAAGTCCCCGCTCAAAAGCTTGTTTCTAGCAATTTCAGTGGAAATCAATACATAAGCATCTTTTGCATGTTCATCGCTCGATAGTTTAACGGCAAATGGAGTCAAAAATTCAAGAGCTTTTTTGTGATCTTTTTAGAAAACGAGTACCTCCAAGTTGAACGCTGGTCAAACTGACAAATTTTACTAAACTGATTTGATTCATCTTTGATTCCCAGTCCTTTACAAAGTTGTTGTATAATGGTATTAAGAGAGAATGTGATTTTGGATTTGTCAATAGTTTTTCTAGGGCAATAGTAAGTTGGTGCCATAATCTGTGGGTTAAAGATTAGTACTTTTGATCGTATAGGGTCTCGAACTGTGCAAAGTTATCCTTGAATTCTGGATATTTGGTTTTTTGCTGATTTAAATAGCTGGCAATATCAAAGTCGACCTGCATGTTTTTAGATTGAAAATTTAAAAATTTGAATGCAAGGGTTTAAGATAGAAAGCCACCCTCAACTACAATTTAATGGCAATTATTTGGTTTCCAATTTTGTATGATGTTGAATCATTGGCAATATATGGGTGTTTCAGATTTTGGAATTTCAATTCAGTTGAATCATTAGTCAGAGCTACGATGGTTACACTGTCGTTTGCAGTAATAGGAAATGCGATATGATTAAAATTGGTCTCAAATATATATGCCTTCCTCATGTACTTTATGGCCGATTGTTTGAGATTAAGACTGCCCTCAACTAGATATCCAAGTTTATCTAGTAAAACTAGCAATCAATTTAAAGAATGGCATTAAAAACATTTATTATACAATTTTATAGCTTTAAAATCAACATTAATTTTTAAATCGACTTTGGTTTGGAGAATAAGAGATACATCTTGTGAGTAAACTTTTCCAATTTTGAAGGCTTCGGTTCTGGTAATTCATACAAGTGGATCGTTGGTTCCATTATGAAATGAACTTTTTTTGACGGGGAAGCTGATAATTCTTCCTGTACAGAAACACTTGGGGAATTAGTGTCTTCGTCACTATCTGTGCTGATCAAGCTTGGAACTGTTACTTTTGCCGTAGGTATATCGATTGGTTGTGAAGGTTCAACTGGCTGAATGTCTGTCATATAGTGAAAAAATACCACTGTAAAATCAGGTGATTTATATGTGGCAACCTGACTTTTTTGGGAGCCAAGGAACACGGCCCCTCAAAAGGTGTATGGGATATGGCATTGACAATATCGATATACTTTTATTAATTTCAAAATATTCAATCGGCTATAGGTCAGAGAGAATCTCTTGAAGTGGCTGCAGCTGGATATTTCAACTATTGAAACGCCAAATCGATAGCAAGTTAGTTGCTCAAAAAATCAATAAAATTCTGCTCACGATTACTTTGCGACGTCACTTTTTGCCAACATGTTACAGATATCAAATATACACATTTTAGCATTCCTTGGAATTGCAATGATTTTTTCGCTCACGAGTCTAGTACTATGTGTGAACAAATTGTTGTCGCCAAAACTAAAAAAGAGAAATGTAAAGATAATGGAGTCGCTCGCTTCAATTTTGTTATTTTCACATGCAGCAACTTTTGTATTATATTTAGCAATGGGGAATTTAACTGTAACTAATGCAAGTTACGTTCTCTTGATCCTGTTTTGCTTTGCAGAGATATATCCCATGTACATGAAACAGAGATATTTTGATGCGCTTTCAAAATTTCAGTTTTACAATTATATTTTCTTACTAGTCATCCTAGTTCTTGGGTTGTCAATAGTTTCATTTGTGGTTTCGATTTTTGCCAGTGATCTGGATATCGCTAGTACAATAGGAAATCTCACTTTCTATTTGAATGTATTTGGATTAGTGATATTCGATGGCTTGTTTTTGCATTTTGCATTCTATCATAGTGTAATGCTGAAAAACTTTATATACGATACTCACGTTTTGATACAAGGCAAGACTCGAGATTCAGTTGCAATCGGAAGAAAATTTACCGCGAAAATGAAATGGATGATATTCTGCTCCACTGCATTCATAATTCTAATAGGAGTGTCATCTATGGTGTTTCAGCTGGGTTCACTTTCTGGGTATTTCAAAATATCTGGACCAGCAATCAATGCCATGGCAATTTCTATTTTACATACCTACAATTTATGGGTAGAAATGTCAATGAAAGGTGTCATGTCGGTTATAAGTGAACAATCAAAGAGAGAGTACAGCAACAAAAGCAGCCCAAATATCTCTTACGAAATTGCTAATTCAGCTAGAGTATCACTAGCATTTGAAATGCCTTCCAGAAAACCTTCAATTATCAGAAAGCATTCTGTTGTAAGTACTTCCAATTTGAAAAACCCCTTGTTTGCAAATTCAAAAGAAGACGATAAATTTAGACAAATTCTACCTCCAAAAGAATTGGAAGGGAATCGATCTCAGTCGGACTCGCACAAGGGCTCGTTAAATCAATCCAATAAGGGTTCGTTGAACGAAATCAAACCAGGATCATCAAAAAAGGTTAGCATATCAGCAACCTCACTCCACAAAAGTGCCAAAGATATAATAACACATCAGGATATTGAAAGCCCGGTTTTACTAAAAAAGTCTCTTCAGCCATCTGATTTACCCTCAAGTCGCAGATTCTCAACAAAGTCAGTCGCAAGTTATCAAAAACCTGTACATCAAAATGAATTTTCTCCAAGATCTTCCAAGATACATCGTAAATATATATAATATTAGGTGATTCAGTCGTCGCTCCTGATGCAGAAAATGTAAAAGAGTCATCTTCAAGAAAACCCTCTATTAGAACAATGGGGTCAAGAGAAATTAGTAATAACTCTTCGTCAAGAATTGAAATCACCATTTCTGAAGAGAATCATTCAACTGGCGACCTTCCTAGTCAAAGAAATTCCGTTTCGCATGTTGACGGTAACCAAATAGATGTACCTACTCGCAAAGTATCAATTAAATCAAATCATCAGAGAAGGTTTTCAAATATTAGCTCATTAGAACCAGATGTCGAATTGAATCCCCCAGCGATATCTAGAAAAGTGTCATTTAGAAGAAGAGGCTCTGATGTACTTTTGGAGGAATCGGAGGTCGGAGCTTCTAAACATGAACGAAAGTCATCCAAGTTGGTGTCCAATACTAGCGTTTTTCATGATAGTTTACCTGAACAAAACGCAATCCCCAAAGACGAGTAAGCCTTGGAGCACCAATGGATACGGTAAATAATACAATACGCACTAATAATTTATCATATTACAATAAATTACTTTTCCAAAAACTATAAATCATATTATTTATTACACTGGAGCAGCTGTTCCAGATCCAAAGCTTCCTCTATGCTTCCTTTGCGTAATCATTGGCGCTAGTGAGGCTGCGCTTTTCAAAAAAGTTCGAACTTCAATAGTCGCAGAATGCTCTCTACCCAATGCAGCTTCAAATGCTACTATTAGTATGGATCACCTTCCAATGCTTTGAACCCTTGTTCCTTAGCTCTATCGTATTGGCCTGCACTAAAATACATCTTGGCTAGTGTAAATGATGAAGTTCGAACAGCAGAACTGGTAGGTTCTGTCGTTTGTTGTCGAAATTTATGTATGGACGAAATCATCTGAATAGCTTCTGCAGCTTGAGCAATATCTAAAATCAATCACAAAATACCCAATTTGAATGATGGGGTCCATACTTTTGACCAAATTGAAACAACAATATCATAGAATGCAATCGCATCTTCGTTCCTTCCTTGCTTTTGAAATATTATTCCCATATGATAATAACCGCCAGAAACGGCTACATCTTCAGGATTGTTTGTATGCATAGTGATACATGTAATCTAGTGTTAAAAATGAAATACGTCGAGTGCTAGCTGGTGTAAAGCTTTATCGTACTGTCCTTGAGCCGCATAAAGCTGTCCGAAATTTCTATGCAACTGAGATTTTATATCATTAGCACAATCTTCAGACTTTAGTATAGCCCATTTTGCTAAAGAAAGGTAATTTTCTGCCTCATAGTGCCGTTTCATTCCTAGAATAAAATGGAAAATACCGATACTAGCCTCTCCAAGGATCAAATATGAAGGTACAAGGTCTATTGGATTATCACCGGAAACAGCCATTGAAAATCGGAGAGACTGAAGGGCCGCCGGAATAGCCAATTCGTACTGCCCTTCAAACAAATATCTATATGACTGCTGTTTTGATATCCTCAACAACTCCATCTACGTTAAGCCAGTTTACCTGTCTTTTTATTTGCTGTCGCTTCTGTTCCGCTCTTTCTTCTTCACTCCCCAAAATTGCTTCTGAATTCCGTAAGAGAGAGAGCTGACTGCAAATCAAATGGTGAATCCCTTTAAAGTCTATCAAATGATGGTCTTTGTCACTGAATTAACACAATATACCAATAGTAAGTTACTCTACAATTTTTACACTGACGATATGCTGGTTTCTCACATATTTCACATAATCTTTTAACACCTTTTGGGTTTGAAAGTGGATTTATTTCAACGTACTCTAACTTTCCTTCTTTAAGTGATAGAGCCATTTTTACGTGACGTGTCAAAGTTATTTATTATGAATCCCAGCCATCGTCCCATTCAGGCCCCTGCCTAGGAATCCCTCTCGATTTCCAAAATGAATGTCCGTACGTTACAAGCAGTTCTTGGTCTTTTTCTATTGGTAGATTCAAAACCCAAACTCCAACCGCCAGATTACCTTTGTAGTTGACATAAGTATCGAAAGCCACATTTGGCCTAGAAGCTACGTTAAAATAGTCATTGATGAATCGAGCTTCATTGCCTTTAGTTTCAGCCTCCACACATAGTTTTTCATGAAGGTGAATACAATAGTCGTTTTGACTTGGAATATTATCGTCTAAATCCACAATTCCGTTATAATCTAATATAAAAGCATTTGGTTCTAAATTGATCGTGGTGTACAATCCATACCCTGAAGAAGGATGGTTCTCTGGGCATCTTTGTACCTCCAAAAATTCTAGCTGGGATTTCAAATCATCATAAACCGGTATATCCTTAAATTTATGTTGATTATTAATTTGATATTGCCGTGCGGAGGCTGTCCACTCTAAATCATTCAAGTAGTGGATATCATGTGGAAACCCTTGCCTCATATTTTTTCCGAAATGAAAGGACTACCAACTGATGATTTACCAACAAAGAAATTCAAAAAGTGCCCATTCCGATGGCTGCCTCTCATTTTGATATTTTCAATTTTCGGCTACCATTATTTCACTTCAAATGAAATACCTTCTGATCCCCTTGAACGTGCAAGGTTTTTGATTAACCATCACCCTCTTATTGACACCCACAATGACTTGCCTTGGTCGATCAGAAACCGCAAAGATGATATTTTAAATGTTACAGTACTTCCGCCAAGTTTCCATACCGACATTGTAAGGATGAGAGAAGGTGGATTAACTGGCCAGATTTGGAGTGCTTTTATTGGATGTGAAAAGGACTTGACCAAGAAGGGAGACTTTATTTTAAAGACTTTACAGCAGATTGATATCGTTAAACAGCTGATCAAAGACAACCCAGATTTTGCATATGCGTCAGAGGCTGATGATATTATATCACTATTTAACCAGGGCAAGATTTCATCGCTAATCGGAATCGAAGGTGGCCACCAAATTGATGATTCCTTGGAAGCTCTTCGAATGTATTACGACCTGGGTGTTCGTTACATGACTCTAACCCATGGCTGTCACACAAACTGGGCTGATTCTGCTTCAATGCCTCCAATTCACAATGGTTTAACTGACTTTGGGATCAGGGTCGTAAAGGAAATGAACAGGTTGAGTCAGATTAACATAGAATTGGAATGATGGTTGATATATCTCACGTTTCTCATAAAACAATGAGAGATGTAATTGCCGTTACCAAGGCACCATTGTTTGCTTCACATTCCTCTTCTGCCAGTTTGTGTCCAACTGAAAGAAATATGGTAACGTTGGATTAATTATTTAGCCTGACGATGTGCTACTAGCAATGAAAGAATTAGATGGAGTAATCATGATCAACTTTTGGCCCAATCTCATTTCGTGTACTTCAAAGGCAACTCTTGGTCAAGTAGCAGATCACATTTCTTACATTTCAAATTTGGTGGGTGCTGAGCATGTTGGATTTGGCGGAGATTTTGATGGAATTGACGTTGTTACTGAAGGTCTGGAAGATGTTTCTAAGTATCCTTATCTAGTAGCCGAGCTTATTAAGAGAGGATTTTCTGATGGGGATGTGGTAAATATTATGGGGGCCAACCTAATTCGTGTGTTGAAGAAAACAGAGATGGTTGCCAAAGAAATGATCAACGTCCCCGTTGACCGAACTCGAATTGATTTTCCCAAATCATGTTAATAAAGCGTAAATGCACAATCTCATATGACTCGCCAATTCTTGCTTCTTTAAAGCAACCGCCACATTTGAAAAAATTCTAAATGTCAGAATCTAAACAGGCGAAAGAAATTATTGGCAAGTTATTTGTATGCGAAGTGCAAGGGAACGACGGAGAAGGTACTGGAACGGAAAAGATGCCTTTTAAAACTCTTTTGAAAGCCATTACTCATGTTAATGGGGAAATCAGCAAATATGATGTTCAAGTCAGAAAGGAAATCTTGGAACCTTACGCACCAGCAGCCAAAGCTGCATTGAAAAAAGCAGTGAAGGCATATGAAGTGCAACTAAAGAAGGCGGCAAAGGATGCTGAAAGAGCTGTCCAGGACCGTGAAAAGGCAGAACAACAGAAAGCTGCAGAAGCTGCCAAATTAGAAGCAGCAAAGTCAGTCGTTCTTGAACAAGACGCTTCATTACCTGAAGCTCAATATATTCGTTTGGGAGATTCAACCGCATATCGTGGAAAAAGAGTGAAAGTTTCTGGATGGGTTCATAGACTTAGAGTTCAAGGAAAAGATATGATGTTCATTGTGTTAAGAGATGGCTATGGTCAAATTCAATGTGTTTTGACTGGAAAGCAATGTCACACATTCGATGCACTAACCCTTACCTTGGAATCCACAGTATCCATTTATGGTGTAATTCAGGAGCTACCAGAAGGCAAAACCGTAATGATTTTTTGATAATTTAGGCTATTGGAGGTCATGAACTGATTTGTGATTATTGGGAAATAATAGGAAAGGCTCCAGGCGGCGATGAAGCTTTTGGAAACTTGTTCACCGCCGATTCTAGCCCGGATTTGCTTTTGGACCAACGTCATTTAGTGATTCGTGGTGACATTGCATCTTCTGTGTTAAAATTCCGTTCGATCACCCTCAAAGCCTTCCGAGACCACTTTGATTCAGAAAATGTTTTCGAAGTCACCCCTCCATTGATGGTACAATCTCAAGCAGAAGGTGGTAGTGCTATTTTCGACTTCAACTATTACGGAGAAACTGCTTACCTTACTCAAAGTTCTCAATTGTACTTGGAAACTGTCTTGCCATCCATTGGAGACGCTTACTGTATGACTGAATCTTTTAGAGCAGAAAACTCTAACACGCGTAGACATCTTTCAGAGTAAGTTTTATTTTACTTTAGATTTACTCATTGTGAAGCCGAGTACGGATTTATCACCTTTGATGACCTCTTGGATAAAATTGAAAACATGATTGTTTCTGTGGTTGAAGCTGTTATGGCTAACCCAATCAGCAAACAAATTTTGATGGAATTAAACCCAGATTTCAAACCCCCTAAGAAGCCTTTCAGAAGAATGGATTATGCCGATGCAATTCAGTGGCTCAAGGATAACGGAGTCAAAAAGACACTAGTAGACGAAAATGATAACCCAGTATTAGATGAAAATGGCAACGAAATCAAAGTTGACTATGAGTTTGGAGAAGATATTCCAGAATCTCCTGAGCGTTTAATGACTGATACTATTGGCGAACCAATCTTGTTGTGCAGATTCCCAGTTGAAATCAAAAGTTTCTACATGAAGAAATGCCCAGAAGACCCAAGATTGACTGAAAGTGTCGATGTATTGATGCCAGGTGTCGGTGAAATCACTGGCGGAAGTATGAGAATTGCAGACTATGTAATTTTTATCTTATTTTAGGATGAACTGATGGCTGCTTATGCAAGAGAAGGATTTGATCCAAAGCCATACTACTGGTTCACCGACCAAAGAAAGTATGGTACCTGCGAACACGGTGGTTTCGGTTTGGGTGTTGAGCGTTACCTTGCATGGCTTTTAAACAGATACTCTGTTAGAGATGTTTGTCTCTATCCACGATTCAAGAACCGTTGCCAACCATAATATAGTTGTCATTTTGATTAATTTTTTCAAACATTTATTGAGGTATATAATGCAAAATAAATTACAACGCGTTCTCAAAACCCCCAAGATACGCCTATCGCTGGGATGATATCGCTCACCCCTAAAGTAAGAAATAATTACAGTTCACGGTCTTTAAAGTCTGTGGTCGTTCCAGATTTTCTTCGGTTATTGTAGCTTCAGAGTCAGTCTTTTGTTGCAGTTTTGGAATTACGATTTCTTTCCATGTCCCTAAAATTAAATGCAAGTACTTTTCTCTGGCTGCTGTGTTACTATTTTCGCAATTTCGTCAATATGGACTGGTTTCGCAGTGAAATCTAGACAGTTCAGACAATTAGCTGATTTTGAAATACTATCTTTGCGTTCCAACTGTCTCTGTTTTAATTTATCTTGCTCAATTTGTAACTGCTTATTGAAATTATCAATGAATTCGAGAGGCATTCGAATAGGAAAACTCTTTATTATGACATCACTATTCTTGTTCCAAATCTAGGCGATTCACAAGCATGTAGGATGATGAAAGCAGGTATAAATGGCGAAACCATACCAGCTGAGATTCGTGTGCGTACATTGCTTTGCGACCTTGAATATATTCATTCATCGAAGCAAAGAAATACAAAGAGTCTGACTTTGGATAGAGCATCTGTTCGGCTTTAGTAATGAAAGCGCTAATGAGAAAACTGAATTTAGGTATCACAGGGATGGTATGTAGTGAATACAATTTTGGTGAGATTGGGGTTGCAGTTAAAGCAGCGTGAATTTTTCTATGATTGATATGTCCAGATATTCCACGGTGATCAAATGTTATTACTGTAGATATACTGTGCTCTGAAACGTACTTGGAATAGTGCCTTAGTATTGCCTCTGGTTTCCAATCTATTTCCATTCCATCCTGCAGTTCCGGGTCATCGATAGTTTGAATCTCCTTGATTCCCAGTATCCTGCAACTCTTTACCAATTCTTTTTCTCTGAGTTTACCCAATCCTTGATCATTTCCAATTGATAAGCAAAGCACATGGATTTTGTTTGTTTTCGATAGCTGAATAATAGCGGGCGAAAAGAACATACATTCATCATCTGGATGCGCAGTCACGAGGAGTATTTCTTGATTTTCCATTTGTGGTTTGAAGCTGGCTATAGCTGACCATAAAATGAATGGTAAAATCAAGATTACGGAAATATAAAAGAGCATAAAAATTTATAACGCCCTGCCATATATGAAGATGAATATATTTTTTGCTTACCTGTTCTGCTCTCTGTATTTCTTGCGATACTCTGCTCCAAATGGAGAGTTCCTTGAAAGAACAACAAAAGTCAAAACCCCATCCACTACGGTAAAGTCCTTGTTTCTTAATACATCCGCAAGTGTGGTATAGACATATCTATGGGCTGGAGATTGGGAAGGAGAATTGGAAGCTTCGACCGACTTCAGCACAGATACCAACTTTGGATATTCGCTGGCTTTCTTTGTGACATGTGTTTCAAAGTACAAATCTAAAGACTGAGGAGAATATAGATATTCATGGTCCCATGGAGCTGGTTCACTAAACATGTTTTCAAAGTGAGAATAAAACGTATCATCTTCGTGGAATGCTGAAATAGTATCCGATTGATTAAACTCTGGGTACAAGAATACAACAGGGAAAGTCAGTCTATCACCATCTATCTGAATTTTGTTGATTGGTGCATCTGGATGTTGGTGCGAAGAGGTGGTCTCACCTTCATCCAGTTTAGCAAATCTGTAGTTTCGTTTAGCCAAAATATCATCCAATTGCTGCTGCTCCATCTGTTTCTTTTCTTGTTTGATTCTTTCCAATCTGGCAGTTTCTTCCAATACAACTTTACGTTCTTTCAGTTTCTTTAGTTCAGCAATAAAATTTTGGTTATCTGGTTCCATCAATAACGCTTTTTGTGAGCAATCGATTGCTTCATCCACTCTATCGAGAGCATTCAAAGCTTTGACAGACCTGAAATACGCTTTAATATTTTTTGGATTGAATTTGATTGCCTGAGAGCAGTCATATAACACGGAGCGATAGTTTTGTAAATTCAAGTGAACTGCGGCTCTGTTTGAGTGCAGCGCAGAGTTTAGTTCGTTGTCGTTGCACTTTGCAAGAATACCTTTGGTGTAAAAGTCAATGGCATCCTTGTACTTTGTTTTCCCTGCTTGAAAGCAGCTATTCCCTTGAATTTTAAAATTTTCAGCCATTTCTTCGGGAGTTCCGTCAAATACTAACGATTGCAAAGCCGCCAAAGTATCCTTCTGCATATCATCATCAGTTACAGAGTCCATGAAAAGAGGGTGGCTTAATACTGCTTCCATTCTTTCCTCGTCCGTCTTGTTGGAATGAGGCATTGGCCCTGTAGCCAATTTCTCCATCATTTGCTTGATTTCATTTTCCATTGTCATTTCAAACTGAAAAAAAAATATACAGATTAATTAAAACTAGCCTTCCCTTTCATTGTTCATCCTTGAAGGAAAGCAGTCAGAAAGAAATTCCTACTAACCGCAACTCATTCTTGATACTCAACAAGAATCAAAATAAGGAATAATTGGAAATTTAATTACATCAGTCAGCAACTTGTATTTAATGTGGAGCACTTGGCAGTCCTTATATCCTGCAATCCGATCTTTGCTCGCTTACCAATTTGTGCACCAGTTGTTCCGATATCTAATGTGCAGCATTTAAGCTTTCCTTCGAATTCTAGAACTATGAGTGCATTAATATCGTAGTTACCTGTCGCCGAGCTAATCTCGCCGGATTTCTGACAAGATCAGCGTGATAGTGGCATTGAAAAGACTAGGTCACAATATCAAGAGAGTAACTGGATAACATGACCAACTAAATACAATGTCGGGATAACCTGATGCTGGGAGATGTATACTTTGAAACACCATGCGTTGTTTCATCTCGAGTGATTTTGCGCCATTTCTGACTTTACAAAATATCTCTCCAATGACAAGTTTAGACCAACTCCCACTGGAAATATTACTCAATATTTTGCTGGTACTTTAATATTAAACTAGTTTGTTCCCGATACCGATTTGCGTACCTTAACTTTGGTATCGAAACAATTCAGAAGTTTAGCTTCTGACCCGATATTATGGAAACTAATATTCACCGAAAGAAATTTGAACCAAGTTAAATTTTTATTATCTAAAGCCGATCGTCCCGACCGATTTGATTTAGTAAGGAGAAACATACTCCGCTCCTCCAGTTCAATTACCTCATTAACCAACGATATAACCACCGGTTCATATTATTCTGGACCGTTTGGAGTTACCAGCTATCAGATTTCGGTATTGCTTAAACAATTACAACAAAAAAGAGTTCTAACCAGACACTTGCAAAAGCGACCTACGATTGAAGATTTAAGGTACCTTATACTAACCAGAGTCAACGCAACTTGGTTACTAGCTCCTCAATTGCACCTTCTTTGCATGCACAAATATTTACTTTGACAAAGGAATTTAAGCGTCTGCGACTTGCTGCCCAAATGTCAAAGCGAAGAAATCTAAACCAATTACCAAAGAATATAGCAGGTACATTATTTCTAAGATAGGGTCCGCTCAATCGTTCATATCAAAGAATTTGTATCCAGTACACGGAATTATGGAACGCAAGTTATTAAAAAGACAGCTGAGAAACGGACTGGTAGAAAGATCAGACATTTCTAGTATCGACTCTCGCAAATTGATTAGAAATGAACCTTACTTGGCATCGCTCATTTGCCCTTCAGTTAGACCAAAGATAAAATTCTTTGAAGCGCTAACTTTTGAGTTGTAATAAAATTGTACTCTGATTTATCGTTTCATCTGCGGATGGAAATTTTCCTTTTGTAAATTCAATCCCGCTTGAAAATGGCTGGATTTGCTCAAGCATACGGATTACTTACATTATTCAAAATCGGATTGCTCTATCTGGCATTCAATTACCACAAAATAGAAGATTCAGCAGCTGATTTGGCGAATCAAATTTCAACTTCATCGCTGGTCACGTCGGATCAACTTCTTTACTTTAGAATATTCTGTTTGATTTCCAATTTATACGTTGACCTTATTCCAACCCTTTTTGATAAGGTTGGCCATACAATCACCGCATTTCAAATAGATACTCAACCAAGAACTATCAGAATGGCTGGCGGAATCAGGTTTTGCACATTTACATTATGGAGTTGGCTAATTCAAGGAATTTATTTTGGTTTAGCTATTGCAACTCAATTGGGATACGTAAAGAACCTTCACTTGCTAGAAGCCATTGTTATCATGTTTGAATTGGCAACTTCAGTAGCAATTCTCGTTACCGTAGTAGTCACATTCGTATTGATACCCGAAGCAGCCAAAGGAGATGTCAAGAATATGGTCGGACTATTCCGATTCCAGGTATTACTAACTCATAATGCAAATGTCGTGTTTATGATCACTGAATTGGTTTTGAACAATATCAAATTCAAATTTTCGCATTTTCCTTATGCCGGATTGTTTGGGATTACTTATATCGCATTTTCTTGGCTATTAGCACAAAAGATTGGAGTATTCTTTTACAACTTCTTGAACTACAATTTCCCAAAAGTGTTGGTAGCTTATACAGGCCTATTGTTTGCGCTTTCAGTATTTTTCACAATTTCATTTGGAATTAGCCACTATATAGATCCACGACACAATCCTTGGACCATTCCTTTCATCATTGCTGGGGTAATTTCAATTTGCAAGGTCAGAATGCCCGCAACAGTCAAGCCAAAAAAAGAATAAGAAATCAAATAAAGTTTAGTTTAGTTGTGATTACAACATTAAATGCGCTTGTAATGCTAATACTGCGCTGGTGAATAGTATGAATGTGAAAATAAATACGTGGTTCAAGGGTGTTGGTAAACCATTCTGCAGGGACCATGCCCATATACTTCCACCTAATGCTGGACCGATTGTTCTGGTGAATGATGCAGCTCCTTGTGCCAGACCATTTACCAATCCTAACTGTCCAGGCTTTGCGGATATAGTAACCTACAATAAATCCAAAAATACCACTACGAAAACTGTTGTGAACAAAAAGCCGTTAATAATTGTTCTGGTAGCCATGGTAGTTAGCAATGCTGGCCACACCAAGAATTCCAAACTAGGGTTATTAGCAAGGAAGTGTGCAATAAGAGGAAACATATATGGGAATATCAATATTACCAAAGATGATGTTTGAAATAGCCGAATTGACGATATGCGTTTTGCAACAGCAGGGTAGATAATAACCTGATTTGTCAAGATGAATATTCCACAAATGGAAAACATAATTCCAATTCTTGTTCCGTCAAACCCAAGGCCTACTGAAGGCTTTGAAACGGCCCACAGTGGAAAAGCTTCTACAAACACAATATCCGAAAATGCCAAAAGAGCATATGCCAAGGCTGATGCAATTGCTGGTAATCCAATACCATTGCTGGAAACAAGAGTGGCTGATGAATCTGTCAAAGATGTTTCGGTGGTTTCACGAACAATTTCTGGGTCATTTGCCGGCGGCGATTCGTTGGTATCTGGTTCAAACTCGAGGCTATCTTGGCTATCTTCGTTTGCTACTTTGATATAACCCTTTTGATTTGTTTCAGGCAGACAAAAATAGCCAAATGTAAAGCCAAAAAGCGTTATTGTTGCACTACAAAAGCATGGCAAAAAGTATGGAAAAGTCTTTAAGAATTCAATCCCTCCAAAAATATTCGGGTAAGTTTCAGCTGGTTTCGCGAGCAATCCACCAAGCCTAAATTAATCAATAAAATACGCTGGTCCGATGATTGATCCAATTCCAAAATTCAATGCAATTAGCGAAAATGCCCTTGCTCTATTGGTGCTATCCGTAATTTCTCCCAATACAGACTTGGCTACACCAATATTTCCATTAAGCAAACCGCAAAGCGATCTTGAGGCAATAGCCCATGGAAGAGACTTGCTTAGACCAAATAAAATCATCGATACGGAATTACCAATCAATCCAATTAGTAAAATAGGCCTTCTACCAAATTTGTCACTCATATATCCCCAAAACATAGAGGTTAGCAACTGCGCAAAACTGAATGAGCTGGCAATGAAACCAACATAGTATCCGATATCTTCTTCTTTAGCAATATCGAAATCTTTGACCATAAAATATACAAACGGAAATACTGAATTAATTATTATTACAGATTGTGAATGAAATTGGTTCTGATAATATTGTGAGACATAAAATAACCATAGTCCTAATAGGTAATGGGGTTTCGGGCTTATTTCCATCTTCTTGGATCTGATCTTCGGGTTCGTTCCAGTCGTCCATTTTTTGTATGAAAATCCTCTTTTTGAAAAAAATATAAATGGCAACGCGTCTCTGACTCAGCCGTTTCACATCATCCACCAAAAATGTAGAGATGTACAGTTACGCATCAGATCAACCAAATTATAGAATTTTGAAATCAAGGGAATTTTATTTAAGATGTTCTATTATCTGGACTAATCTTAATCTACCTCCTTACAGCATAAAATATGCCTGAATTGATAAAAGAATGCTCACCACAATTAAAGTCGTGAAGATGAATAGGTGATTAAATGGGGCTGGTAACCCGTTTTGTAGCGACCACGCAAATGAGATACCGCCCACTGTTGGTGCAAAGCTTCTGCTCAATGAAGCAGCGGCATGGGCTATTCCATTAACTGTCCCAAGTTGGCCACCTTTAGCGGAAACAGTAATCAGAACAAAAATAGATGTGAACAAGATTCCATTTGTGATTGTTCTTAGGCCCATAGTTAGCAGCAAGGTTGGCCACAGCAGCCAACGTAATTGTGTATTACCAGCCACGTACGTGGATATAAGTGGAAATATTGTGGGGAAAATGATTAGCACTAGTGTTGAAAGTTGATAGAGTTTCTTGGTGGTAGTGCGCTTCGCTATTTCTGGGTAAATAATCAACTGATTGAATAAAGTTATAGTCCCACACACAGCAAATGCCGTTCCAATTTCTCTTCCGTCAAAGCCTAAACCTATTGTTGGCTGAGTAACTGCCCAAAGTGGAAAACATTCAGCAAAATATACATCTATAAATGCAAGAATAGAGTAACAAAAGATCGAAGATATAGCTGGCAGCCCTAAACCCTTGGATTCAGGAGCTGAAAGTTGAGACTCGATCGGACCCGAAGATCCTTCTTGAACATCAACCTCCTCTTCACCCCCTTCATGTAAATGACTTGGGGCCAAAGTTTGCTCATCAATTCTTTGATATCCAGTTATAGTTGTGCAAGTTTCTGGAAGAAAGAAATATCCCAATGTAAATCCAACCCAAGTAATCATCGCGCTACAGAAACAGGGAAGGAAATATGGGTATTCTTTTAAAAACGCTACGTTACCAAAGATTTCAGGATATTTTTCGGCTGGATTTGCAAGTAGCCCACCTTTTGTAAATTTCGGTTTACCTAATGCCGGGCCAATAACAGTGCCTATTCCAAAATTTAAAGATATTAGTGAAAACGCCCGAGATCTGTTTGTACTATCTGTTATTTCTCCTAATAGCGACTTGGCTACACCAATTGTTCCATTTACAAGTCCACAAGCAAGTCTGGCGGAAATAGCCCAAGCCAAAGACTTACTAACTCCAAACATTAGCAAGAAAAGTGAATTTCCTAACAATGCAATTAGAATGATTGGTCTTCTGCCGAATCTATCACTAAGATATCCCCAGAAAGAAGCTGTCAAGAATTGGGCAAAACAAAAAGAGCTTCCAAGGAATCCCACATAATACCCAATGTCTTCTTCTTTTGACAAATTAAAATCCTTCACCATAAAATATACGAAAGGAAACACTGAGTTAACTAAATAGTACGAATTGTAAGGGAAATTGGCTCTGCTAAAATGGTAAGGCACAGGATAATCATGGTCTTTACCGGCAACGGGCTTTCCTGAATTTGAATATTTTCTTCGTTTGGCTCTTCATTCATTTGGTTTCCTTCCAACTGGAGTTTTTTAAATATTTTTTGGAAAAGAATGACTCGAGTGAGATTGGTGGCACTAGAACAGCAAGCCAATGCTTATTGAATAGTGGAAACTCGACATCTGGGATGAATGCTGCTTTCTCCCTCTCCATAAAACTGATATAGGTATCGTTGTGATATTCAGTGTATCCGTTGGAATGACTTTAATACCATCATAGTGAAAACCCCCATACACGCAGTGCTTCTATTGATGAAATTCCAATTCCTGTATCCTAATGCTGTAATTGTGATGTAAAGCCTGCACTTTAATTGTTCATGTGCTGTCTTTTGAACGCCAACTGGGCTTGAGATTTTTAACTTTTAAAAATGAAGGAAAACCTAAAAGTAGTAATGATTGGAGATTCGGAAGTAGGAAAGACAGCCCTTAGAAATCAAGTTATACCTTACTTACCTAGTATATCCACAGTAAATTTACTAATTCCTTTAGGGCTACAATTGGCGCTGATTTTATCGCTAAAACAGTACAGGTGGGAGATCGTCAAGTATCAATTCAAATATGGGACACGGCTGGTAAATCCGATTAATCGCAGGTCAGGAGCGATTCCTTTCGTTATCGTCCGCCTTTTATAGAGGCGCAGATGCATGTATTTTAGTGTATGATGTTACAAAACCTGAATCTTTTCATAATTTAACAACATGGATTCACAATTTCATCCAAAATTCAAATATCAACGAGCCAGAGAAATTTCCTTTCTATATTATTGGGAACAAGATTGATCTTGTGGAACAACGAAAAATCACGCAGCACTTGGGAATTAAAGGAAGCTTTTACATTAAACAGTTATCGCTGGAGATTGCAAGAGATTATTACGTAAATAATGGCATATCAGTACCTCTACAGCTCAAGTCCAAAATTAATCTCATCAGTGGAACTAAAGAGCGAATAGGAAAGGTAGAGGCAACAATGAATAGAGAGAGAAATAGAGATTCAGTGGTTTCATATCATACCGCACTTTCACAGGCATCCATGGACGAATCTATTGCGTTGACAAATATCAATAGCGTCAAAGAGAATGACCCGTCGGTTGCTTTAAACGAAAAAACCTATCTAGAAAACAGTTTTCCTCATTACGAAGCATCTGCACTGGCTGGGATTGGAATTGAGCAGGTTTTCATAGACATTGCAAGCAATGTAGCTCCTAAAGAAGTATACACTAGAGTTGAAAATATTACATACCAAGATATCCAGGATCCGGTGCAGAGAAAGAGTAGTTGCGCATGTTAATATGTATTTTTTGATTTGATAATAAAACATTTATTCCGTTTTGATAATTCGACGCTGTCTAGCCATCAAGCTTTCTTCATCACTATCTTCCTCCACTTCTTCTTCACTATACAATGAGTCATAGTCGGTACTAGATACAAATTCTTCTTCAATTTCTTGGTCTTTTGGTGGATTATTTACCAATGCCTCCCGCTCTTCAGGTGTAAGTTGCTTAACCAAGTAACCTTCGCTACCTTTTCGGTGATGCTTAAACCTTCTTAGTTCTGCTTGATCAGCTTTACTAGGCTTTCCGTTAGGATACTTTTTGTAAAGGTAATATTCTCTAGGGGGCCATTCATTTTTAACTTCTGGATCTACATCGTATTTTACTCCATCCCCTTTAGCGGCTTTAGGGAACCACCAAAATAGAATATTATCCCCAAACATTGCTTTAAAGTTTCTATAAACACCCAGGTCATATGGAAATCGCTTCTCTTTGGGAATCTGTCCCCTGCGTTTCATATCATCAATGGTGTTCATTTCAAACGATTCGATAGTTGAGACATTCCTTGATACGTACCACAACTGCCATAGATATAAAATCCCAACTGTGAATAACAATGCGAAAAATACAATGACAACATACAACAATGAAAATATTTGTACATCAGTAAACACTGGCGTGTAATGAACATTGAATTTGTAGTCAGCCTGTCCCCTGAAATAACTATTCATTTGATTTTGATATGCAATAACGTACCATATCCGCATGCTAATGAGTGCAACTCCGTACATACTTGCAAAAGTTACTGATCCTAAAAATCTTAAAAAGTGAGGGTGGTTTTTATGGCCAATGCAGTTATTTAGCCAGGGACAGTGATGATCCATTCTGAGAATACATTTGTTACAAACAGAACAATGATGCGCGCGAGGAGGTTTATAAGCTAAACAGTCCTTGCACCATCTAGGTTTCTGTTTCGTAGCTTCCTTTTTCACCGGATCGTAATTTCTAGGTGTAGCTCCAGGATCTGATACGCATCCTAAATAGTAATTAATCCAGATTGACAACACAGACAAGTGAAATGGGCCTACCCATAACCATTCATAATCGTAGAAATGATAGGAAAAGAATGGATGGAAAACATACACTTGAGCGAGGAATGGGGTGACTGTGATCAGGAATATTGTGAATCCAACAAACACCCATCCATATTTTTTGACCAACTTTTCGTCGCACATGGAGATGAGAAAATAAAATGGAAAAATTATATTTTACTTGTCCTTTTGAGGTTTCTTTGTTCCGTACTTGCTTCTAGAAACAGTTCTTCCGACCACTCCTTGACAATCCAATGCACCACGAACTACTTTATATCTGATACCTGGACAATCACTCACACGACCTCCTCTAACGAGAACAACCGAGTGCTCTTGCAAATTGTGACCTTCCCCAGGAATGTAAGCTAAAACAGTCTTGTTTGTGGATAATTTAACTCTGCACACTTGACGCTGTGCAGAGTTGGGTTTCTTTGGTTTGACCGTAAATATCTTTAGACAAACTCCTCTTCTTTGTGGACATCCATCCAATGCAGGTGATGGAACTTTTTTGATTTGTGGTTTGCGACATCCTTTGATAACTTGATTAAGAGTTGCAAATGCTGGTGCTGAAGAATGAAATTTGCTAACCTGGGAAGTACTGAATGGTAAATTAAAAGGCTTTGGTCTAAATAACGGTGTCAGTATTGGCCTGAACAATTTCAACATTTTGTGATTGAAAAAAAATTGACTGCGATGGAAATTCAGAATTGAAAGCCATCCTAATACCAGTTTCACTATGAATTCAAAATATTTTTATTTCAAGAAATTCCTTTCGACATAAGACTTCATGATATCATAGTCCAAGTGAAATTTGTCAAAAACTTTATCTCTGATAAAAGGATTGAGAAACAGAGGAGAGGTAGAGATAACGGCGATAGTGGCCCATAATATTTGAATTACTTTGGGAAAGAACTGCCCAATTTTGAGGCCAAATATTCGCTTAAACAACATTGAAATGAGAACTTCAAATGTACATATGAATGCCTGGACGGTGAAGAATGCCAGTTGCTCGTAGGTAGATGGTCCGTCACATACTATTAGAATACACCATTCGTGCATGACTGCACTAAAAACAAAGGTGCACAGAGTTGCAATTGATACTTTAAATTTAAATGGAATCGGGATTGTTTTCAATCCACCTAGTACAGGATCAAAGATGCTACATTTTAGACCGCGTTGGATCATTGAATTCCATCTAGCTCCCCAAAACTCTCTAACAGAACATGATAGATAAACAGCATTCATAATTGGCGTGTATTCCATTTTGAATATATAACAGAGAGGCAATATCAGCAAGTGATCCGCTAAATTAGCAAAAATTACCATAATCCAAAAGGAGGGACAAGGCAAATCCGAGCAAATATAAATCAAATGCTACCCAGGGATCATCAAACTGGTATAATTGTAATTTGGCAGGATTCCAATGCAATCTGGTTTCCCGAACATAGGATAATATAAGAGAATAGATGAAATATTTAAAAAACCCTGTTGCCGTATATTGCAACACATTGGTGAATTGAAGATCATTTGGCTTGATTGTCCTGGGGTCAGATGGTAAGTTGAATCTCTTTGGTGTTTCCATTGAAATTATAAACCTAATATATTCTCCAAACCTAAACGATTTCACCAATTCAAAGTCAATATATAGCAAATAAGTAAAGCGAAACCAAAGAACAAGATAGGGAAACATCAAGTGAATTACAAATGTGCCTGGAACTTTGATTGTAGGTAGTACCGCAAGCGAAAAAAGGAACACAGTCGTGTAATATTTGATAGGTATATTTGTATACTTGATGAATGAATAGTGGAATATAGGGATCAGCGGTACAAAAGGGATCGATTGGTAAATCAAAGCAGCTTGCTGCAGGATTTGCATTTGAACAATACCAAGAAAAAATCACCAAAAAGGGAAACCAACAGTATCAAGCAGAGCATAAAAGGCGAATGGAAAACGATGAAAAACTAATGGAAAAGAAAGCGGAAAATAAAAAGGAAATCAAGCAACCAGAAATCACAAAAATATTGGAAAAGGTTTACCATGAGATGGTCGACGCTTACTGTAAAGAGTAATCAACGATGCTAGAGCACAATAAACCTACTTTTTCTTCTTCTTTTTCGGCTTCACTGTCGCCCTTTTCCTTGCGTACTTTTTGTCATCTTCATCCCATTGCCTGAGAACTGTTTTCCAGATATCGCAATCAAGAAACTTTGACTTGAATGACTTTAAATTTACAAACATCCCGCATGCTTGCTTTTTGTATACAGAGTTCTTTGAAATCAGGTCTAACAACGCAGATTGAACACCACAGTCCAATAACAGAATCCTGTAATTATCTTGCTTTTTATCAATCAGAAATTCTATAATATCAAGCGCGCACTTTTGTAATTCTGGTGTTTGAGATAGACTGGAAACCAGTTCTGGGATAAAGCAAATTTGACGATAAATCTTGTCAAAACAATCTGGAGATATCAAAAAGATATTTCTAATGATCTGAAATGTTTCTATCCTTAAATCTGGCTTTCGCTGTTTAACTGTTTCAAACATTCGCCCTAATCCTACTTGTTGAATCGTTGTACATGCTTCGTCATCTATACAAAGATTTCTTATACATTGCAGACTCGTCCTTGCAATAGTTTCATTTGGATTTTCAGATAATTTGAACAGCTGTGGAAATAAATCTGGACCAATCTCAGAGCATATCTTTTGAGATTCTTTATCGCTGAAAGCCAAGTTGACCAGCACCGCCAGTGCATTCCCAGATAATTTTTCATCATTCAATGCTTTCCATAGTATTGCTATCAAATTCTTGTAATGTTTCTTTAAAGATTCGTTCTTGTCATGGAATGTCATATTTGCTAGCACAAATAGAGAGGATTCAGTTTGTACTGGCAAGTCAATAAGCCAATCAAATAAATCAACAAGTTGTAATACAAAGCTGTATTTTGAAAACCTAGATATAGCGAATAGGTATTCATTCATGGTTGATTCTTGCTTTGTTTCTTTGAACAAGGACACTATGAGTCTCGCCGTTTGTATAACTTGTTCCATTTCTTTATCTTTAATTTCAGCATCTGTATCCGGTAGTAACTGTGCATAGAGCTTTACCATTAACGATGGAAAAATCGGAAGCAAGTTAGTCAGAGGTTCCAAGATTCCATTTCTAAGCAAATGCAATTTACATTCTTCATTGTGTACCGTAATATTCGTTATTGCTTTACTGATATAAAAAATATTTGTATCATTCTTTGCAAAATCGGTTTTTAGTAGTTCCATTAACACAATGTCAGTTTCTGATACTCGTAAGACTGATCTTAATGACTGGTACTCGCTGATTGTTTTAATCATCCTACAAGCAAGTTCAACGTAGGTCGGATCACTGGTACTGGCCTCTAGAATTACAACAAGAGCATTGAATATTGGATCTTCGCTGTTAATTATCTTTCTAGAAACATTTTCACTTGCTTTCAATAAAGCATGTATAAATTTGAGATAAATCAGTCCCAATTCCAAACTTTTTTCTTTTTGTACGAGTAAGAGAGGAACTGCATTGTCGATAATCTGTTGCAGCAACCCACCACTTGTTATCATGTCAATTCTACTAGTCTGAAAACCGCATACAATATCAACAACTAGTGTGAGTACATACATGGCAGCCTTGATTACTTGTACAGACCCAGTTTTCAACATGGCAGATAAATATCCAATTTGTTCTTTTGTAAAATTGAAATCTGAAGGGACGATATCGGAGGTATACTGACATTCTAGTATATTTGATGCTACCTGTTTCTGAGATTTGTGATCATGTAGTGATTCTATTAACGTGTCAAAGTCAAATTCCATGTCAAAATTTTTTGTTTACAAAAACACTTGTCAACAGAAAATGAAACCTTTCAACGTAGGAATTTTTAACGTAGCAAGCAATCGATACTGAAATGACTGGATTTGAATTTGATGCGCAAGAAATGACTTTGGAGCTCTTTAACGTATACTGGCTCTAAAATAGGATATAGTTGAAGGAAATATGTCTGAACTGCAAGAATTTGCTCCGAATAGGAGAGATATGTTGAATTTTCCATTTGGTGTTCTCACTGAAATGATTCGAAAAGAAAAAGAGGTTCAGCGATACTAATGCAGGCGGTAGAGATTTTGATTGACGATGTTCAAGGTATAAATTATTCAATCATTGAGTCACTGATGGATCAGGATAAATTAGCCCATGGATTTCACGACATGGTACTCGAAAAGTACCACTATTTCGAAAAACAAATGTGGAACCGAATAAACCGAAATTTCAATTATTATATTCATAAAAATTATCCACTGACAAGTAAGAATCTTCTTGCTCTATTTCTAGTGCATCCTCTGGTGGTACATATGGAGTATCAAATTCATCTTCCTCTTCGCTGTCCTCGTTAAGTGCATCAAAATCAATTTTCAGTGCAATGTCATCATACAGAAACTGGTTTTGAGAAGCAAATGCTGGCCTCCCGATATATTTATGTACTGCGTCCATGTTTGGTGGAATATATTCTTGCTTCGACCTTTTAATTGGAATCGTGGTTACAAACGGCTGGAGCGTCTTTTTCTTGTATACTTGAATTCCAAATTTGATTTCATTGCGATCGACATTTGAATCTTTCTCGATTACATATTCCTTGTCATAAACTATCTTTGGTAAGACAGATTTCTTTTTTCGTTCAGCTTTTGGAATTTCCAATGCCTTAATTTTCTCTTTCTTTGCTTTCACAATGTCTCTCAAGTTTGCAATTTGGGCCTCAATGTCATTTTCATACCTTATCTGCTCCATTTCCAGTTTAACTAGATTAGCATTGAATCACCTTGATCGGCTAATATAAGTACACCGTCTGCATCCATATAAACACCATTATCAGATCCAATTGATCGTCTTGCTTGGTCTACCACATCTCGCAAAGAATTTTTGCGGGAAATTTCCCCACTTGACGCTTTTGAAAGCTTACCCGAATTAGGTCTTTTTGATTTTCTGGATGTAAATGGTGTGTTTGTATCAACTGTTTGTGGTCTACTTTCGTCATAATCTCGATAGTTTGCCCTAAGAATCGCCTCCTCGTTAATTGAAGGTCTATGTATGCTATCAAAGCTGTTTCGACGGTGGTAGAGATCTGTTTCAATTAATTTTGATGTAGTATTAGCGGTTGCTGGTGCTATAACAGAGTGCCGTGGTGTCATGTTCCCCACAGCATCAAGTATCTGCTTTTTTTCTTCCTCAAGTGAAGATTTAACTTGGCCATCTGGCGTATGCTTATTAGAGTCGAACTTCAGAATTGATTCTGGAGTACTGGAAAGGTCTGTAATTGGTGTCTGTGGAACACTCTGTTTTGATTCCGCAGTTGCAATTCTAGACACCTCTGGATCTAGCTGACTATTTGGTAACCCCTCATCGCCTTTTGACGGCAAATCTGGCAAGTTACTTTTGGAAATTTCATCGGCTTTTGTATCACTGGGAACTGCCTGGGGGTCGTCATTAATATGCCGTTCAGGTTCAGGCACATCTGAAGTAGCTGGTGCAATCATACTTTCAGCAGGGGTTTGATCCGTTGGAGACTCCCCAGAAGGCATTTGAGGCTCTTGTTGGTTGTTTGCCTGATTTTCCAACTGGTTATCAGTCATTTGGATTTCAGCCTGGCCTTCTGTTTGCTCTGGAATGGTTTCATGCTCTTGTATTGGCTCCGTTTCATATGAATTATTAATGTCCAATTGTGAACTACTGTCCGAATTGACACTTCGCTTGCTAGACTTCTTTTTCCTTGACAGCCCATATAACGATTGGCTACTTTTTCTTTCTTTTTGCAATTCTAGTCGTCTTAATTTCTTTTCTTGTGCTTCCAACAGCTTTTTTTGTTCCTCTTCTTGTTCAATCCGTGCTTGGGCGATTGCCCGATTTGACAAATACACCTTGCGTTTCTCCAGTCGAATTTTGATTAACCTTGCTTTCTCTTTTTGTTGCCTGATTTTTTCTGCTATGCGTTCTCTCTTTTCTTTTCGCTGCTGCTCGATTTGTTTAGCTTGTTCCAAAAGATTAATATCTTCGGTAACCATCTCTTTGGGATAAAACTCCGCCATTGCTGCCAAAGAGAGCTCTTGGTTTGGAGTCTTCCTTTTTAGCTGCGGTTTGTGTTTTTTTGGAGTAGTTATTCGTTTAAATTTGATTTCAGGAACTTCGACCTTAAGCAGAGTATCCTCCCCTACTTTGTGATTCCATTTGGTATTTAATACCGGATAAACCATAGTATTTGCTCGCTCTTCAATTTCCATGTTCCTTTGAGCTTCAAAACAGTGTAATATGCTGTTGGTAAGGTTATACGCACCATTTTCATTAGCTATTTGGGCGTATTCTACAAATCCGTTAATTTTTCCTTTTGTGCACTCTATAGAATGAAATTGGTATTACCTACTCTGACTAGCAACTCTTGAGGAGGATGTGGATTATAGAGCTGGCAGATACATTTTGAATTTTTGCTAAAACTACACCATGCTTTATGAATAATGTGCGTTGGCTTGGCAAATCTATGCCTCTTTGAGTTATTAATTGCATGGCATGGAATTCCCATTTGATTATACAACTGTCTGGCCTTAAGTGGGCCTGGTAAATAGCCTTCATTCCCTTGCACCATCAATGATTTCGAAGACATATCCAGCAGTGGTAAGAACTTGCCCATTTCAATTTCGTTTTTGTTTAAAGCCATCCTCGGTGATTGGAATTTGAGATTGAGTTGGATGTCCATTTATCCATGAATGAAATCCACGGTAAATCAATTGCACAAAACTCCAAATTTCAAACATAACTGCATATACCTCAGATAGAGAATAACCAATTTCTACCAATTGAATGATTATACAATAGTATTGTCATAAGACGCGTAACATACGTCAGATCTTTATATGAAAAACGAACTCAAGAAGCAGTCTGTATCTGAGGGAAATTTACACCGACCAGCCCTCAATATAAATGAACACCAAAAACAGAGGAAACTAAATAGAAATGCAGTGTCTGAACCAAATTTGCAAAAGAAACATCCACTCCTGGATTCTTCAGATGAAAAAACCGTTCATACTTACCACGAATTACTCTTTGCTGCCGAAACGCTGGAGAATATCGTCAATGAAGGCGCATTCGTAGGTACTATACGCTCGAAATTTAAATGGCTTGCGGGAGAAAAGGATTTGGATTATGTTGGCAAGGAAATGAGTGACAGGGTCTTGAAACTAGTGTACGGGACTATGAAATGTAAATGATTCTAAAATCAGATCTTCCTTATATTGACTTGATTCTTGTTAAAACTCAATTCCTAGTATTTAATAATCAAGTAACATTTGCTAAAACAGTTTCTTGACAGTTTGGGCTTGGCAAAAATACTTATTTTTGACCTGATGAAACATCATTTTGATTTCAAATATTATCCAGGAATCAATTACGATTTATCACCGAATATTACTCCTGAAGAACTAAAATACCAATCAGCCTGCATTGATTTAGTGCGCGATCTGGATGAAACTCTTCGAAATTTCCAAGTCAAATTCAGTGCCGCTTATGCGAGACTACGAATTGAATTGGGAGCTAGAGGTGATGACCCAAGGGAGCAAATGGAAAATATACTCCCAGAGAAAGTGCGTGAAAAGGAAGTCATGGCAGGTATCTAATAAGTAATTACAGTTGATATTCCAAAAACGCTGCGAATCAACAGGCTGAAAGTCGGCAAAAAGGAACTGACAAAGAAAATCAAAGACTTGGGATACTTTGTAGAAATGGAAACTTTGAATAACATTCCTGATGAAATATGCAAGTATCTTTTATTTAAACAAAGCCGACATATTGACAGGTTAATTTATTTGGATGAAGACTTTGATGATTTACTTATTATTCCACCTGCGATATACGCTGAAATTAAAGCTGGGCCACTTGTAACAGAAGGTTACTTGATTTTTCAAGACAAAGCCAGTATGTATTGCCCACAACAAGTTGCGTCGTATATAAACAAGGGTATGCATATTTTAGATGCAAGAGCTGGTTGTGGTAAACTCATTGTAACCCAGGCACTAAAATTGCACAACTTTCAGCTTTGGTTGGATCAACAGGGAGAATATTTGCCTTTGAAAGTCGACCTGGAAGACTGGAAACATTGCACATGAATCTGAAGCTCTACGGATGCAACAGTAGCGAATGCTAATATAGATGTAACTATAATCGACGAAGAATTTACTACCTTTGACATGAACGATGTGCGATTCTCGCAGGTAGAACTGGCTATTGTAGAGCCTGTTAATTCTGGAACAACAATTGTTGATAAATTAAGTTACATGCTGCAGGAAGAAGGTTTTTGTATTTAATGTTAGAATATCCCGTAGATCATCTAACTCAAAAAGATCTGTACACCTTGAAAAGACAGCAGATCACTGTTTTGAAACATGCATTTAAATTACCAAAAGTAAAGAACATTCTTTATGTAACAAGATCTACGCATTCAGAGGAAAATGAACAAGTTGTCGAAGAAACTCTTGGTATGTCATTTTTAATGGAGATCGATATGGAGTAGAGTGGAAATTGGTTTATGTCTTGCCAGATATTCCAACTGAAAAGGAAAGAGAGGATGAGATTGATGAATGTTTTGCTATCAGACCTTCAAATACTACAGGAAATGGAATTTTTATCGCAAATTTCCAATTGAAACCACCGAAAGAAGAGCAGGTAGCCGAAAAACTGTCAAACAGAGTATCGCAATTGAACATTAATGAAATCGAAGACCATCCGGAACCAGCAGCTCCAAAACGTAAACGAAAATCATTCACGCGAAAGAAAGGGGAGAAACTTCACTTGCATTTACCAAAACAACTTAAAGAGTCAGTAACAAGACTTTCAATGCCCAGAGCCCTAACAAAATCTTTGGGAGGATCAAAAGCCATACTAATTGAAAAACAATTACAACCTGCCAAATCCGTCGAAAAGATTGTAGCAAAAGAACCTTTGGAAAAAGATATTCAATATGACACCCCAAAGGAAGAGACAAATCTAGATGCTCAAGATATTGGTGTCTTTGGTGTGAGTTTGCAAAAGTTTTACGGACCACGAACTGAAGCGATTAAAGCCATAGAGAAGCTACCAAGAGAAGTACCTCAAAAGTTAAGATGGGTGTACCCGGTATATTTATTAATTTAATTCTAGGTTCCAAATCCAACAAAGTGGAAATAATGACAGCTAATAAATGTTTTTAACTAGTATGGAATTTTGGCAAGCTGTATCTCTTTTGTGTAAGGCTTTTCATTTGTCTCTCGGCATCCGCAACTTGCTTTCCAGCTTTTTGGTACATCCACAAGCCCAAAAAGGTGGTGATAATGCCAAAACCCTGAATCAGATCTACGTGATCTCTTGCGTACGCAATTGATGCAGTAATCACAAATATACGCTTGCATAGAGAAGCAATCGAGTATGTAATAGGCGAAACCATTGCTAAAATCGAAAATGAAAACATACTCTGTGAAAAGTGAGTTATACCTTTTGCCAAAAACAATGCGGCTAATTTGAAAGACGGAAGCTCTGCGTTGATTAGGACTTTTCCGTCAGAATAAAGCCAGATAGGAATCATCAAAACAAACGAGGTGGCCGCTGAATAGAACAACATGTTTAACTTATCCAGCTTTTCTGTATGTAATGATGCAATAGCATGCTCATTGAATATTTTCTTTGATACAATGTTCTGAACAACAAAAATTAAAGTGGAAATCACAGTACATATGAATCCAACCCAATGAAACTTAATATTAGTCGCACACACTAATACCACGCCAGAAGTTAGGGTCAACAACGAATAATATACATTCAGCTTATGACTAACCCCAAATGCGATCCGATAGATGAATACCGTAAACAGCGGAGATAATGCCTAGGTAAAAACAATTCTTTACTTTGATGGTGTGTGTGAAACTTACTGGGATGTATGTTAGCGCAGTTGAGGAAAATATATGGCCAAATATTTGAAATAGAGCCAGTGGAAATGTAGCGATGATGTGCTGCTTATTAACTGTCTTGATTTTCCCGTAAAAAGTCCCGTAAGCAAATGAAAATAGCGACGCGAATCCGAATTGTATAATTGTGAGAGTCACCGGATATTTGAATTCCGTCAATATTTCTTTGCCAATATTACTAGTGAGCGTTGATGAGCTATACCACAAAAAGCAAGTGATATAAAATCGCCACATGTAAATTTTGCAAAGTGTGAAAACTGGATTTTCCCTCATGATTAAAGTTGTAATTATCACCATTGTCCTATACCCATATGTCGGACTAATATGGAGTTTACTCTCGGTGTCAGGATTGATACTCACAATTTTCTTTATATTAGGAGCGGTGTTTAAACCTCAGAAAGTTACTTTCAAACGAAAGAATTTAGTAATCAATTATGACAAGCGAAAGACTTCTGTTTCCAAGCGCACTACTTACTCTCAGGTCCACGAAACTATATTAGGGATGATCAAGGAGTTTGCGCCATTGGAGTTGTTGAAACCAAATCAACAGGCTGTGGTCGATGAAAAATTAGACAAATTCCTTGTGGTTTTCGTTGACTGTGTTCACTTGCTAGCTAATCATCCATTATATGAATCACTATGTGTCAACTTTTTGTCTGTACTCGAAAATCACATACGACAATATCAACTATTCCGAGATGAGTGTCATGGTAGTCTTTCATCCAACGAGGAGCCACGCCATTTGGATGTAATTGCGATTAACTCAGGATTTCAACGAATACTCAACTGAAACAGATAATGAAAGCATAATTTGGAGTGCCAACCTCGATAAAGTGCAAGAGCAGATAATATTGAAAATGAGAGCGTCCGATTCATTACACCACTCAGTAGGAAGAGGCGCGGAAGCTGAACAACAGTATTTAAGAGGAATAGCAAATCAAATAATACACTTTAATGACTCGTACAGCAAGACTTTTCCTTCTTCCCCCTCCAAAATCCTTCAAATTGCTATTCGTGAGTGGGTTGTCTGTAAAGGATTGTGGCCGCTAATTAACAAAGTAAGCAATCCGGACACTGTCAATTACTATTTGTTGGAGAAGGTGATTTCGACCCTAATATAGGCTAATCGTAGATTGGTTCTTCAAAAAGCAGTCAAGAATTTTAGGAGTTTGATTGAAGCTGATTTTTCATTATTTCCCCCTCCATTCTTGGTTAGCGGTCCATTTCCACAAACCATTTTCGAAAAACATCGATACGGGATCAATGTCCAAAAATACTTGAAGAAGGCTATTTCCCTCATTGACTTGAATGTTATTCGGTATGAAGTTCTTCGTGAATTGAAAAAGCGAAATGAAGAGTTGACAGAAATGACTGGGGGAAGCAATTTTGATGAAATTGACGATTACAACAAATACTTGCGTCAGTTGGAGTTTACACTTTCGAAAATCGAAAAGAAAATATCTATCCTGAATGGAAATAAGGAGAGCATCATCCCAGGATTAAAAGGAAAGGATAGTAAAACCCCTGTGGTACAGTCCCAGTTGAAAGATGATTTAAGTTTAAGTATGGTTCTAGAAAAATATTATGCTTCTGGCGAAGAAACTGGAGCAATGCAATCAACCTCATTGTTTTATTTTATCGACTATCTTGGAAAACGAAAGGATTCCGCCAAATGCATGAATCAGCTCAGATTTTGGGCATCATCTGAAAAATATAGGTGAGGAATTTTTAATTCTTAGGAGACTAATCTGGAGAATAAATGTGGGAATCGTTACAGATGCACATCCAATGTATAACGAAAATTCCGAAAAACCAGAAGCCTTTGCTGGTGAAGCTCTCATTCGAATCCAGCGAGAGGCACTGAAGCTGTACAACACATATATTTCCCCAGATTTGCCTTCAAACTTGTCTGTTAATGTAAGCCAGTCGATACTGGAGGCATATCAGCGATTTATTGGACCCTTAATCAGTCACAATGCAGTTACTCCTCAACCTGACGATTATTTATGTGTAATTAAAGCTCAATCGGAAACTTTGAATTCACTGGAATCTGTATTTAATGATTTTCAAAATTCTGAATCGTTTTTCAAATGGGCGTCAGAATCGCAAACATCTAAAATCATCAACAAAGATCAAACTATTCAAAATACGAAACTCGATGTCAAAAGTGGTTTACTGAAATCTTTGATGAAGGAGCTTCAAGCAATCAGTCTAAAAGTAATCGGAAAAGGGGGCGAGAAGAAACCCAATGAAATGCAAAAACATGAATCAATTTTGATTACTTTGGAGGATGTCATCATCGTGGATCCAGCTGATCCAATTTCTGTGGAAATTGAAAAATCGCCTATAAAAGATGATGAGGATGACGAGTTGGATTTACAACCTCCAGGAGAATTCAAAAATAATACTTCCAAGATATCTCAAGTCGAAGCAGAAATTCAGTCGCTAATTTATCAAATTGAATGTCTCGACTATCTCAACATTTATGTAAATAAAACCAAACTGGACATTGAATACCAAATGATGATGTTGCATATATTAGAACAGACAAAAGAACTTTTGGGATATGAAGTTGGGGAATTGACAAGACAGAGGGCAAAGTACGAAAGCCAGGAACAAAGGGAATTGTTGATGCAAAATCAATGTATTGTCCATATAGAGGAAGATGATTCTGATCCTGAAGTAAATCTTGGAGGAAAAAGAGTCACATATTATCTAATTCATATTGTTCAAGGTAATGGAGAAATTGGGTGGACCGTAAAAAGAAGATACAGTGATTTTGACGCATTGCATCAAAAATTAAAGGAGGAGTTTTCATTTGTAAGTGAGTTTGATCTCCCGCAAAAAACTTCTGGTATTTGGCCAAATCGAGCTAAGAATGAAATTAGATCTGGGAGAATGAAAGCCTTGGAGAAATACCTGCAGGTACACCTGTTTAATTTTAGAGATTAATAGATAATCACGAAGTTAGTAAATCAGACCATCTGAGGAATTTTTTGGCATCTTCTTACAAACCAGACAAAAAGAAGCTATTCAGTTTTGATCCTGAGCAGCCAGCCATGAAGAAAACCCAACAAAAGTGGGCGAAAACTATTTCTACTCTGACAACAATGAAAATTCCTGAACAAGCTTCGTTGAAAATGAAATCGTTCTTAGAGAGCGCCAAGAAAAGAAGCTCTGGAAATAGAGACAGTCCAGCGGCTGACTTGGATTACAACCCAGTTACTGTTTCTCCAGCGACAGATTCCGCCACGACAGCAGCCTTTTCAAGCCCTAGTGGTATGGTGTCTTCACCACTTGTTCAGGAAGAAATTGTATCAGCTAGTGATGATGACCAAAGTATAGAGTCTAGGAATGATTTTGAAGATCATAATCACGATCATCTTGAGACATTACCAACAAATGCCCTTCTACAAGCCAGTTTGAACCTCTTGATGCAGATTTTTCAATTTAAAGATCAGCCTCAATGGCTTAAAGAAAATACAGCAACCATGATTCTGCAGCAATTTTTTACAGATCAAGGCCCGTTGGAAACCAAGCTGCACCGCCTATTAAAATCTCAGATTTCTGATGAAAACCTGTGTAGATTGGTCAAGAGATTTAAGGAAATCACCACAACCCCAGAGAATTTCACACAAAACATTACATCGTCTCAAAGTTTAAGAATTGAGACAAAGCAAAAGTTCTTGGCTAGTTTTGCAAGTAAGCTCAGATTAACCTAGATATTTTCTCGAGATCCCTTGGAGCTGAATCAAGCTATCACGGTGTCAGCAAATTGCTGGATCTATTCCAGAATGAAACACTCAACAAGCACTTGATATTTACTCTGCTTGATTCTTCTCTCCACCTGGTTTTCCAAAATATTATGTTTGAAAGGAAATAAATTATATATGTTGTTAATGAAATAGAATTTATGTTTACTAATACGTTACCCATCCACCTTGATCATAAATCTGGTCCATTCTTCTGGCCACATAACTTGGGATTGATCCTGACAGCCAGAGTTTCCTTAACTCGTCGTACCTTTTTAAATTGAGGAACTGAGGATTGCCCCTCTGCAGCAGGATGTCTACTTCACCATGGGCATCCAAATATGGAGGATTGAGCAGACAGCCATTTTTGTTGCTTAAGAATAATATAATACATTTCTTTATGTGGAAGTATATGCCGATTGTTAATCCACACCTATGGTCAACTCCTTTTTACTTTTTCTTGTGAATATTACACTCACCGTGGTGGGCATCGTCTACAATTTCGCCACAGCAATAGTCTTGAACACACACAAATTCACCACAAAGCAAGCACACTGCAGGATCTCTCGGAACTATATAAGAGATAATATACCTTTTTGACAATTTATACATCTCCTTATTAGCGCATCTTCGAATAGAACTTCTAACTTGTAAGGTAACTCAATCAGTTCGTAAATCAATACTTGCTCTAAGGTGATTCTGGGATCGAAAACTTCTTCGGCCTCTGGTCGCCCTCGCCAATAGTTCAAGTCGCTAAACGCCAAAGAATCACACCAAAAACCGCAAAGAGAAGCAAATACAGAGTCTTTTTCTAAATTGCATATGGTATCAAATGAAAGCAAATTGAGATAACACGATAGTCTTTCCAATTCAGTCTGTTCAGGTAGCTTGTTTGTCCCTTTAACTTTTGCAAACCCAGTGGAACCTTCTGGAGGGACCATCCCATACCTGGCATATAAGAATAGAACACATTTTCTGGAGTAAACCAAAAGAATTGACAAGCAGAGTTTTTCAAGAACCCCAAGGGGTATACGATTTATAACGCTAGGTTCCAGTCCCAAGCTTGTTACTACAAACCCTAATAAATTTGTTATACTGCTAGTGTGATTTAAAGCAGTATGCGGTTCCGATGATAGATTCAAATTTCCCTTGAATACAGCTTCGATTACTGAAACCATCCCTCTAATCACTTCAAAGAATCCAAAAAGACGGATCCAGTAAAATATATGCTCCGGATTGCTTAGATTGAACACTGGGATCACTGTCATAGAGACACTAACAAGGTGTGAAAATCCATCCTTCATCAGAAGTGGAGTAATCTGGTTGTTGATGTTCATTTTAGCGTTAAATGAAGGGAATATGGTGGCCAAGAGATCACTGACATGGGAGTCGACAAATTTAACATTGCTATTCCTCTTGAGAATTACAATTGAAAGTCCCGTTTCAGCTAAAACACGCAACAAATTCAAATTTGACGAATTCAGCCTGTCTAAAATTCCAATCTTTAGTGAGTTGGTATCCCGATCGGCATCAATCGTTGGAGCACCTCTGGTGTATATTTCCATGTGAGAAATAGTGTCAATGAACATGTCCCAGAACTGAGACAAATCACGTATTGTGTTAAGTTTAGGTGATCTAGCCCTAGTTCGCACTGGTAGAAGATTATTCAAGTTTTTGAACAAGAACATTTCGTAAGTCTGGGTGACTTGAGGAGAAGCTGAAGATGAAGTGAGAGTAGTTGGAGTAGGATTAGACCCGAAAAGTGGAATGAATTGCGACATTCCTTTGATATAGTACCCTTTCAACCGAGTTGCAGTTTCGTCGTCTTGTGGAAACATTCCAGGAATGGTAATTTGTGCCATTTCTTCGTTTTCATTGACAATATCATCCAGTTTGTCTTGGCGATTTTCGACAATTGAAGGTCTCCTTTTGGGGATGGTATCAACAGCAAACCCAGCAACATCAGTTATTATATAATTCTTTAATCCAAGTATAAGCTCGTCTTCATTTCGGCAAACCTCTTTTGTTCCATTCCAGTTAATAATCTCTTCCTTCTCGCTCCATAGAATTGGAATAATAGTATTCCCAATTGCCTTACATAAAGGACACAAATATTCTTTAAACTGAGGATTTTCAGGGTAATTTCTTGTAAAATCTCTACTTCGCGCCGCAGCGACATTGGACATGTAAGTTTGAAAGCAGTCAATATGCATTTTATGTCCACATGTTGTTGAAAATAACCCCTGTTTGTAAATTTTGGAACCATTCCTATTATTATTTTCATATTTTGGTGTTTCCTCTGGTTCAAATAATTCCACTTTGCTAGATTGTTTTGAACTCTTTCGAACTTGAGGCTCATCAAATGTAAGTGGAGCTGATAACACTCTCTGGAAATTATTTGAATCTTCATAGTCAACTTGTCTGCGTATAGAGTTCTTTTGAAGTAAGCACAAAAGCCCATATAGCTTGTTTGATACTTTCAAATCCTCCTGGCAAACGATGCAAGGACCGTCAACAAAGCTACACATCCTTGATTCAGGCGATTCGGTAGATTCTTCAACTAAAATTTCATCCTCTCCCATGTCTTCATCTTCCAAATCGTCAATTTCATCACCATAGTTGGCCATAAAACTGCTTTGCGCCTGGGCAAATTGTGCTAAAATTGCTGCCTGTCTTGCCTTTGCTGCCAATTTTTTCTTATCCGCGTCGTTAGTAGCAGAGCTCAAGTCAAATTTTGGTTCATCATTGAAAAAAGTCCAATTTGATTTATCTCTCCAACCAGCAATTATTTGAGCAATTGTAGCGCCCCCAATCTGTTCAAACTTTCTAACAATATGCCGTAAGCGCTGGGCAAATTCTTTTATCGACTCCTCGTTTGCATGATCTACCATACACAAAATCATGTCCAGGAGACTTGTCGCACGGGTGCTTTCTTTATCTTTTACTTTGATATGCACTTTTTGTTCCACTGCATATTTAAAGAAATTACCATCTGGATTAATCGCTTTTTGTTCCAAGCTAATGAGTAAAAGATAAACAACTTCGCCAAATATTGTCTCATTAGAGATTGAATCGCCGAATTTGGTTAAAAAGAGCTTGAACGAGACCTGATACATCGCTGCCAATAACATATGGGTAAATAAAGGAGAGTCTATAAGATTTCCTAGCGAATCAAATACAGATCCAGTCTCTAACTTTGCAATTCTTGGTAAATTTAAATTCGCGTTGTGGTCAATTGTATTTTTGTATTTTTCCTTGTAATGGGTTTTCAAGATCTCTTCAATTTGTTCTCTTTGATTTTTGGTGTAGTGCCAAAACCAAATATCAACTTCGTCATAGTATTCATCTTTAAGGGAGTAGGTACCATTGTCAGATAATCCTTCAGGGAACTTGAAAGTTGCCACTGTTTTAAGCACATCAGTGATAATTTCACTGTCGCTTTCTTCCCTAAAGATTCCAATCTTTTTAATTAGTGAAGTATAAGGCAAGCCTCCTTTTGAAACAGCTAACTGATGTATGATTTCTTTTTTGATCAAGGATTTTGGATCTTGGACTTTGAGGAATGATCTTTCCGCCAAAATATAAATCAAAGTTTCAAATAAATCTTCAACTAAATGTATAGCATTTTCCACTGTGAATGAATTTGTCCTTTGGTGATCAGGATTGCCTGTGAAATAGTACTGTACATCAAAGCGATCAATCAGTTGAGTCAAAAATACATCTCCGCCAAACTTGATTGCTGCAATCTGAAGTAGAAACAGGTTGCGGTCATAAAATTCTCTTAGAATTGATTCCTTGAAGTATTTCGCTTGTTCAAGAATAGTAAGCCCATTTCGTACCCATAGTCCAGATCTAATTTGTGCAATAAAGCTGATAAATTGGAATACTCCGTCGTAAATGAGCAGTTGTCGGTCGCTCTCTGTTAGATTTCTGCTTAAACTTTCCAGTGACAGCTGTGTTGAATTTACAAAGTTTGGCAAATTGGGTGAGGGAGACCCAAAGATTACTTCTTCAATCATTAGCATTGTATTGGTACTGGACTGGAAATGCAAGTATTTTGGGATCTGGGCCATTAAAGTTCCGTATAGACATAATAATGGGTGATAAAGAGACACTTCAAATATTGCAACACGAATATCTGGAACTCTACAAGTAACTCCAGGATATACTTCTACATCTCTGAATCCAAAAGAAGCAATTCCGTTTTCCTTTATGTAACTGTAATGAGCTTCTAACGACCATTTCAGCAATGCGTCATTGATTTCGCTAACAAAATTCAGTATTTGTGATACATCTGTATTTTTGCATGCAGTGATGTACGACTGAGCAATATGGTTTTCAATTCGTAAGAAGCTAAATGAAACTTCAGTGGCTAGCTGATACTGCTCCCATTCATACTCAACATGATTAAACAGAGCTCGTTTTTGAGGGCACATTGCCTCAAAGATTCCAAAATATTCCAAAAGCGATTTGATGTTACTTTCTGAAAATAAAACAAAGTTTCCTTGAGCATTTGGAATACTTATTCCACTAGTGATATAATAGATATCATTGAAAATATGGATCATTTTCCGAATGTTTTGTGGTCTAAATTCCTTTAGCTCCAAAGTTGGGTATTTGTTGAGTTGCTTTGATTGTGAAAATGTAATCGAATCAAAGAATGAATCTTTCAGGTTGATGTTATTACTGTAAATGAACTGTAAATAAAACGATTTCAAAACTAGAAGAATATCATTGACTAGATTTGTTTCTGTCAGCAAGAAATGAACTATGGATGGTGAAGTCAGCAATTGTACAGACAAGTGAATTAAGGATTGCTCGTAATTGTTATCTTTTAAATATGATTGCACCAAAGTAATATACTGATTTGCAAAATTAGCAGCGATTCTCTTTTTATAGTATTCGCCTTGTATTATCATGGTGTTGATAAAAAACTCTTTGGACATTGATTTAAATTGCAACCACATTTTCCGGTCATAAATAAAAAAGTGCTCCAACCGATTTTGAGGAACTTTTTGTAACGGATGAAGTATGTTTGGACGCTGAATAACAGCGGGTTGATCCAATTGCTCGCATAAAATCAACCGAATTTGCTTCTCGACAGACTCCATTTGTACTCCGTTCAAAGTCTGATAGCCTACAACTTTTTTAGGCAAAAGCTTTAGCCATTCCAGCAAAAATCCAGCAACATACTGTCTATATATATCTTTTGTAGGCTCTACGGTTGCAACAAGATTTATTTCTGACAGCTTCGTTGCTTGACTATACAGAGAATTTACATCTGATTCAGTTTTAACTACATGCCTTCCGTAAGAATCTACCGTGTGAGCAAACTCATTTGCCTCGGCTTCTGTTACATCTATAGATTGAATCAACTGATTGATAACTTCGTCAAAACTATGATAATCGTCATTCCACAAAACAATTGACCATAATCGGTGCGCTCCCGGCAAAGCAAGATCAATATCTCTTGGCTCTTTAATACTCTCAACTGATTCAAGTTTTTGTTCAAACTCCATGCTATCCAATACAGTCAGAATATATTCCAAGGCTGTCGCAACAGTCCTTTTGATTGAAAAAAGCACATCCTGGAATTAAAAAATAGATACACTAGAGAGCTCTTGCAAATCTTGCTCCATTTCGTCATTTTGTGATTTACAGTGAATTTTACAAGTCCCAGGTACCTTCCAAGCTTCTTTATCCCCGCAATCACAGCATCCGCCATTTCCCTCTGAATATTTAAAATTGATTTCATGATTTGCGTGATCTGAAGCTTTAAAACAAGGGACACACATTACACATGTTTCGTCGAATCCACAGTCACTAGATTAATGTTCAATGTACATGCATCGATAAATCCCATCGCCTTTCTTGAATACATATCCACAGGCTGTTGATCCAGAAGTTTGAACTATGGTTGGATTTGCTCCAAATATTTGCTCATAATGCTCGGGAGATCCTCCAGCTAAACGGAAGGATAAAATTCCTAAAAGGGTCTGCTGCATCGACTGTGAAAGTGGGAATGACAATAACGACAAATTCGGGAGTTGAATCAACCATTCGTATAATTCGTAGTCAATTAATGTGCTTTCCTGCTTTCTGAAATTTGGAAAGATATTTCTAAAAAGCAGTAACTCCTACAGTTAGAGGGAAAATACTTTGTTATGCTCAAAAGCGCTTGTTACAAAATCCATGTCAAGATCAGTAATGCAAAATCAAGATTTTTATTCGTGCAAAACACTTTGTTTTAAAATCCCTCCAATTTTCCCAAAAGTGGTTCGGTTTTCTTGTAATCGGCTTTGCAAATTGGACTGCATTTCAAGTAGCTCGGCGATTTCTTGGTTCTTCTTTTCCAAGATCACTGAGTGGTGTTCATCCATTTCAGCCAATTCAGTTACGCTAACTTGGTTGGAAAGCTCCAGTTGAGCCAATTGATCATTCAAAGATTGAATCAATTCATTCAAATGAGCAATTTCGCAATTTTTAGAGTAAAGCAAAGAATTCATTTCTCCCATTTTCCATGTCACTGTGTCAATTTCAGATTTAAATCTCTGCTTTAACTGAGTAACCAAGAGGAACAATTGAGACTGGCTAGAGTGCAGTCTACTAATACTATCGGCTTGTCTTTCAACCTCGGCAGTCTTTTCTTGGAGTTTCTGTTCCAATTCAAGTATTTTAGCTTCCAAGAGTGCCTTTTCATTATCCAAGTCAGGGTCATTTGTTACTCTTTCAAAACCAGCTTGAAAATGATTAGAAGGGTTTCTAACTAGTAGTGGCTGGATAGAATCTAAATTTTAAAATGTATTACCATTAAACAACTCTTCGTTAAAGGAAATTGGAGTTGGCGAAGATGGCAATTGCTCGTTATTAAAGCTAGGAGAATTAGAGTAGTCAAAAACAGATTCCTCATAATCTGGAGCGTCAACTTCTGGTGAATAAGGAGCCCAAGTTTGAGTACTTTGGTCGACTATTCTTTTTGTGGTGGATCGCAAATTACTTTTAGTAATTGAAGTAGGGGTAATTAAGCCATAATTGGTAACTCTAGCAGAAATTGGAGTAACAAGAAGTGGTTTAGACAAACCCTTTTGCCTACTGGTTTCACCAGGCAAAGTAAATCGGTTACGGCCTTTACAGTCAAGCTTTCCCTCTCGAATAAGCTTCTTGATTGTGGTTAATACCAGCCGATTCCAGCCTCTTGCCAAGCTTCTTTGATGAATTTCCATGTAGCGCTTGAATTAGACTTTGAATACCTTGAACCGAGTTTTAATTGTCGCTAAATGAAAAGAGGGTTTTCTTTCTCTTCGCACAGAGTTAATCAAGAAATTACATTCAGCAATTAATTCCAACAAAATCTCTTGATACGTTTGAGGCATTTGGTACAACTTTTGACCAACTGGTTGAATTTTTCTTACTGTTTCATAATCACGTGACAGGTATCAAGTCAAAATCAAAATAGGATTTTATTAAACAAATAGCAGTAAAATTGAACGTAGGGATACTACCGACAAGCTTAGCTATTCAATTGCTAGTTGATGCCAGTTTGTGGTTTAATTCAAGCAATAGGTGAATCAAAGGTCTCAATAGGATAGTAAAGAGGACACATTTGGCAGGTTCCTTTCAAAAATGAAACAAGAATTTAATCGTAACTAGCCGATTTGGTACTGAAGCAGGACTTTTTGGGTAACCGTTTTTGGCGGGATGGAATGCCAGTATTTTCATTGCATATTCCTACTAGTTGTAACAATCCTGTTAGATCCACTATGATACCTGTAAAAAGTCAAAGCTATTGGCGTCATTTGGTTTTAAAGACCAACACCAAATCGCAAGGTAATTTTTTTGAGAATTACAAGCCAATCTACCAAATGACAATAAATGAAATATACAGAGATTTGATATTTATGAGAGATTACGATCAAGTAACTCTTTTATAACAAGGAAATAAATGAACTCAAGAAGAAAATTGATATACAGAGGAAAGCACTAGCGAAATACAATAAATTTATAGAAAATACAAAGCTAGAAGCGCTGATAGCAGAGAATAAAAAAGTACTGCAGGATGATTATATGGTTGAAACTGTGCTGATTTGCTAATGTAGAACGTTGATTATTGTTAACCTAGACTGAGATTGAAGACTTGAAGGAATTTGACGACTTCAAGAAATACATGAAAAAGGAGTCGGCAGAGATTATTCCAACACAAGAGACGCTTCAAAATGAAATGAAGGTTGAAGCACCAAGTGATGACATTATGGACATTGATGGAACTGCATCTGCGGTAGATTTGGATTCTGTTATTTCATTATCTGACGATGAACCAAACTTTGAGTTTGGTACGTCGTTTGATTTTTAATTGATGTGCCATGTTTCACATTTGTTTCTACTCATCACTCGATAATATAAATCAATCCATTTTTTGTGTAAATACCTTTTTCGAATCATCCAAAAGGAAACTCTCGTTCCACAAATAATGATGTCAAAGAAACCCCTTGGTTTTTGTTAAGATTCACTGCACCGCAACTGTGGCAATATCGTAGCCCATCCCATTCAGCCTCGAAAGAAAATAGTTTCCAAATGAATATTAAATTTATAGCATTAGCGGCCATTGTATATTCCCAATCCAAAGGAGGTCAAAATCAATCACAGGCACCTCAACAGTCTAAGACGCAAGGCCAGCCTGCAAGTCAGACTCAATCTAATTCGCAACCTACACAAACTGACCTTGCACCAGTTGTAATTCATGCCCCTAAAGTTACCTTTGCTCAGACCACTGTAGGAACAAGTGGGTTGGCAGTCCCAACCGGTGATTATCCAACCAGTGCTGAAAGAAAAGTCCAATCTACTCTATGGTCATTGTTATTATTGTTATTATAAAGAATAAATTATAGTTTACCGATTATTGAATTGAGTCATTCGAACCACGCTCCGATAAAACACACGTCCAACTCAGACTGGATATAAACAAACAATTATAAATACGCTCAAAAAAATAGAAAATCATGAAATATATCGGTTATCTGTTGGGTATTAGAAGCGTACAGGCATTAGTGGTTGGAAGTGCTGCTGCTAATTTTGTTGGGTCAGCAAAAGATGTAACAATGTCCGATACTGGAGCTGGAACTGTGACGGGTGGGAGTGCTTACAACGGGGCTACTCAAGGTTCATCGAGTTCTGGTTCGATTCCTGGTTCACAAAGTAATACTGGAACTGTTGGTGGCACATCAAATAATCAAGTTGGTACTACAGCGGGGCAAACTGGACAAACAGTTGTTGTAAGCAATTCTCAAGATAATACAAGTGGTACTTCTCAAAGCTCTAACAGTGGTACATCCGGGCAGACTGGTGATTCAAATTCAATCACTCAATCCAACACGAATACGGGAACTTTACAAAATGCTAATACACAAACAGGAACTGGAAATACTCAAACTGGGAGTACATCAAATACTCAAACTGGGAGTACATCAAATACTCAAACTGGGAGTACATCAAATACTCAAACGGGAGGACTTACTGGTGATCTAACTGGCTCCACTTCAAACACTCAAAGTGGCAGTTCCACAGGACAATCTGGGGCCGTTACTAATAGTCAGACTGGCTCTGTAGGCGGAACATTGACAAATGATCAAACTGGAAATACACCTGGCGCGACTTCAAATACACAATCAGGAGGGACCACAAACATACAATCAGGAGGTACTTCAAATCAAAATTCGAATAGTGTTTTGGGATCAAACTCTAGTGGGCAATCGAATGGACAGCAAAACTCTATTTCTGATTCCACGGGCAATAATATAGATAATGGTGGAGCAACCCCTCAAAATTCTAATACGGGCACATCTCAAGGAAGTTCAAACAATGTGCCTCCTCCGCCAGTTATAGCGTACACTGCTCCAGCTGAAAACCTTTTTACTGAAAATCAAATGCCTACCTTTGCTGCGGTACCCACACTGGCACCACAGACAGCAGCAGAACCAGTAACACTTCCACAAGTTACCATAGCTCCTATAACTATAGATCCAGTAACTCTAGAACCAACGCAGGCTCCCCATGTAACTTATTTTTTCATACTAGACTCAAGCCGCTCCACAAGTAGTAATAGGCAATGTAAATTTCTCTACAGATTCCAACAACCAAAGTTATGCCACTACTTTGCGCGGTCCCTATGATTATGATCCCTCAATACCAAATGGAGCAAAGAACTTTGAAATCTATTTCTCATTGCTGTGGATCTTGATATTATAGTATTACCTAATAAATTATCGTTGGAATTAGAGTAATGATTTGGTTTCATTTTGATTCATGATTGGGGGATTGTCCTCAAACTGTGGCTGAAATCAAGGCGTCCACCTCCAAAAAAGCTGTGAAGGAAAAAACTTTCTACCAAATGAAGTTCTCACTGCTAATATTTCTCTACAGTGTATTGGCACAAAACAATGGGACAGATACAACGACCAATGCAGTTACAACGAATTCACCTCCAAAAACCACATCTAATAATATCCCCCAATCAACTTCAAATGCACAATCGACAAAGAATCAACAAACCGCAACTATAAGTAATGCTGGAGGTTCAACTGCGACTGCAGGGTCAGGACCTTCACTTGGACCTGCGCCATCAAATGGCGGTACACAAAAGCAAGAAGTTACATCTTCAGTAGGTGTCCCAATATTGACAACAATTATTTGTGTAGTTGTAGTAGTGTGTGCAGTTATTGGGATATTTATTGTACGAAAGTTTGGCTTGGCACCGTCCAATGACTTTAAAGAAAGGCTTAAACGACAAGATTCTGAGCCATCTATTCAAGGAACTCCAGTAGTAGCAGTACATTCTCCAAAAGATTTAGACTATCAATCTCATTATGCTGCATCTGAAGCAAGTTATAATAGTGGGAGAAATTCTCCTTATGCGCCAAGGAGATCTCCTGTATATGACAATCGTAGACCATCAAATGACTATTATGCCAAATCTGATTACTCGGCTAATAATTCTGATTATCATCAACAAAATGCACAATACTATCCGCCACAAAATTATCCTCAGCAACAAAGGCCTTCTTTTGATAGTTCTAGATATGATCAAAGGAGACCTTCAAATCCAGATGCAGGTTACGCAAGACCTCCACCAGAAAGATATGATCAGAGAAGGCCTTCAAACCCTGACGCATATGGCCGCCCTTCATATGATAGTCAAAGACAAAGATATAATGGGTATTAAATAAATTGTTTTTATAGGAAAATTAACCTTTAAGTTCATCTTTCTTTGCAACCAAGCTTTTCACTTCATGACTGGTTCTGCCATTCGACTTTGAATCATTCACTTCAGATCTATTTACAATCATATCCCTGGTAGTAATAACATCAAATAGCAGCACGAGAGGATAAGACCCCTTGAATGTCCATACCAGGCTATTCAAATTTCCCTGTGCTTCATCCAAAGTCTGGAACTGCCCCAAAACCACAATAACAAAAGTGTTTGCAATCAAAAACAAAAACCTAGGCAAAGACGATTTAAAAAGCACGGTAATAGTCTTTTTGGTCGCGTTGACTTTGAGTTGGTTGATTGTATTCGCAATCAATAAGCTGAAAAGAATTATATCACTGATTCCCCATACCAAGAACGCATACGAGTGCGCTTGGGCTATTGCGAAATTCATTGTTGTGTTATCTCGTACTCTATTGATTCCAATATTAATTCGGCAGCCAGCAAAAGCTAGAAACAAGACAAACATTACGCCACGCAGTACCTTTTTGTAAAGATTACTGAATACTATGAGCTCCAGTTTGAGTAGCGAATAAAGCACTGTGGTAGATTCATGCAATATCCAATTTATCTCGTTGATTCCCAACAACAATGCCCAGTTTTCAAACGGATCTGATAATTTCTTTGCTATAAAGCAGTTTTCAATAAAAGTCCCTAATAAGCCTGCAATTCCATGCACTATTAATACATGCCATAATTTTCTCCTGTTGTATAGGCAATAAGCGTAAATTACATACACGGTGCAAACGGTTTGAACGGAAGATAATCCTGAGCCTGTGTAAGTGCCGACAAGTGCAGTTATAAAATCTGTCATCGGAATTTGAATTGTAAAGTTGTTATCTTTTTGTTTCAGACATTGACGTGATGATGTCATCCAGTTAGACACTGTTGATTATCGATGCCTTTACAGAGAACATCCCACTGGATAAATTTCAATTGACATAAAGATTTAAATGATCACAGGTATATTATAGATTATTTTACTCCACTTTGGCCTTTTTGGCATCCGATTCATCTGACTCTACTTTTCTTTTTCTGGGTTTGCGAGGTTCTTCTGGTTCATCGAATTTCAAATGTACCGCCTTTTTCTTTGGTGGTTTATCCTTCTTGAGTACCTTGGTTTCTTTAATAGGTTCGGTATTTGTCACGGTTTCGTTTTCTTCAGCGTTGTGGTTAAGCCAATCCCAATATTCTTCCTCCTCTTTACCGAATAGTATTGTTAATTTGATTCCACTACTAAATCGAGTGAAAGGGAAAATCTTTCCTCTGCACTCTTTATTACTTTGTCTGATCGTAACTCGACTAAATAGATTTCTGGCATAATCAGCAGATATTGGATCTTTAAATCTAACATAGCCGGTAGAATCTCCTTTGGTATATTCTACAAATGCTACCGGCGCAGCTAATTCAAATAGCTGTCGTAATACTTTGGAATTTGTTTCGCAATGAATATTTTCAAAGTATCCAACGACCCCTTTTTGATAATTAACTGTAAACCGTATACTAGCTCTTTCAATATTTCTCGTTGATAATAAATAATACTCCTCTGTTCTTTTGTTCCACTCCTGCTTTGCCATTATTTTTTCTTGAAGATGCTTTGGGAATTCTTGCACAATTTGATCAACATTATCAGCAAATGTAACGAATGCAAACTTATTTGAAGAGTCAATCCAAGTCTGAAGTACTTTTCCATACAAGTTGAAGGACTGCAAATCTACCTGCCCATCAACTGCAACGTAAAGTGTATTGCTATCAATATCCCAACTAGGGAGGTCCATAGTTACAGCTCTACCATCCTCTGAAACTGTTAATTCCTTAATCTTTCTCATTTCTCTAGCAATTTTCGCTTCATCCTTACAATCCAGCTTTACAAAAAGGGTCTCAAATGGCAGCCAAATCTGGTGTTTCATTATCAAATAAAACTTGTATTCGAATCTCAATTCCGTTAAAAATATCCTCCTGACTTCCTTGTCCATGAAATTAGATCAAATTCGAAAAAACAGAAATTTAAAAATCAAATATATTCAAAACTGTTACTTTAAAGCAGTATTAGTAGATTTCTTGTCACTGGTAGTCTGCTTGCTCTCTGCCTTTTGGATGAGCATGT